>CM054183.1:94702070-95302070 GCA_028829895.1 Sinotaia quadrata | reverse complement strand
TTTTAAGTGTTTTACAAAAGTTAACATAAAGGGAAAAACAAAATTTGAAGTGTTTTACAAGAGTTAACATAAAGGGCCAAACAAAATTATAAGTGTTTTACAAGAGTTAACATAAAGGTAAAAACAAAATTCACTGCACAAAACAAAAACCAGTTAAACAAAAACATTAAAGAGCAAACACAACTATAAATATTAAAATTACATAGGGTATCCCTTCAGTAAAAGTAGAGGGTAAGCTTTACAAATGTAAATATAATAAATGTAGATAGGTCTATGTGGCACGGAGGTTTTAGAAGATTTTATAAAAAGACTTAACATGGCCGATTTTATAACAAGATAACGTGGCCGATCACACGTCCACTCACACATCAGCACTGCCAGGTGTTTTAAGTATTTGACTGTGCAAATGATAACTTTTTTAACCATTGATGTTCAAATTATACATTTGACTCTACAAATGATAACCTTTTTAACCATTGATGTTCAAATTATAAATTGAAATTTCTGCAAAAGATACAATATACAAAACAAATAATTGTGGAAACAATCTTAGCAGGAGGCTTTTAGTGAATAAGAGATTTTGTAGCTCTATCTGTGACATGTGTAAAATGCTAACTGTATATATATTCAGTATTATTGTTCAAAATATGTACATATGGGCATACATGTGTGTGTTCATGGCTTGTTGAATGCCACAGAGCCTTATAATTTGTTAAATACAATGGAGCCTTGATATCTTCACTGATGTAATAGGCCTTAATAACTTTCATAACTTGTTGGATAAAAATTAGCCTTCTTATCTTGTTTGATAAAACAAAATATTCATAGTTTAATATATATCATGGTGCCTTCAATACTTGCATGGTGCCACGAAATTTCTAAATCTCGTTTGCTACCAGAAAGTCTTCTAAGCTTATTTGATACAAGGAGCTTCCAGTCTTGTTTGACACCACAAAATCTTCATAGTTGTTTGATGTTAAAAAGCCTTCCAGTCTTGTTTGACACCACAAAATCTTCATAGTTGTTTGATGTTAAAAAGCCTTCCAGTCTTGTTTGACACCACAAAATCTCCATAGTTGTTTGATGTTAAAAAGCCTTCCAGTCTTGTTTGACACCACAAAATCTTCATAGTTGTTTGATGTTAAAAAGCCTTCCAGTCTTGTTTGACACCACAAAATCTTCATAGTTGTTTGATGTTAAAAAGCCTTCCAGTCTTGTTTGACACCACAAAATCTCCATAGTTGTTTGATGTTAAAAAGCCTTCCAGTCTTGATTGTGTCAGAGCCGCCATACCTTCCTTGAAATCACAAAACATCCATTGGTTATTTATTACACATAACCTCATTGCTTCTTGACACCCACAGATCTACCATAGATTGTTTTGTTACCACAAAACATCCATTGGTTATTTATTACACATAACCTCATTGCTTCTTGATACCCACAGATCTGCCATAGATTGTTTGTTACCACAAAACCTCTGTAGATTCTTTCATACCACAAAACCTCCATAGGTTGAAATCAGGGAGCCTTCAGAGCTTGATACCAGGGAGCCTTCTAAGCTTGTCTGATATCAGAGAGTCTTCTATACTTGTTTGGTACCAGGGAGCCTTTATAACTTGCTTGATACCAAGAGCCTTTATAACCTGCTTGATACCAAAAGCCTTTATAACTTGTTTGATACCATGGAGCATTTAGAGCTTGTTTGATACCATGGAGCATTTAGAGCTTGTTTGATACCATGGAGCATTTAGAGCTTGTTTGATACCATGGAGCATTTAGATCTTGTTTTATAAAAATCTTCTTACCTTGTTTGATGCCTTAGGATCTCTGCCCACTCCTTACCCATCAATGACAATTCAATAAGTGTTATAATTCTTTTTTTCTTCTTTTTCGTCATCTTATTATTACTTTAGGAGTAGTTAGTAGTAGTTATTAAGAAGTTAGTAGTAGTATTTTAGTAGTTAGCAGTAGTTAGTAGTAGTAGTTGTTGTTAGTAGTAGTAGGTAGACTGTAGTAGTAGTTTAACCTTGCTCTGTAGCGGGCGGGGGGAATTTTCTAGGTGCAAATTTAACCGGACACAGAGTGAAGGTTTGACCTGGCTGTGTTAGTGGGGAGGATTTTTTCAGGTGCCCAAATTGCCCGGGCACTGGTGAGTGATGTGTCAATCTGTAAAGGGGGTAGGGAGAAAAGAGAATGAGGTTATCTAAAGGTAAATTTGCCTGCAAAGAGAAAAGCGAAGATTTCAGCTTTGGTCGGTGGAGGTGTAGACTTTGTAGGTGCAAATTTACCCGGACAGCAGCCTGTTCTGTCCGATTTATGATTTACAAGTGCCTTTAGTGTGCAGGATCTGACTTTTCCTCTCAATCTGACTAAGCCAGTAGTCCCCAAAGCACTTTGTATTCCTGTGTTGTTTTCAGCTTCAACATAACTGTTTGTATTTCTATAGCATCTCCAGTCCCAACACAGTTGACTGAGTACTATTTATTCTTATGCTGTCTCCAGTCACAACACGAACTCAAAGCCTATGTATTCTTTTCTCTCCATTCACAACACCACTCTAATACAACACGACTCAAAGCCTATGCATTCTTTTCTCTCTCCAGTGACAACACACAAGCCTATGCATTCTTTTCTCTCTCCAGTCACTACACGTGTATTCTTTTCTCTCTCCAGTCACAACACGACTCTAAGCGTATGCATTTTTTCTCTCTCCAGTCACAACACGACTCAAAGCCTATGCATTCTTTTCTCTCTCCAGTCAACACGACTCAAAGCCTATGCATTCTTTTCTCTCTCCAGTCACAACACGACTCAAAGCCTATGCATTCTTTTCTCTCTCCAGTGGCAACACGACTCTGATACTTGTTGTTGAATGTGGGGAATGCTTCCGGCTTCCGCCGCTTTCGCGTAAAGACTCTGATACAACACGACTCTAAGCCTATGTATTTCGATGTTGTCTCAAGTCACAACATAATTGTTTGCACTGTGTATTCTTGTACTGTCTGACCTCAACGCAGACTCCCAGCACTGTGTATTTCTGGGTCCTGTTACAAGTTTCTACCATCATTCCCGATTCACTGACCTAGTGACCTAACTCTACTTGAGACTGTCATCACTACCGCCCAGCCTTCATGTGACCTTCACCCTCCATGAAGAGGACGCAGACACCCGTGATTACCATTCAGCACATGCTGCAGGAGTGTGTTATAACTGACACCTGGCCAACTCTTCTACCATGTCGTGGTGCGTCACAAAAGAACGCATGCCTGCTTTGCGTAGACTCTCCTGCTGGATGTATACTGCTAATATTCCACCTCAGTATTTTCCAACCACCCTTAACGGGAGTTTTTCAGTGCCATTTCAAAAAACAAAAACAATTATTTGTTTAACTTTACTAACTCATCTCATTGATGTGTTTTGTAAGAATAGCAAGAATACATTTGAGGGGGTGGGGGTTGCTTTACTGAGCATCAAAACTTGACATTCTCACATCTAATTTCGTTCGTCTCGAGGGCATAAGTAAGACAAGTCTCTCAGTGTTTCTGAGGTCTGCCAATCGACTCGACACGCGTCACTTTTGCATACATATAAGCCTATATGCACTTGCTGTCTTAAGTTGTGGTGATTTCGGGTGGATGTCCTTGAAGAAGTGGATAATTCCGTCTGGGCGTTGGTGTAGCTCTCTGCAAGCCACAGTGCTTTGTGCCCAGGGTTAAGTTCTCGTAGTACTCACCCTTTCTTGTTCTCGTAATACTCACCCTTTCTTGTTCTCGTAGTACTCACCCTTTCTTGTTCTCGTAGTACTCACCCTTTCTTGTTCTCGTAATACTCACCCTTTCTTGTTCTCGTAGTACTGACCCTTTCTTGTTCTCGTAATACTCACCCTTTCTTGTTCTCGTAGTACTCACCCTTTCTTGTTCTCGTAATACTCACCCTTTCTTGTTCTCGTAGTACTCACCCTTTCTTGTTCTCGTAATACTCACCCTTTCTTGTTCTCGTAATACTCACCCTTTCTTGTTCTCGTGTCACTGTCTCCCATTTTCATCTTCAGTGACTTTAGTTTTGGTCTGTCCTTAAAGTACGTCACACGCTTTCTTGGGACATTTGAACCTCCATCCTGTTTCTTGTCGCAGACCATCACACATTCTGTTTCCACTGGACTGCAGATCTCACCCCACCAGCCCCATCATTGTTGGGAAATGTACAAGTAGAAATTATCTTTTAGCATGAATGCAAATCTTTCTGTGCAGTACATGCGTGGCTTGAGCTGAAAATACATTTTTTGTTCAATAGAGTGACTCTAATGTTTAATATCGTCTTACAGAATCTGAATTTCTGTTGCAAGTAAAGACATATAAAACCCACAAGAACACTTTGCGTTTCTCTGAGTGAGAAATTTAAGACATCTCAAGCTGGTAAAAAAAAAAAATTCTCGCACAAAGGCATGAAAAAAACAGGGGATTAAGAGCTTCAAAAAAGATGAAACTATTAAAAGCACTAAAATTTTGTAGCATTTATGTGTTTGCTCTAGATTTTCACATCAATGTTTTGTAAGATATCTGTTACAGGTTGACGGATGTATGCTTATTATGCTCGTCAAACACGTGACAGATCGAAATTCATCCACATGCAACACCTGTAACCTGTTTCTTAACCCCAACCCTTACCTGGAAGGATACCTAATGTTGTAGTACTCATTCCAGGGGATTGATTTCCACTTTGGCAAGTTGTGGCAGTTTTCAGTTTTACATCAGTTATTACAAGGTGTGGCAGTTGTCAATTTTACATCAAAGTTATTACAAGATGTGGCAGTTGTCAATTTTACATCAAAGTTATTACAAGGTGTGGCAGTTGTCAATTTTACATCAAAGTTATTACAAGGTGTGGCAGTTGTCAATTTTACATCAAAGTTATTACAAGGTGTGGCAGTTGTCAATTTTACATCAAAGTTATTACAAGGTGTGGCAGTTGTCAATTTTACATTAGAGTTATTTCAAGGTGTGGCTGCTATAATACGTTTGACCTCTATTATTATTATTATTATTATTATGAATTCCTTTATCAATTAATAAGCATAATATCTTATTAGTGGTTAAATTTAGGATTTGTTTCCAACATGAATTCCACACATACATACCACTTTAAGTAACGTACTACTGACACATAATTTATCTGTTCACAGGTGGAACTTCCTACTTAAGGAGTAATGTAGTTTAACAATTTACTAACTAAAGATTTATTATAATATATATATATTATATTATATCACAAAATACAACTAGGTTTGAAACAGTTCACGTATTTACATTACTAATAAGTATTCAAGTCTTTTCTCCTACACAGTCAATATTTAACAATGACTGTCTGAAGGAACAATCTCTAATCAGAGTTACGATTCTATCATGAGTTTGGAAAAGAGAGAAAGGTAGAGATAATCAAATTGAGTTCATGACTTGTTTTGTATATGCTGCATCATAGAGAAATCATATTAAGAAAATTATAACAGTCAGCACAATACCAGGACCCACTTCACTCATGTTACAGTCTGGAGCATGCTAGAATCATCTGGGAATAGGATGGCAATGACAGTTATTGTCGGCACTCTCACCACCCTGGAATTCTGATGGAGACAGTAGTTTGACGAGATGGCCCACATGTTGATTCAGAGACAGCCATCAACGACTTCAAACACTGAGATGGAGTCAGCCAGAAGCCAAGACCATAAGAGAAAGCTGACAGCTGAATGTTAAAGTTGAAGCTGTAGCTAAAAAGGCACATCCTGCAAAACATTTGAGCATGATGCTTAGATTCAATTTCATTGTTTCCTACTCTCTCTCTCTCTCTCTCTCTAATTTTCTCTCCAGTCATTCAACTTACATGTCTGCAAGAGAATTGTTAACCCTCGTAAATGCTTTATTTACCAATACATAATTTCTAACATAAAATTATACATATTAATGAATCAATCAAAAATTTAAATTATATCAATCAAATCAATGCATGAACAATAAATTTAACATTAAATTATTCTAAGTCCATTCTCGCACTATTGATCAAGCATCTTAACACTGGCTAATGGTTACCTCTACTGGATTCCTCAAATATTTGTCATAAGTAATTGTAAAAAGGCTTGACTGAGTTTATATAAACTCATGTCAACTAGCCAGAATCATCCATTTATACCCGCATCCTTCATCTACAATATTGACCTAGATTTCCGATTGGGACTTGTCCTATTTCAAACAGATATCGCCTGCATTATCTCCCAGCCATCCAAGCTCATAACTAAAATTTTTTAACAGTCTGGTCGGAAATCCTCCTTTTGTCCACTGCCAGTCATTTGCAAAAGTCAGTGGCATTGGGCGACTACATATGTAACAGCCCGAGTTGGAAATTCGTCACTTCCGTCAGACTTAGGCTCGCAAGAAGCATGAAAAAAATTAAGTGACTACTTCTGTTTTAATTAGGCACGAGTGACTTCCGAGCATCACACAGGAAAATGAACTGCACAGACTTACAATTGTTCAGTTGCTATCTGGTCAAACCTACATACCTAAACGCGTGTATCGCATTACAAACAAAAGAATTAGCAACGTTGTGGCCGACTACAGCAATCGTACATTTGCTAAATTTTTACGAGGCATTGCACATAACTTACATCCGTAGAATAAATCAGGTAATTACTTACGGTTTTTCCTGTTGTTTAGCAAAATATCGTATATCGTATTATGCACAAGTCACTTGCCGTTCGCCATTTGTTGCTAGGCATGTCAGTAGTTAATTGACGTTCGCCAGTTGTTGCTAGGCATGTGTCAGTAGTTAATTGACGTTCGCCACTTGTCGCTCACTAAATGTCGTTTGTAAAATGTCGCCCACCCATCCACTCCTGAAGTCATAGAACCCACGCAACCACTCCATGGGCAAAGGTGGGTCCGGTCTGAAACTGCCAGCCGTACATCTGTTGGCGAAAATAGGACCACCATACCGGTATCCTAACAGCAGTAATTCTTCTCAACACTTCACCAATCCATGGGCATGCACATTATAATTTTTTTTAAAATTCAACAACAGTCGCGCCACAGCCGAGCAAGCAACAAAACTCCAACAACACCAGCACCAGACAGCAGCCACCACCATCGAGCAAACATCAACCAACCTCCAACTCCAACACCACCGCCTGCGCTACCCGAATAATCGTGAGGGAAGCCCGTCCCTCTGGAGCACTACAGATCAGAGAGCATCTTTTGATGAAATAATCCACGAAAGCTCCAGTGGTGATGTTAAATATAATCATAGCCACCACCACTACCTGTGTGTGAGACAGTTATTGATATAGGGGTAGGTTAAAGATAACTTGTTTGGTTTTCTTTTCCTTGACTTTTGTATTGTGTATCCATGTTTGAATCATTTCTTGACTTTTGTATTGTGTATCCATGTTTGCCTCATTTCTTGACTTTTGTATTGTGTATCCATGTTTGCCTCATTTCTTGACTTTTGTATTGTGTATCCATGTTTGAATCATTTCTTGACTTTTGTATTGTGTATCCATGTTTGAATCATTTCTTGAATTTTGTATTGTGTATCCATGTTTGAATCATTTCTTGACTTTTGTATTGTGTATCCATGTTTGAATCATTTCTTGACTTTTGTATTGTGTATCCATGTTTGCCCCATTTCTTGTTCTGTAGGTGTGTGTTTGTGGGGAGGTTGTTCCCACGTTGTGTTCTATTGGCTCATTGCTTAAGTGTTTGCTTGCCTCTTCTTTCCACTAGGTGCCCTGTTTGGTTGTATAATTCTTCGTTTTTAGTGTTTGGGAGTGCGCGTTTCCTTATCTGAGTTCCTTGTTTTGTATTGAAGACTACTCGAAAAATACAACTTGATCTCCCTCAACATAGACGACCCAAACACAAAACCCCAGGCCCTTGGACAATCGTCCCCATCCCAAACACTGACCTAACCTTACTCAAACACTCAAAAAATACAGTAACCCACCCATAGCCAAACAAAAAGCGCTCGAACACATAAAACAACAACTACCCCAATCACTACCACATATATACGGACGGATCCAAAAGAGAAACAGGAGCCGGAGTAGCACACACACATACACACACAAGCACGTACACAAAAAAAACTGAACCAAAAACACTCAATCCTAACAGCAGAACTAACTGCAATCAAAACGGCACTTCATTAGCAATAAACACCACACACAACGTCACAAATATTCATACTCACAGCCTCATTGAAATCATTACAAAATTTAGCAAATCCTTTCCAATCATTAAGAACAAAATCACAAACCAAATATCCAAACACATAGCTACACAGGAAAGGCACAAAATCAACACTACGATGGATCCACAGCCACACCATCATTACAGTGGAACAGCAGACAAAAGAGCAAAATACGGCAGCAAACAAGGAAAGTTATTAAACACACCAATATACACACACCAGAAATTCATGCACAAATCAAATACAAATAAAACAAGGACCCCTACTCTCCTCCCCATTCCCAACTGTCCACCATAACCTACAACAGAGCATTCCATAGACTAAGGTACAACTTCACAAGATTCACACAAAAAGCAAACAATTAACCAAAATCAAGCACTCACAGTAGGACAGAAAACACAATAGAACACTTCTGCTACAATGTAACCAATACATAGAAGAAAGAAAAATCATCAGAAAAACAACAACCCTGCTACAGCTACCATTTACCACCCAAACACGACTGTACCCTAAAGAACAACAAACCTACTACAACTACCATTTACCAACCAAACACGACTGTACCCTAAAGAACAACAAACCTACTACAACTACCATTTACCACCCAAACACGACTGTACCCTAAAGAACAACAAACCTACTACAACTACCATTTACCAACCAAACACTACTGTACGCTAAAGAACACAACCAGCATCACTTACACCAAGCACTCATCATATCCCTCATACAAACACGCTCCGCCTCCTTTAAAAAATATAAAAATATTTGTATCTTATTATCCCACACTCCCACAATAAATCAACTCACCAACATATACTACAACACAACAAACCATACATCACAACATAATACCAAAAAGAATCACACAAAAACAAACCATACATCACAACATAACACCAAAAAGAATCACACAAAAAGAAACACTAATCGTGTAGGGCAGGGGGGAGGAAATAATAATTATAATAATAATAAAATTAAAATAAAGTAACTACGGTTCACAGTGAAACCAAAACAAAGACGAAAGAAAAATCACTGAGAAACAACATATACAACTGCAGCTACAACCCACCACACAAATACTGCTACACCCAAAGGGAAATAATCAAAAGCTCACACTTCCAACACCCAGCACACTCCTTATGCAAACATACCCCATCTCCTCTAGAAACCCAACAAAAAACGTAAAAACAAACATACCCCAACTCCTATAAAGACCCAACATAAAGGTAAAAGCAAACATACCCCAACTCCTATAAAGACCCAACATAAAGGTAAAAGCAAACATACCCCAACTCCTATAAAGACCCAACATAAAGGTAAAAGCAAAAGCTACAATTTTTTTTAAAGAGGTAAAAACGAAGATCTACAACAGACGCAGCAATATGAAAACACAAAGAACCTAAACAGCCAACAGCAGTAGCACACCCCTCTAACTACCCTCCCCGAATGTAAGAGAAGGGAGGAAGGCTCCACAGGAATAAAACAAAAAACCGAGAAAAACTAAAGAGGATGAAAAGTTTTCATGCAGTTCCTGTGGAGCAAAAGAAGTTATCGGAACAACAACATATGTGTGAGAAATTCAGACGTTGAAATTATTGTATCCGTGCAGAAATACTATTGCAGATATATATATATATATATATAGAGAGAGAGAGAGAGGGAGGGAGGGAGATGGGAATAGTTAATCACAAAACAAATAAAAATACAGTTTATAGAAAAATGATTTGTGTGTGTGTGTATGTGTGTGTGTGTGTGTGTGTGTGTGTGTGTGTGTGTGTGTGTGTGTGTGTGTGTGTGTGTGTGTGTGTGTGTGTGTGTGTAGGGAGAGGGAGAAGGGAATAGTTAATCACAAAACAAATAAAAATACAGTTTACAGAAAAATGAAACAGAGGAAGAATAGATCCTCGTCTCTACCCCTCCCCCTTTGTCACTATATGTCACACGTTTGCAGATTTTTGTCACAACATGTCACACGTTTTCAGACTTTTATCACAACATGTCACACGTTTTCAGACTTTTGTCACAACATGTCACACGTTTTCAGACTTTTGTCACAACATGTCACAGGTTTTCAGACTTTTGTCACAACATGTCACACGTTTTCAGATTTTTGTCAAAACATGTCACATGTTTTCAGACTTTTGTCACTACATGTCACACGTTTTCTGACTTTTGTCACATGTCACACGTTTTCAGACCTTTATCACAACATGTCACACCTTTTCAGACTTTTGTCACAACATGTCACATGTTTTCAGACTTTTGCGTTAACATACTTTCTGGACAGTCTCCCTTTTTTGTCACAACATGTCACACGTTTTCAGACCTTTAACATACTTTCTGGAAAGTCTCCCTTTTTGTTACTGGATAGTGACAAAATTATTCTGTATCTATTTTCAGGCATCTTACTGTATTTTCGCCAGAGTTGTGGCCCTTCGCTGTAAATTTGTCATTATCGTGTCAGTATAAGTTAATTAAGGCGAAAGAAGAGTTGTTGTTCATTTAATTCACGATTTTGTAATAAAAATTATCATAATTTCAGCATGCGGATATAATACAATTGATTTTAATAATAAATTTCATATAATGGCTTCAAAATCCAGAATTGATTATCAACCTCTTGGTATTCCTGTTATCCGTAGCGAGTGGTGCCTGGCCGTGAATGTTGTTACAGGATGGTTTGTAAGGGTCATGGCCGTGTTTGTTGTTACAGGATGGTTTGTAAGGGTCATGGCCGTGAATGTTGTTACAGGATGGTTTGTAACAGTCATGGCCGTGAATGTTGTTACAGGATGGTTAATAAGGGTCATGGCCGTGAATGTTGTTACAGGATGGTTTGTAAGGGTCATGGCCGTGAATGTTGTTACAGGATGGTTTGTAACAGTCATGGCCGTGAATGTTGTTGCAGGATAGTTTGTAACAGTCATGGCCGTGAATGTTGTTACAGGATGGTTTGTAAGGGTCATGGCCGTGAATGTTGTTGCAGGATAGTTTGTAACAGTCATGGCCGTGAATGTTGTTACAGGATGGTTTGTAACAGTCATGGCCGTGAATGTTGTTGCAGGATAGTTTGTAACAGTCATGGCCGTGAATGTTGTTACAGGATGGTTTGTAAGGGTCATGGCCGTGAATGTTGTTGCAGGATAGTTTGTAACAGTCATGGCCGTGAATGTTGTTACAGGATAGTTTGTAACAGTCATGGCCGTGAATGTTGTTACAGGATAGTTTGTAACAATCATGGCCGTGAATGTTGTTGCAGGATAGTTTGTAACAGTCACGTCGTTGTAAACTATCATCCAGTCAGATCTGACGCGCAATAAATTAATTAATAAATAAAATAAATAAATAAATAACTTAATAAATAAATAAAACGTTCTTCAACAGATAAAAGTTTCAGTAACAGGCCAGTTTCTAAAAGAATACAAAGATACGTTTTTGTTTGCCCTCCTCTTCCTCCTTCGACACCCCACCCCAATTTCCTGAGGAATTGAAAGGTTTAATTTTTTTCTATTATTATCTAAGATAGTCTAATCTCATTTTATAAAAAGACGATAAAGACTACTTTTAAAAAATTAGGCAGGGTGTGAGAGCTAATCGTAGATCTCTTTGTGTCGAAGTGGGCGTCGTCACTAGAAAAGTTTTGGGAAATTCAGTGCCTTTCTCCTTTTGATTGCAACCTTAATTATCATATTAAGAACGTTTATCAATACCTTAATTATCATATTAAGAACGTTTATCGATACCTTAATTATTAAGAACGTTTATCAATATCTTAATTATCATATTAAGAACGTTTATCAATACCTTAATTATCATATTAAGAACGTTTATCAATACCTTAATTATCACATTAAAACCGTTTATCAATATCTTAATTATTCTATTGAAAACATTTTATCAAAATCTTTAATTATCACATTAAGACCATTTATCAAAATCTTAATTATTATATTGAAACCGTTTTATCAAAAGCCTTAATTTTCATATTAAGGCCGTTTATCAATTTCTTAATTATCATATTAAGACCTTTTATCAAATTCTTAATTATCATATTAATACTCTCTTATCAAAAAACCGTAATTATCATATGAATACCGTTTATCTATCTTTTTATTATCACATTAATGTCGTTTTTTAATCTCTTAAATAAATACAGTTTATGAATCTCTTTATTATCATATCACTGTCGTTTTTAATCTCTTAATTATCAGGTTAATACCGTTTTATCAATCTATTATATGAGTGCCGTTTATGAATCACTTTATTATCATTTAATACAACTTTAATTTTTAAAAGTTAATTTCTTTGTATGAACGCTTTTAGTTTCATATTTATACCGTTTTATCAGTCTCTTTATAATGTTAGAACCACTTATGATTATCTTTGCTATTATATTATTAAAAATTTATTCTTGTTAATACTTTTATATAACTCATTTATTACCATATTACTACTGTTTTATTAATCGCTTCAATATCATATTCATACCGCTTTATAAACTATTATCATATATATATTATTAACCTCTTCATTATATAATATAATTAATGCCGTTTTATAATATTATCGTGTTGATACGGTTTAATTAGCCTCTTTAACATCAAATAAATACTGTTTTGTGAATTTCTTGATGATTGCAAGATACAAAGACATATACAAATAACATGGTATCTACCAAAAGGTATATGAACACTTTTAGAATGCAACTAAACTAAACATAATAAACACAGAAACACTTAAAAACTTTTCAGACTCAGGGGCAGATAACATACACCATAATAACAGCAGCAACAAGCATAGTCTCCCCACTTACTCGAACAAATAGGAAGGAGAGTTCACTGTAGCCTGGGTAGATCAAAACTCTTGAAAACATGACAAATAGTGCGAGAAAGCACTTGGGTGGGTGGGGGTGGGGGGGAATATGACAACACAGTGCAAGAAAAGCACTTAGGAAACACAAAAAAACAAACTAAGAAAAGAGCATGCAAGAAAAGCACTTAAAAAGCACCAACAAAATTAAGCATGTAAGAAAAGCACTTAGGAAACACAAAAACAAACTAAAAAAAATGCAAGAAAATCACTTAAAAAGCACCAAAAAATTAAACATACAAGAAAAGCACTTAGGAAACACAAAAACAAACATTAAAAAAAACATACAAGGAAAGCACTTAAGAAGCACAAAAAACATGACAAAACAGTGCA
This sequence comes from Sinotaia quadrata, assembly GCA_028829895.1. Lineage (NCBI taxonomy): Eukaryota > Metazoa > Mollusca > Gastropoda > Architaenioglossa > Viviparidae > Sinotaia > Sinotaia quadrata. The sequence goes on along the minus strand of CM054183.1, from coordinate 95,288,624 downwards.
AGAAAAAAACTGAAAAACACTCAGAAAATATTAAAAACAGTGCAAGAAAAAATATTATGGGAAAAAAATCGAACATAACATGACAGACGAATGAACATATAAAACTACAAAGAAAAAATAAATAAACAAAGACTTCAGGAAGACAATACTCCTAGTAGAGAAAACACGCTGATAGATAATAAGCACATCATTTTCAACAAACCAAACCAAACAGGACTAGTATGGGACGACCTCAACACAATAACAGGAGGGGTCAGAGACAAAATCACAATTACTAACACTAATAACTGCTCAACATTTTCAACAAACCAAACCAAACAGGACTAGTATGGGACGACCTCAACACAATAACAGGAAGGAGGGTCAGAGACAAAAACACAATTACTAACACTAATAACAAGAAGACACAACTACTCAAGTAAGTACAGATGCAGAAAAAGAGGAGAAAACTAGGAAAACAATTTGTAAACACAAAGCCAAAGCAGTCCACATGACACAAAATCTACACAAACTCAATACCGCAGCAGTCCTCATAACACAAAACCTTAAAAAAACACAATATCACAGCAGTCCACATGACACACAATCTACTAAAACCTCAATACCACAGCAGTCCACATGACACAAAATTTACAAAACCTCAATACCACAGCAGTCCTCATGACACAAAATTTACAAAACCTCAATACCACAGCAGTCCACATGACACACAATCTACACAAACACAATACCACAGCAGTCCACAAGACACACAATCTACAAAACCTCAATACCACAGCAGTCCACATGACACAAAATTTACAAAACCTCAATACCACAGCAGTCCTCATGACACAAAATTTACAAAACCTCAATACCACAGCAGTCCACAATACACACAATCTACACAAACACAATACCACAGCAGTCCACATGACACGAAATCTCAATCCAGAACTAATAGAAATGAAACATAGAAGCCCGCCATACATAACAAGTCTAAATACACCGATCACGACTATACATAACAGATTAACTCTATATAAACCAATCACCACTATACATAACAACTTAACTCTATATAAACCAATCACCACTATACATAACAACTCTGTATATACCTATCACCTCAATACATATCAACTTAACTCTATATAAACCAATCATCTTTATACATAACAATATAACTCTAAATGCACCAATCAACACTATGCATAACATCTTAACTCTAGATACACCAGTCACCATTACAGAAAGCAACTTGACATCAATCACCAATATACATAACAACTTAACTCTAAATGCATTGTTCACCTCTATACATAACAAGTTATTCTAAATACACCAATCACCAATGTACATAACATCTTAACCCTAAATACACCAATCACCAATGTACATAGCATCTTAACCCTAAATACACCAATCACCAATGTACATAACATCTTAACCCTAAATACACCAATCACCAATGTACATAACATCTTAACCCTAAATACACCAATCACCACTTTACATATCAACTTATCTATAAATACTCTGATAACCACTATAGATAAAACTGCCAAAATAAAGGATGAATGAAAAAATATATTGACGATTCCTGAATTCTGTTACAGAGAATCATTTTTACCCAGTCTATATGACTTCCCACACACAAACGTTTTATGATTTTTGGTGAATCGGACAATCTTTGCTTCTAGCCAGAGCATAGGATTTCTCTTGAAGAATTAACTGATTGTAGTTTTTTTCTTTGATCCACATTGTCACCTTTGTCATGTGATGCCTACATCACACCTTGACCCATGATTCACTCATTCTAACAAGATTTTAAATCCCCCTTCATTCATAAATAGAAGTGCACTAGAGACTTTCCCAGCCCCATGGCTGTAGTTGACTAGTTTTACTTCTATGGCCCCAATATGGCTGTAGTTTTACTTCCATGGCCCCATGGCTGTAGTTGACTAGTTTTACTTCCGACTTTTCATTTTTACTCTCTGGGGTTTTTCTCACCACTGGAGGTCAGGGTCAAGTACTCCAACAATATGTGGGTTTGCTTGCCTAACAAATAGTATATTCATTTTTATCTTTTGACATTAACTTATATTGTATTGTTATATTTCACTTACGATATTTAAAAGTATGATGACTATATAAGTAAGAGTGTTCTGTCAGAGAACACGTGAGGACATAAAATACATGTGTATTTTATTGGCATATTGGCACTTTCTGAGGCTTTATCTATGGCTTTATCTGAAGCTTTATATGTGGCTTTATCTGAGACTCTATCTGAGACTTTATGATATCTGAGATGATGAGTTCAACGAGCCTAGAGGTGCAAAACAATGCCAAGACAGAACCACCTTTTTAACTGGATGATGACTTTGACAAGTTTTGCACCACAAGCAGCACCATAGCAGAATAACCAAGTGCCAAGGACAGGTTCAACGGACCACATGAGCATTTGCTAATGACATTAATTGGGACTTAGTCTGCATGTCAGGCATACCAAAATTTATGTATTTATAAAGTAACAACCACACAGTTTCAGACAACCTCCAAGCAGCCACCCCAACCCTCTCCAGAAACAAGTGAGGAGAGGAAGACCCTCCAGAGGACCACCAAAGCTGATAATATCCCAGATAAAAGGCTTCCTGCATCCTCTGGAGAGTGCCAGCGAGAAAAAAAACAGCTTCAGTCAAGACAATCGAATTCACAGTACTTTTAGAGTTCACTCAGAAACATTCAGTGTTCTCTTATAAACTCATTACAGTTCACTTGTACCAATGAACCAAATAACTATAACTCTGCCATAGGACTTGAACCGAACATTCTCTTATGAACCACATTGTCATGATTAAGTTACTTAAACATATATAAACTCTCCTTGTAACTATTGAACTATTTCTCTATGTAACCATGCTGTCTTACGTTATTTCTTGTTGAATACATTTATTGATATCGCGTTAGCGTGACTCACTTACATGTTACATGTTGTAGTCTGTCACCTGTATTTATTTATTATCTTGGCTGTATGTATCAGGGGGCTTGAGATATCTTCTAGAACAGTCACTCTTCTATTCTACATTATCTATCTTTCATCTTTCTAACACGTATAGCCAAACAGGTGTGTTTTGGAGATTAGCCTAAGGTTACGGGCAGTCTGGCATGGTGGAGAATTAACATCTTGCATCTCACAGCAAAACGTCACACAGCAATATACATAACAGCTGAAATCTAAATAAACCAAATCACCATTATTCATAACAATTTAACTCTATATATCACCAAACACATTACACCTAAACTCTATATATACCCATCCCCACTACTGAAGTAACTAACCTAAACACTAAACATCATAGACAACCTAACATAAATTAAACAAAAGTATGCTATCTGCTGCCAGCAAAATACCCAATAAATGGAAACATAAAAGTCATACAAATGCACAAAGATGGATACAAATGGCATTCAACCAAATTCACACACACTTGTATCACTGCTCCCTACATTAGGAAACGTACTAGAAATGATAATTAACAAAATAATACAGCTCCAGTGCAGGTTCAGACTAAAATGTTCCTGTACATATGGACTTAACAAAGAGACTGCTTGACTCAGTCAAGCTGTTCAGACTAGCTAACTCATATCCACCCACTAATCTTCGATATCACCCAAGCATTTGACACATCATGTCACGTGACATTCTTAGTCAAAGCACTCAAACTAGACGTACGACTGACATACGATTCCATCAAGGATTTTCCCAAACACAGTAACTTCCGCGTAAACGAAAGCAACAGAACTCGACTATACACACCATTAACACACACGGAACTCTACAGGGAATCATCTCAAACCCTACTCTATTCAATATAGTGACATACAATATGAGAGAATCACAAACAATCACGTACTGGTGATTCATCCATATACTGCACACAGAAACGAACAATGAAACACTGACAACACATATATAGAAAATCACACAGATGTTTAACCGGACGAAAAAATGAGAATTCAGACTTTCACTAAAAATATAATAAAATATCCACACTTTTATGCTAATAAAAAAAACCCACACCTGTACAATATGCAAATAATTAAAAACTGGAGACATAAAAAGTCGAGGAAAGCAATAAGTCCACACAACGCATAGGGAACCCCTTTTTGAAAATTAATTTAAAAAGCACGATTAGAAGAAATACAAAAAGAAAAAAATATTTTGGTAGGGGGTGACAAACATGCAGACTCTAATCACAACAACCCAAGCAATAACAATATCACAAGTTGGCTCTTCATTGAACACTTGTGAATATGATCATGACTCCCCAACTAATCTACCAGATTTTTTTTAATCTTTCCCGTTTGGTCGTTTTCAGCAGATTTTAATAATCATGAAATTCTAGAAGTTTGCAATCCAGAAAAATACTTCACACCAAACAGCGAGCGCTGTTCAAGTGCCACTGTTTTGGTAGTTTGTGGTTCTACGATAGGTCATGGGTTCGATCCATGCCAATGGGATTTTTCTCCATCGATTCTGACCTAATTCTCAGTTCGCCATGGTTGTACGCTCGTACAGCTCCTTGGTGTTGTGGCACAAAATACACGCCAGCAGTAATAGTAGTTGTAGTTGTGGTGATGGTAGTGATGGATAGAAAGACAGTCTTGCCCCTTTTGTGTGAAAATGGATGTATATTTCTTTTAATTTGGGAATTTCAATTGCATGTAGCTTCAAAAGATTTGCTTTCAAATGAGTTTGGTGACTAAAAACAAGCACGGCCCGCACAACAAAATTATTGTCACAAGTTTTTGGGAAGCTGTGTTTACGGGACGCTATCAATGAAGTAAGCGTTATCCTGCTGGTGTTGGAGTGGGTTTCGATAAGTCAAGATCATAAGTTCGTTGATGGCTGACAGATCTAATCTGAAAGAACGCTTCAAAGTACTTCAAACCTATTGGGAGGCGCACATCAGGGCTCTTTGATTCAAGCAAAGTGAAAATGTATCAACAGTTCTCTTAGTTCTCCACTTTGCAAAAGATTGAAGCCAAACTGTTACACTGTAACAAGTACGGAAAAGTCTATAGCCGTAGTCCTTAAATGAAGACCGTCACATTTTGTATTAACCCCACCCCATCCATCCGGTAGAGTGCAAGATTGTATTTTATCGAAGCAATAAACTTTGCCTTGGTGCACGCCAAAAGATGACACTACAAAACAGAAGATTAACATATCTGATCTGTGAGATGACTCTTATGAAGATCTATTATTTCTGATCTGTGCAATGACTCTTATGAAGATCTATTATTTCTGATCTGTGAGATGACTCTTATGAAGATCTATTATTTCTTATCTGTGAGATGACTCTTATGAAGATCTATTACTTCTGATCTGTGCGATGACTCTTATGAAGATCTATTACTTCTATCTGTGCGATGACTCTTATAAAGATCTATTATTTCTGATCTGTGCGATGACTCTTATGAAGACCTATTATTTCTGATCTGTGCGATGACTCTTATGAAGACCTATTATTTCTGATCTGTGCGATGACTCTTATGAAGATCTATTATTTCTGAACTTATAAAATGCCTTGTATAAATAGTATCCTAATGAGTAGATTACATTGCTGATGATTTTATAGAACAAGCTTTACCACAGTCAAACTTGTATCAAGGACATTTGGACTGCATGATTAAAAGAAAACTTTACTTGTACATTTAGAAGAATGTCTAATTAACGTAGAGTATTTATAGATGAAAGTCAAAGCTAACACATGGCGATCACATACACAAACATTAGTTAAAAATAAATACAAGAGAATAAATAGGAACTAGTTAGTAAACTCAAAGACCAGGAATAAATACAAACTAGTAAGTTAACAGACCAGGAATAAATACAAACTAGTAAGTTAACAGATCAGGAATCAACACGAACTAGTAAGTTAACAGATCAGGAATAAATACAAACTAGTAAGTTAAAAGATCAGGAATCAACACGAACTAGTAAGTTAATTCAAAGACCAGGAAATTACAACTCTCTGTTACTTGTTTAATTGTCCGGTAAAATGTCGGCAAAAATCTTGAAGAAAGCATCTGTGAAACATATTACTGCACTGGTCGATTGTATAATCTTTTTTTTATTTTCTACTCTGTAGTCCCTGTAATACGCTTTAAACATTGAGACAAGGGCCCCTGTTTATCACCCTATCCATCAGACTAAAAGCCAGCCATCATGAACCTGGGCGCACCTCCTCCTCCCCCCCCCCTCGAATACAAGAGAAGGGAGGAAGGCTCCACAGGAACCAAACAAAAACCAAGAACATCAAGATGAAAAATTTTCCTGCAGTTTCTGTGGAGCGAAGAAGTAAACGGAACGAACGAACGAACGAACGAACGAACGAACGAACCTGGGAGCACTTGGGAACCACCCGTCATATTTTGACCCCATCAAAGCTTGAATACGGGTCCCCCTTTAGGAAAGAAAAGATATGTAAAGTCTCCCATCCCCACCCCAGAACCACAACCCTACCCATTTTCAAGTCTTCTTTTAATACATCGACATTTATAGGTCGACGGGTGAATAACAGTACAGTTAAACTGTAGTTAACCCAACGAGTTTCGGTGACTGATTTTAATCTGATTGGCTTGTTGTAACTACTAGTCCAGCGTGTGAAATATTGACACATTGGGTCTGATTTCGTGATTTTATTCGGCCTGGAAGCGCAATGGTTTTGCTTTGACAAAAAGAGGGTCAAAGGTCAATTATAGAATATCAAAGCCAATATCTCGTACTTACAACAAGACGGGTCGGTTTTGCGAACTCATTGTCCAAGAAATATAACCAGCTAGCAATTTATCTCGCATTTGTGATTACACGATTATATGTGCATGGTTGAGTGGATATATGTATGTGGGGTGGGGTGGGGTGGGGGAGAAGACAAGTGGCTGGGTAGGACCGTCCATTTAAAACAAATCAGTTCATCAATCGATCTTGGCAGTAGAGTACTCAATGAATTCTATTTTGAAAGTAATTAAATCTCTACCCCCTATTAAGTAATTAAATCTGTTCTAACTGCCCTTCTGTTGCGGTCTACAGTAGCACAGGTCTAAGGTAAATGCAATAGATAGGTAATAGTGTTTGGGTGTAATTAATCTATCCATTAATTGTGATCTACATTAGCACGGGTCTCAGGTAAATGCAATAGATAGGTAATAGTGTTATGTTATAATTAATCTACAAATTAATTGCGGTCTTTCAGAATATTCTTGCTTCAGTTGTTTGTATTAATTTACACAAGAAGAAAACACCTCATGCTATTATAAACACGTTTATATAAGAAAAGAATGATAAATCATTGTCATCTAATTAAACACCTCATGCTATTATAAACACGTTTATATAAGAAAAGAATGATAAATCATTGTCATCTAATTAAACACCTCATGCTATTATAAACACGTTTATATAAGAAAAGAATGATAAATCATTGTCATCTAATTAAACACGCGCATGCACGCACAAACACACATGTACACACACTAACATTTTTGTAATAAAAGTAACTTTTTGCCATCACTCCATCACTCATTAACTATTTTGCCATTTATATGTTAGAGATTTGAATACACTACATTTTGCCATCACTCCATTAATTATTTTGCCATTTATATGTTAGAGATTTGAATACACTACATTTTGCCATCACTCCATTAATTATTTTGCCATTTATATGTTAGAGATTTGAATACACTACATTTTGCCATCACTCCATTAACTATTTTGCCATTTATATGTTAGAGATTTGAATACACTACTTTTTGCCATCACTCCATTAATTATTTTGCCATTTATATGTTAGAGATTTGAATACACTACATTTTGCCATCACTCCATTAACTATTTTGCCATTTATATGTTAGAGATTTGAATACACTACATTTGAGCAGGAATTTATTTAAACGATGTTCGGCAGTTACAACCAGCTTTAAATCTGCTTCAAAACGTTGTAGCTAGTGAATTAAAGCGTCCATTTATTTATTATTTTAAAGCTGCCACATACTGAGTAAGCTGCCCTTCAACTTAATGATTTGTATTCCAGTTCGTCCTTTAATTAATCAGGTCTCAGAGAAAAAGTATAAATTAGGTAATAAGCCTAACTGCAGCCAAACGTATGGTCTGTGTATTATATTGTCAACAAGTTGTCTGTTGTAATTGTTATCCAGGCTAATAACTAATACATGGCTAATCATGACAAACATCCGCGAATTAATAAAAATAATGTTTATCAAATCTTACTTAAAATTATGATTAATGTTGAGTAGGTCTTCTGCCTGGGTTCGAGTTATATGACACTATCTATAATATGTACGAACTCATAAATGACACTATATTCTATACTATTTACGAACTCATAAATGACACTAACCATAATATGTGCGAACTCATAAATGACACTAACTATAATATGTACGAACTCATAAATGACACTATATTCTATACTATTTACGAACTCATAAATGACACTAACTATAATATGTACGAACTCATAAATGACACTATATTCTATACTATTTACGAACTCATAAATGACACTAACTATAATATGTACGAACTCATATAATGACACTATAATATGTACGAACTCATAATTATATTGACACTAAATGACACTATAATACGTACGAACTCATATAATGACACTATTTATAATATGTACGAACTCACAAATGACACTAACTATAATATGTACGAACTCATATAATGACACTATAATACGTACGAACTCATATAATGACACTATAATATGTACGAACTCATATAATGACACTATAATACGTACGAACTCATATAATGACACTATAATACGTACGAACTCATATAATGACACTATTTATAATATGTACGAACTCATAAATGACACTAACTATAATATGTACGAACTCATATAATGACACTATAATACGTACGAACTCATATAATGACACTATATGACACTATATTCTGTACTATGTACGAACTTCGTTCGAAAGGCGTAACTCGTTGGTATCGTTGGGCTTCTTTGGGGTGAAAAGACGCCCCATTGTTAGACGAATGAAGCCACCTGGAAATTAAACATAGATTTCCAATGAAATCCGGAGGTTACACACACACACACACACACACACACACACACACACAGAGAGAGAGAGAGAGAGAGAGAGAGAGAGAGAAACAAAGAAAACGATAGCACATCAAGGACACAGTTGATATGAAAGGTGAAGTCATTGATAATAAAATAAAAACTTGGCGTTTACAAGAGGGAGTGAATCTGTACATATTTTCAATTTCGTTCATCAAAAGATACTTATGCCCAGATTTAACGACAGGCTGTACTGATCAACATGATCAGCGAATGGTAGTTTTTGAGTCTACTGTTTTTGAATCTCTTCTTACGTCACTTAAAACATTTTTTAAAAAAATGATATTTGGACCAGACAAGAAGTTCGTGTCGACTTAACTTTTGCACAGAACGAGTTGGTTCACAGAACACTACTGTTCAATTCAGTTACGAAAGGCAGCGCGCTCGCGTGCGTGCGTGCATGCGTGTGTGTGTGTGTGTGTGTGTGTGTGTGTGTGTGTGTGTGTGTGTGTGTGTGTGTGTGTGTTTGTGCGCGCCGGCGCTACTGCGTTTTTTTTAATAATAAAAAAAAAAATTCGTTCTGTGATATGCTGAGAGTCGTGTTCGTTTCAATGCAAACTATGCATTACAGTGACGGGGAATCCAAAGACGCAGTGACCTTTACAAATTTAAAGGAGCACACACACTATTTTAATATGGATTCTATTTATCAAACTATGTCAGTAATTTGAGCTTTAAATGGGGTGTTCAAATAAATATATTATAATAAATATCAGCATAATTCAGTCATTCTAAATATAGTTTAATATAATTTGACAAAATTCAAAATATTTCTATCGCATTTTTTGACTTTAAGCAAATTTACTTGAGAACAATATGGAATAAATGATATGTTATGCTTTGTTCACACTTTAATTATAACAGAAATATTTACTGTGCACACACCAATCATTCATGATTAATATAAACTATTTAACCCTCGAGTTGATTTCCAATGGGAAAAGTCCTTGGCACCGGTACATTCATTCATTCCTAGGTTTTAGCAGTCGTAGGTACATGATAATAGAGCCTCAAGCGTCAAGGGGAAACCACTCTTCCTCATGAAGAGGTTCCCAAAAGGCATGAGTGATAGCAAAGAAAATAATTAAAGCATATACATTAGACTGATTAGATTATACTAAAGTAAAAGTGTTAGGTCACAGTCTTTTTTAATTTAAAGGTGCTCTACTGATCAGTAATGAAGAATTATCTTGTTAACATTTTAAAAATATATCTTAAATCGGAAGAAAGAAAATTTAATGAAAAACACCAATAGGCATGGAGAGAGCGAACTGATATTCAGAGGTTATCCTATTGTCGCAGGGACAGGAAACTCCAGTGCCATCCAGACCGAAAACTCGAAAGGCGCCATTTACGCTCTGGAAAGGACGGAAGTTAATTCAATCACCACCAACTACAACAAACAGGTTTTAAAAAAGAAAAAGAAAGAAGAAGAAGTACACAAGATTACAGATTATATGAAGTACTGACTGCAATACTATTATGCGACTAGAATAGAAAGGGTTTACGTGTTTTAAGTGTAAATATTTTCAGTAGCCTGGAACCTCAACCCACTCGTTCCGTGTGCAAGCCTAGTTGAAAATTTGGGGTCATTTGCATACTACGAATTGAATCGCAACCCCAACACCGTTTGCCTTTAAATTGCGAGAGATTTCATTTCGCTAAGTCCACAGGTTGCGCCGATTGTTTGTTAGCGCCGTAGGTGGTTGCCGCGTCAGATATTTTTGATGGTTATTTCCAGGAACTGCCGTGTGGCAATTACTTACTGAGGGCAGAGTAAGTAACACGCGTTCCTTTTATAACAAACACGTGGATACGGTGGATTTTTTTTAATTGCTCCGTTCAGACGACGACGGTGCTCGCGACATGAGTCTCTCTTTTGGACCGGATTTCAGTGCTGTTCGCCGCAAAGGGGACTCTGTCTCTTACTCTCTAGGTCGTGTATTTCACTGTAAAGGATACGATATGTGAAACGATACAGGATGGTGTTCTCGAAAAGTAAAAACCCTCTGCCGCTATTAATTGGGGTTCAGGTAGGGATATTTTTCTAACCTGTATGTGTGCGTGTCCTTGTGTCGGTGTGTGCGTCAATGAACTGCTCTTATCAAACAGTCGCGATAGGTATGTGTTGCGCGCAGTGTGGAACATGTGAGTCCTTGAATGTGCGAGAAAGGTAAATTTATTTCAGGTGCAATTACACTTCAGTTTATAATTTATTGTTTCAATGGTTTATATGCGTTGACCAATTATTTAATTTTCCTTACAACGTACGTGTTTGCTTGTGTCGTGCGTACGAATGTCGTCGTGCGTACGTTACACAGGAATTTGTACGGTAGACGATAACGTGCACATTCCTGTTTATTTAGGGTATGCTTACACCGAAGGAGTGCATGGATGCTGAGATGTGGTGGAGAATATTTATGTTGGTGCTGGATATTTAATGTTCTCATTTTAAAAACCGATATTTTAACAAACTTACGGAGTTGAGTATTTAAGTTCAACCAAGAACTGACCTCTATGTTTAGACAAAAATTCATTATAAAAAAACAAAACCTTAGGTATTAGTCGAAGAGTTAGTAACAAACTCCAGACAATAAATCTAGTCTATCCGTTTATAGCGATCGTACAGTGTGACTATCAAACTCTTCACAATAAATCTAGTCTGTCCGTTTATAGCGATCGTACAGTGGCCGCCAAAGTCTTCGCAATAAGTCTAACGAGTGTCTCCGTTTATAGTATTCGCAGAGTGAGCAACACAACTCTCAAAATAAATTTAATGAGGCTTTATTTACAGTAGTCTTGGAGTGAACACAAAACTTGGAAAATAACTCAAGTTATTGTCTTCGTTTACAATTATTGTAGAGTAAGCACCAAACATGGAAAATAAGCTAGTTAGTACCTTCCTTTACAATTGTTGTAGAGTGACCGCCAAACTACTGAAAATAAATGCAGTGAGTGTCTTCAATCATAGCAGCTATAGAGTATGAACCCTATGTGTGAAAATAAGTCACCTCTACTTAAACTTGCCTTACAGTCAAGTACAGAGCTGTCACTCAAGAACTGGTTTTAGGCCGGAGAAATTAATCAGTCCCCGTTGTGTTCCACTTACAGAATACAACAGAATATTTTTTATAATCTTATCAGTGACATACATATACTGTTACTTATCCTCCAGCACCCCACCACCTTAATTCCTCACACACACCCCCCGCCATCATCAATTACGAAAATGAACACAAGCTAGCCTAGTTTGTAAACACGAGTTGTGGTGGTAATTTTTGACATCACTTGACGTCTTAAAATAGGTCCAATTAATTGGGCGTGATCATTTTGTGCGACATCATAGCAATGAATTTTAAAGTAACAAATTGATTTCAAATTCCATTCTTTGTGTGGTCTTTCTTTTTCTGGTTTCTTACAACTTTACTGACAACTTTAAATGTGGGCCTTTGTAAAATCCTAGTAATGTTCCTTACAACTTTACTGACAACTTTAAATGTGGGCCTTTGTAAAATCCTAGTAATGTTCCTTACAACTTTACTGACAACTTTAAATGTGGGCCTTTGTAAAATCCTAGTAATGTTCCTTACAACTTTACTGACAACTTTAAATGTGGGCCTTTGTAAAATCCTAGTAATGTTCCTTACAACTTTACTGACAACTTTAAATGTGGGCCTTTGTAAAATCCTAGTAATATTCCAATCCCCATTCCATTTCTTTCTTTCACTTTCAGCATGAGATACTGTGCTGTTATTTGCTATTATAATAAAAAATTATATTGTTTCGCTCCCATTTTACATTAGATTTAGTCTTTATATCCCATAATTCATGCGATTTAGTCTATCTACCATTCTCTATTATCAGATGATTTAGTCTATCTCCCATTTTGCAACAAATTTAATGTACATTTATGTCTCCCATTTTTCGGAAGATTTAGTCTTTATGTCTCCCACTTTGCATCAGATTTAGTCTTTATGTCTCCCACTTTGCATCAGATTTAGTCTTTATGTCTCCCACTTTGCATCAGATTTAGTCTTTATGTCTCCCACTTTGCATCAGATTTAGTCTTTATGTCTCCCACTTTGCATCAGATTTAGTCTTTATGTCTCCCACTTTGCATCAGATTTAGTCTTTATGTCTCCCACTTTGCATCAGATTTAGTCTTTATGTCTCCCACTTTGCATCAGATTTAGTCTTCATATTTCCCATTTTCATGAGATTTTCGTCTTCATATCTCCAATTTTTCAGAGATTTGGTCTTTATGTCTCCCGGTCTACGAAACTGTATTTTTCACACATCATGGAATGGAATAGCAGATGAAAAGAATAAACCGTCTATAAAATGAAAGGTTAAACTAATAATGCCCAGTCTATACAATGAAAGGTTAAAATAATAATGCCCAGTCTATACAATGAAAGGTTAAAATAATAATGCCCAGTCTATACAAAGAAAGGTTAAAATAATAATGCCCAGTCTATACAATGAAAGGTTAAAATAATAATGCCCAGTCTATACAATGAAAGGTTAAAATGCCCAGCTTATAATCAAGATAAAAAGAATAGCATTTAATAGAATGGGAGAAGTAGAGACTAAATTTCATGAAAAACGGGAGATGAAGCAGATGTAGCTCAAAATGACGGCAAAATATTTCCTGTTGAAAGAAAAAATGAAAGGATTAGAGTGGAATTTTGTTTCATTTCTTATTATTTCTTCGTATCTCCCATTCCATGGAAAACCATTCTTCGTATCTCCCATTCCATGGAAAGCCATTCTTTTCATTTCACATTCCATTGAAGGTCATTCTTTTCATCTTCTATTCCATAAAGGTCATTCATGTCATCACCCATTCCATGGAATGTATGTCCTTTCATCTCACATTCCAAAGGCCGTTCTTTCATCTTTCATTCATGGAGGGTCGTTTTTATCATCTCAGTTTCCAGTGAAGGCCATATGTATTATCTCTCAATTCGTCGAAGGCAATTCCTCACATCCTTTTGTTGTGAAAGACTGTTTTTGTCATCATCTGTGTTATGTGAAAATGCCATTTTCCTTTGACGGATTTTGCTCATACTGTTTTTGTCTAATCCATGGCTCATACTGTTTTTGTCTAATCCATGGCTCATACTGTTTTTGTCTAATCCATGGCTTTATTCCTCGGTGTGCTTTAATATTGAATTTGCTATTCCCTTCTACTCTTATGCTTTGTCCTTACTTTTCTGTTACTCTGTGAGCTGTATATTCAGTGTATTGCCCTTAATTCTCTGAGCTGTATAGTCAGTGTATTGCCCTTACTTCTCTGAGCTGTAAAGTCAGTGTATTGCCCTTACTTCTCTGAGCTGTATAGTCAGTGTATTGCCCTTACTTCTCTAAGCTCTATAGTCAGTGTATTGCCTTTACTTCTCTGAGCTGTATAGTCAGTGTATTGCCTTTACTTCTCTGTGACCTGTATAGTCAGTGTATTGCCCTTACTTCTCTGTGACATGTATAGTTAGTGTTTTTCTCTTACTTTTCTCTTACTTCTCTTGTGTTTTTCTTTAATATTGGATGTGTCCTATCATTAATTATTTAATTTTGGTATTGATATTCGTTGTGGCAATATATTTCTTGTCATTTTTGAATTGACGTTGGTCTGTCTGTACAGTTCTTGACTGATTCTAGTCATATTGATTTCGCCATATATCTTCTTGGTATTTTTGTATAGATATTGGTTTAGCCCATACAATTTTTGCCATTTTTGTATTGACATTAGTTTTGCCCAAATAATATTTTGTCTATTTGGAGATCGGTATTGCAGATACAGTAGCTATCTTTTTGTATTGACATTTGGTTTTGCCCTTATCATATGTTGTCTGTTTCGAGATCGATTTTGCAGATACAAGTGCTATCTTTCTATATTGACATTATTTTGCCAATGTCATTTTTTCTCGAGATCGTTTTGCAGTTACAGTTCCTATCGTTTGTATTGACATTAGTTTTGCCAAAATCATTTTTTGTCTGTTTGGAGATCGGTGTGCAGATAGCTTCTATCTTTTCGTACTGACATTGGTTTTGCTCACGCCTTTTCTGCCTTTTTGTACAAATACTGGTTTTGCTCACGCCTTTTCTGCCTTTTGTACAAATACTGGTTTTGCTCACGTCTTTTCTGCCTTTTGTACAAATACTGGTTTTGCTCACGTCTTTTCTGCCTTTTGTACAAATACTGGTTTTGCTCACGCCTTTTCTGCCTTTTGTACAAATACTGGTTTTGCTCACGCCTTTTCTGCCTTTTGTATAAATACTGGTTTTGCTCACGCCTTTTCTGCCTTTTGTATAAATACTGGTTTTGCTCATGTTATGGGGAACCGCACGTCTCTTCTTTGTTTCCATGTTTCTTTCACTTTGTAATGTAAAGTGGATGAAAATGAATTTTCAAATTCTGTTTAAAGAGTTAAAAGTCTGAACTACTGAGAAAAATAGAATGGTGGTGTTACAGTGGTGTTAAGTGCTATGCGCTTGACACGTGCAGTTCCAGTCCAGCACGAGGCTGTTTAGAAACTTCGTCAACAAATATATATAGACACATGTACTTGGTCGTCTGTAGTCAATGGTCAGCCAGTGCCCAGTCTTTGACCAAGCTATCGTCTGTAGTCAATGGTCAGCCAGTGCCCAGTCTTTGACCAAGCTATCGTCTGTAGTCAATGGTCAGTCAGTGCCCAGTCTTTGACCAAGCTATCGTCTGTAGTCAATGGTCAGCCAGTGCCCAGTCTTTGACCAAGCTATCGTCTGTAGTCAATGGTCAGCCAGTGCCCAGTCTTTGACCAAACTATCGTCTGCCGTGGGCGGCACCGGACGTGTCTCTGTGACCCAGTCAGGTATGACCGTTCACCTCTGCTTGCTGTGAAAAGTGTTTTCCTTCCTTTGGGTCAAGAGGTATGGTGGGGCAGGCTTTGGACGTGTTGTGAGATGGACAGGATTCAAACATAAGCACATGGGAACCGGCCAGTGCATGATCTATTTTATAAACCGTTACATCAGTCTGCAGTGTGTCAGCGTTTCAGTACCATCAAAACCGGAGTGTGTGTGGGATGGAGATGGGGCAAAGTGGTGAATTTCCGGTATCGTGGGGCGATTAATCCCATGTTTGAACTCAGGCACTCAAATTTGCCCTCTGGCATTTGGGACACCTTCCCAGAGCTAGCGCGGCAAGACCGCTGCATTCGCTACAAGGACTCTTCCGTGGTCAGTTGCCATCAGGGGACTGACCATTCTTGAAGACTGTCATTGCATACAAGTGTGTGACTAGATACTGCAAAGTACGTCAGGCATTAAAGGAACCTGACTGATATTGAGCCAAAGTTCCTGAAAGTGGGATGAGAATAGGGGCACAGAAAACGCTGATGTATATTTTGGAGGCAACCAATTGTGTACTGATAATTTAGTTGTGTTTTTTCAAGTTTATTATGTGATTTTGGTTTGTTTATGTTTAGTGAGGTGGGAATGTAATTTAAATATTGGCTTTTAATTTATTATTTAGTTGTTTTAATAAGCCGGCGGTAGTAGTAAGGGAGGGTAAAAATAAAAACCTCTCCACTTTTCAATACTTGAATGGAGTTCGTTTACTTTAGAATTTCATAAACGTTTATCCTTAACTTCCTGTTTTCCCAGTGTTGTTGTGGTAGGTTCATGTTTACTATGCATGCAGAATTTCATAAATGTTTATCCTTAACTTCCTGTTTTCCCAGTGTTGTTATGGTAGGTTCATGTTTACTATGCATGCAGAATTTCATAAATGTTTATCCTTAACTTCCTGTTTTCCCAGTGTTGTTGTGGTAGGTTCATGTTTACTATGCATGCAGAATTTCATAAATGTTTATCCTTAACTTCTTGTTTTCCCAGTGTTCTTGTGGTAGGTTCATGTTTACTATGCATGCAGAATTTCATAAATGTTTATCCTTAACTTCCTGTTTTCCCAGTGTTCTTGTGGTAGGTTCATGTTTACTGAGCATGCACCTACTCAAGTGTAACGCATAAACCATACCTCGCGGGTCACCACATGTGCATGATATTAATTTCCATTTTAAATGACAAGATAGTTCTTCCCTTTCTCAGTCTTTGTCACTGATTTTAATCGTATCTGACCTTTCTGCACTGGCAGTGATGGTATTCAGACTGCCTTTTGACTTTTATCCTGACGTCCTTGTACTTATGTACAGAGTGTAGATTTACCAATATATTTGACATTGATGCGGCTCAGAATTTGACATTCGTTCGCCCTTGGCATTGGCATTCGTTTGTTCTTGGCTTTGACATTCGTTTGCCCTTGGCTTTGACACTGGTTTCCCCCATGGCTATTACATTGATTTTGTCCATACATTTCTTGTAATTTGCTTTGACATTGATTCCCCCATCCTTTCTCGTCCTTTTGATTTGAGGTTGATTTTGCTCATACTTTTCATGTCCCTTTGAACAGACATGAACATTGCCCATAATTCTCTTGTGCTTTTGAACAGACATGTACATTGCCCATACTTTTCATGTCCCTTTGAACAGACATGAACATTGCCCATAATTCTCTTGTGTATTTGAACAGACATGAACATTGCCCATAATTCTCTTGTGCATTTGAACAGACCTAAACATTGCCCATAATTTTCTTGTGCTTTTGAACAGACATGTACATTGCCCATACTTTTCTTGCCCCTTTAAACAGATATGAACATTGCCCATAATCTTTCGTGAATTCTCCAATTGTTTTAGCATAAATACTTTTTTCGTTTGTTTTTTCACACTTCAAGTCTAGACATGTAATTTTTGCATTTGATATCTTGTGCCACTTAGAGAGAATGGCTCTCCCGCGCACAGCAACGTTTCCCTAAATATAAATAGACGTCTGTGGATTTGCAACGACAAAGGCTGATAAATAGTGTGAATGTTCAATGCTTTTTTTTTCTGTGCTCCTTGTGTGAATGATTACCGCTCAGTCTACTCATTCATCTGAATAATCGGACCCTCCTGACAATATTCACACTATTAGCTACCGTTTTTCAAATAAGCGTGACAAGATTTCGCTTTATGCTAAAGCAGTTGACACCATGTTTGCAAGCAAGTGTTTAAGTTTCGCTCATAGTGCAGAGACATAAGTGTTCATATCTCTGAGTTTCATTTCCGAGAAATGAAAAGCATATTTCCTGTAGGTGCGGTTGAACATATAAATGGGACTTTCCGTAATATTGTACCTGGTTATGAAGGCAGGAAAGCTTGAAGCGTGACCCGCGAATTTTTTTCAGTATTCCTCCTGTTCTAGAAACAAAACAGCGGTCAATGCGCCTCTTATACAACACATCGTTTTGCATACTACACACCACATCGTTCTGCATACTACACACCATATCGTTCTGCATACTACACACATCGAACTGCATACCACACACCAAATTGTTCTGCATACTACACACCACATCGTTCTGCATACTACACACCACATCGTTCTGCATACTACACACCACATTGTTCTGCATACTACACACCATATCGTTCTGCATACTACACACCATATCGTTCTGCATACTACACACATCGAACTGCATACCACACACCAAATTGTTCTGCATATTACAAATATCGTTCTGCATACTACACACACAACGTTCTGCATACCGCACACATCGTTCTGCATACCACACACCACATCGTTCTGCATACCACACAACACATCGTTCTGCATACCACACCATGCATCATTCTGCATACCACACCATGCATCATTCTGCATAATTCACAAAATATTCAATCTGTATTACCACACCACAAATGGTTATGCATAGTACACAACATATCGTTCGCTATAGTAAATAACACATCGTTCTGTATAGCACATTACATATTCAATCAGCATACGTACAACACATCGCTCTACCTACCACACAACACATCGCTCTACCTACCACACAACACATCGCTCTACCTACCACACAACACATCGCTCTACCTACCACACAACACTTCGCTCTACCTACCACACAACACATCGCTCTACCTACCACACAACACTTCCTTCTATACTTCACGCGCACACTCACACATGTTCTGCATAACACATTACATATATCTGCACAATACACAAAACAACCAACCCGTATACTACATAACACACAAAACAACCAACCAGTATACTACATAACACACAAAACAACCAACCAGTATACTACATAACACTCAAAACAACCAACCAGTATACTACATAACACACAAATATTCTACTAAATACATACCATCTACTACTATATTTTATGATTAAACCACACAACACAGTCAAACTGTATACTGTACAAAATCGTTGTATCTGCCCAAACCATACAACACAGTCAAACTGTATACTGTACAAAATCATTGTATCTGCCCAAACCATACAACACAGTCAAACTATACTGTACAAAATCATTGTATCTGCCCAAACCATACAACACAGTGCATATAGTATAATACACAATATTTCTGATTATACCACAGCAGAAAAAATCTGTATATTAATCGAAAAGGCGGATGTTATCTGCTTAAACCACATCGTAGTGCAAAATGTATATTACACAACATATCTGATATGTCCATATCAACCTGAAAAGGCCATACTATATATAAAACACATTTTATCTGCCTTAAATCAATAAGCACAACCATCTTTTCCGTGACGTAGGGATCGGAAAGGGGCGCGTCAGGGAAAAGATGCAGTGACCCGAACAGCTATGGGCCCACATCACTCACCTCACAACTAGGTCAAACCTATGAAATTATCATTAAGAAGTGTCTGGTGTGTATTTGTGATAGAACAGGGATCCTAATGCCTCAACAAAGTGGTTTTTGACCAAAACACCTCAACCCCGATCACATGATTCCCTTAATCAAGCCATCCTAAATAAACTAAACTCACCGAAAAGTCGAAAAAATAAAAAAAAAATGAATGGGCTCTAAGCAGTCTTCCTCGACACACAGAAGGCTTATGATATGCTCTGGCACATCGATTTGTTAAATAAACTTAAAGCTGTATGAATCGGGGGGGGGGGGAAGGGTCCACGTAATCAGGTCTTTCCTAAAAGAGAGAAAAATTGTAGTAGAAATAGAAATTGAGACACAGCAGAATATCAAATCCTCAAAAATGGCATCCTACGCGACACTATGGTCAGCCCACTGTTCTATATAATAATGGGCAATGGTCAGCCCACTGTTCTATATAATAATGGGCAATGGTCAGCCCACTGTTCTATATAATAATGGGCAATGGTCAGCCCACTGTTCTATATAATAATGGGCAATGGTCAGCCCAATGTTCTATATAATAATGGGCAATGGTCAGCCCAATGTTTTATATAATAATGGGCAATGGTCAGCCCACTGTTCTATATAATAATGGGCAATGGTCAGCCCACTGTTCTATATAATAATGGGCAATGGTCAGCCCACTGTTCTATATAATAATGGGCAATGGTCAGCCCACTGTTCTATATAATAATGATTTCCCATGTAAATAAGGTTGTAGGTAATTACAGTACTCTTGGACAATTTACAGATGAACATCACTTGTGAAACGTTAGCTACCAGTAGCATAGAAAACGGTTACCAAAGACATCCCCAGGGCCCAATCAGATCTTAACAGAATGACAAAATGGTTTAACAGCAATGGATTTAAAATAGCAGCCATTAAAACCCAGGACTTTATCCTCCAGGACCCAATCAGATCTTAACAGAATGACAAAATGGTTTAACAGCAATGGATTTAAAATAGCAGGCATTAAAACCCAGGACTTTATCCTCCAGGAAATAAAAGCAAATACCGAACCATTAATTATCCAAAATTTATTTAAAATAGTGAAACTAAAAATATAAAACTAAGATTACATTCCTATGTGTTACATTTCAAGACAATCACTGTTAGAAAGAATATATCAATGACTATTAAAGCAGCAGATAAGGGTATTAGCCTAATGAAAGTAGTCAGTAAAACTACCCGGGGGGGGGGGAGTGGCAAACAAAAAAGTATGTTTAACCTGTATAATATCTTTGTTATGTCCGGACTGCTTTACATAGCCTGTTTACTTCTAAATATTAGCAATACCCTAGAAAAAAAACTATTGGACACTCAGGCCAGATCACTAAAAGTTGAGGTGATTGGAATTCCACTGAATACCTATATCAACACATAGCCGCGAGTGGTCAGACAATTAATTATCAAAGAAAGTCCATCAAAACATATCTCAAACTACAAACTGTCAAATGGTCACCCTGTTAAAATAATCACGAGTCAAATCCTTCTCTCAAACAAATAAGAGAAGAAATAGAAACAATATTACATAAAAACAAAAATATAAAACCTGTTTCGAATTTTCAAGTTTATGGCAACTACCGCCAGCCCAGATAGATGGGCAGTTTGAAATTTTGATAAAGACAAGTTCTCAGAACTAATCAAACTTGAACTCATAGACTACAAATAGGGAGTACTGGCCACCGCACATATTTGTGACATACTGACATAATGAGGGGGGAGCGCTAGCCCCTCCACAAATTTTGACATGCTGACGTCATGAGGGAGTACTAAGTTACTAACCCCTGCATATATCTGTAAAATTATATCGTTATAAGAGAGTACTAACCCCTGCACATATCTGTGACATTCTTCGTTATGGAAGAGTACTAGCCCCTGCACATGTCTGTGACATGTTGACGTCATGAGAGAGTACTAGCCTCTGCACATATCTGTGACATTCTTCGTTATGGAAGAGTACTAGCCCCTGCACATGTCTGTGACATGTTGACGTCATGAGAGAGTACTAGCCTCTGCACATGTATGTGACATGTTGACGTCATGAGAGAGTACTAGCCCCTGCACATATCTGTGACATGTTGACGTCATGAGAGAGTACTAGCCTCTGCACATGTATGTGACATGTTGACGTCATGAGAGAGTACTAGCCCCTGCACATATCTGTGACATGTTGACGTCATGAGAGAGTACTAGCCTCTGCACATGTATGTGACATGTTGACGTCATGAGAGAGTACTAGCCTCTGCACATGTATGTGACATGTTGACGTCATGAGAGAGTACTAGCCCCTGCACATATCTGTGACATGTTGACGTCATGAGAGAGTACTAGCCTCTGCACATGTATGTGACATGTTGACGTCATGAGAGAGTACTAGCCCCTGCACATATCTGTGACATTCTTCGCTATGGAAGAGTACTAGCCCCTGCACATATCTGTGACATGTTGACGTCTCGAGGGAGTACTAGCTAGTGTAATGCGTTCACTTCTCAAGCGATGGACATTTTTACGCGACTGTTCTTGTTCATTGCTTGGTCAGAGATTTTTGTTTTGAACTCTACCCTTCCCTGTTGATGTTCATAATAAAGTCTTTCGACCATATTTTTTCTGAAAGTTTTATTCCAGCATTAACTGTCGTTGTCCTGGAGGGAATCTGCAATTTGAGATCTCTAACTATTTTGCGTTTGTTTTTCTTTAACTGTGGACTATTTAGCACTTAGAAGTCAGACAGCACAACATTGATGTTGCGTTATTAGCCGGTAATAAATTAAAATAAATTCCGCCAAGATGTACAATAGTGTTTAAAGGGCATATGTATATTTCAGATTTGCGAGAGTTACTTGCCCATTTGGTGAATGGGGTTACGATAATAAGTAGGCTTTTAATGCTTTTAAACAAGACTCAATATGTTACGATAATAAGTAGGCTTTTAATGCTTTTAAACAAGACTCAATATCCATCACTTCGAGACAATAGGACTTTATCGCATTTCAGTCTTGTCAGCTTTTTTTCCCGCTAAATAATGCAGTATTCAGCTTTACTGACATTAATTAACGCTCTCATTGGGTGTTTGCCAATCTCCGTTTTGCTATTCGGCAATAATTTATCTGGCGCTTAAGCTGTACCGTGACGACAATGATTTTATTCATTTGGAAGAAATTATCTTTACTAGTGTCTTCTTTATGCTACATGTGACAAATATGTTATATTTTCCTCCAGACATATTTTTCTAACCCAGTCTTCCCAAAGCGGAGATTTATTCCTTTAGCACACAATAACAAGTCTGAAGGGCCTGTATTTGCCTAGACTAAGCCTGTATTTGCCTAGACTAATTTATGAAGTCCTTGAATAATTCGTCAAATGTAATTCAAGTGCATAATTTTCAACTTTCGGTTGGATGGATGTAATTTATTTTTATTTCTTCATTCGCATTCCCTTGACCAGAACAGATTATTTTATTAATGTAAGTAATTCATTAAAAGGTTTTGGGCATAAACGTATTTAGTTAATATTGGTGAAAGCTGTCACGGCTGTTGCTATTATTTTTTGGGTTTGTGTGCATGGGCGTGCGTGTGTGGACTGGAGTGCATTTTTGTTTATGTGTGTGTGTGTGTGCGTGCGTGTGCTTGTGTGTGTATGGTGTGATGTGCATATCAATTTATGTTGTGTTGCGGGCGTTTGTGTTTGTGTGGTGTATGTGCGCATGCGTGCATTAGTATATCATTTTGTGTTGACGCGCCCATGTATGTGAGTGTATGGGTGTATAGTGTGCGTGATTGTGTATAGTGAGTGAGCGTGTATGTGATGTGTGCGTATGTATGTGTATGCATGTGGTTTTGTATGAGTTTTCAAAGAAAACGACGGGTGATAGTTATATTCATGTTTGCGTTTCACTGGTTTTATTTGAAAAGTAAATAGAGTCGCTCCTTAAGACGGTTTGAGACGGGTAGGATTTGTTAACTCTTTAGCCCTCTGCATGAGTCGCGGTTTATTTTCCGATTGTGGTGGGAAAATTCCAGTGAGTGTGTGTGTGTGTGTGTATGTGCCTATGTGTGTCTATGTGTGTGTCTATATGTGTGTGTCTATGTGTGTGTCTATGTGTGTGTGTGTGTGTGTTTGGGGGGAGGGAATAGTGCTATCCTCATTTCTACGTAACGATAGATTTTTAAGTGACGGTACTGATCAGCAGAGTGAAGAAAAGGACGTATGAAGCTCCTTTGTCATAAACAGAAATGTCATTATTCAAGTGCACCTAGACGTGATGAAAAGTTTGACAGTCGATATTTGTCACTTACCCTGTTGTGTCTTGACGATCCAATGGATTGTACAGTAGGTCGAAGTTTTAGAGCTCTTTTTTAGATCATATGACGTCATTGGATTCTACAGTCAATCGAGACTTTAGAGCTCTTTCAGATCATATGACCTCATTAATTTTATCTAGTGTATCCTGCCCAGTCTTCACAAAGCATTAAGTAGTATGGTTGTAACGTTTGCAAGACCACAATTACCACATGTAACGCATGTAACGTTTGTAAGACCACCATTACTACCACATGTAACGTTTGTAAGACCACTATTACTACCACATGTAACGTTTGCAAGACCACAATTACCATATGTAACGTTTGTAAGATCACCATTGTCACATGTAACGTTTGTAAGACCACCATTACCACATGTAACGTTTGTAAAACCACCATTACCACATGTAACGTTTGTAAGACCACCATTACCACATGTAACGTTTGCAAGACCACAATTACCACAAACAATAAACAGGCTGAATGTAACCATTATAACGTTTTCAGTCCATAATTACCACAGGCATTAAACGAATGTAACGTTATTCAGATTACAACTACTATTACTTGCACAATAAACAACACACATTACAATTTAAGAAAATACATTTTAAAAAGAACTAAATAAAAAGTACTGGAGACATTTTGCGCAGTACACACTCTGAATATGTCCCATTGGTATCTATATATAGATTATAGTTTTCTAATTCAAATGATGTGTCCCCGTCTATGCGAAACGCTAAAGCGTCTTTAAGATCTGAGCACGTGGGAGTTGTTTTTTTTTTGAGCGAGCCGGTATTTTTACATAGCCAACTTTATATTGCATTGTCGCGTTCACGAAAAAAAGACAGCATCAAAGTACTCATTCGACCATCAAGGTCATCTATAAATATAGTTTTCCAAATATTTGTATTCCTCTGTGCAAAAATCTAAAGCGCCCTATGTTTGTCGACTTGATGATTTCACAGGGAAAACTGTTTTCCTAAATTTAAAATGGTGAAGGCGACTTATTTCGATCCAGTGATGTCAACCGTTCAAGTTGAAGCGCCCTCAGTTCCCAGTAATGTCCCAATGCAATGACTATTAATAAGTCGCAAGGACAAACCTTCGAGCACGTGAGAGGCTTCTTGAGCGAGCCGGTATTTTCACATGGCCAGATTTATGTTGCATTGTCGCGTTCAAGGAACAGACTACTCGTCCAAAAAACAGACGATCAAGATCATTTGCCAAATGATGCTCGAATTTCTACTCTCAAAGTGACTTATAATAAAGCCTTCCAATAAACAAATTAATTTATGCTCCTAGAAATCCATTCATTTTAATTTCCCACCAGTCAAATGACGGGTAGAAAATACTTTAATGTATACATATATTCACTGAATACCCTTGGATACTTTCACAGTTGAACCCTGGCAGTAGTCGTTATTATTTATCGATATTGATTTTGGGGTGATAATTATCAAATTGGATTGTTTTGGTGATCTTAGTTATCTTACAGTCATAAATTTATTGTAAATACTACTGATCAGATAAAGTAATCACAGTTTTCAAAAGACTCTTATTTACATAATTATAAAGCTGTCAGTTGAACTGCTGTATAATTTTACAAAATATGTAAGCAGTGGTGCAGTGCCCATGTTTTAGCTAATCTCTCGGCTTGTGCATAGACGTCATACCTTAGGAGTTGTCTCCCTTTGTTAACACCATCTTCTTCTTTGATTGGGAAGATGGCAGTTTCCGGCCTGAGCCGATTTTGCTACCTGGCGCAAGGTGCGCCACTGGAAGGAGGTTTCAGACGTGGGTGTGCAGAGTGGAGTGGAGTGGAGCATGGTTGATAGAAAGTTGAAAGGGTGATGATGGTGAATGGGAGTGGAGGTAAGTCGACTGTTCTGCTTTTACTTTTGCGTCATGACATCAATTGTAAGTGATTCTCATTTACCAGACCTGGTGGTCGCTGTTGGAGCTATTTTCTCTCCCTTATTTCCACTGGACAATTTTATATTTATTTTATTTCTTACAGTTATACGTTTTGAGACATTTTCAAGTTAACATTTTATGACTATGATTTTATTTAATTGGTTGGCTTGAGTATTTAAGTGGACCTCCCAATCATTACTTTAGGTGGCTAGTCCTAGGACTTGGGGAAGCCCTGGCCGTGATGGGACGGTAGGGGCATCATGGACGGGATGTACAAATGAACAGACCTCCTGGATGCAGTGGCGTAGGGGTGAAAAATATTTATAAACATTACAACAGCTCACTCTCCACTTAATCTTCAGATTCCACTTTTACATACACACACACAACACACACACACATACATACACACACACACACAAACACACACACACACACACACAAATAAAGGTTATGACATACATGTCCCGTCCAATGTAAACAATGGCTTTTCCGATAGTAGCTCCAACTCATACCTGGTGAGTGAGTGGATGAGAAATGGTAGACTGCCAGCACCAATTGAATGAGGATGGGGACATAAAAATAAATTACAAATCAAGGGTTTGGTTTGGGTTTCCCACTAGAACCAAGGCACCCCTTTAGGCTTCATTGCTAGCTGTGCGTCCAGCCGAGGTATCCAGTGCAAAACATCTAAGGATTAGCCACACCAGAGGTCGTTTGGTTATTCTGACTCTTCAGCTTCTCGTGGACACACTGGGAACGGAGCCACCTGTGCTATACAGCTTTTTACCTCTTCTTATTTACAACCACTGTGTGTGTGTGTGTGTGTGTGTGTGTGTGTGTGTGTGTGTGTGTGTGTGTGTGTGTGTGTGTGTGTGAGTATGAGTGTGAATGTGTATGTGTGCTTGAGATAGAAAGATAGATAGATAGATATGTGGATGGATGGATGGATGGATTTGGGTAGATAGATTGTAAGTAATAACTTCATCATATTTATTTCCTTGTGTGTTTAAGACAATGAAGTGCATTTGATTCTGCAGATGATGCTGTTAGTGGTTGTCAAGGGAGATAATGTGGCGCGAGGGAATCCTACCAATGACGTCAATATTGTGTGGCCTCTCCTGGACCCCTCCCTGTATTCCATTCGCCAGATTAAGGATAATTTTCACAACCAAATCTTCAACTCGAAGCCCAACAGAACTTACCTGGTGCGTGGAAGCAGACAATGTAACAGCACTATAAATTGTAAGTTTGAAAACAAATGTTGGTTTTCACCTCGTTACTTTGTCGTTAAGAAATGTTTATTTCCGGTTCCGGTTCGAAATTCCTCGAGAGGTTTACAGCGTTTGAAGAAGGAGCTGGTTCCAGTCCTAATTGCCGTTTATTAATTGACTTGTACGACGAAAACTATTGAAATGCTAGGGTCCTTCTAGACATTCATGACTTTCACATTCTTTAACATATCTAAAAAATTATCATGACATTTTCCTATTTAGTAGTTCTCAAAAACCATAATCACCAAGCCTATAAATAATAACATTTTCCTATTTAGTAGTTCTTAAAAACCATAATCACCAAGCCTATAAATAATGACATTTTCCTATTTAGTAGTTCTTAAAAACCATAATCACCAAGCCTATAAATAATGACATTTTCCTATTTAGTAGTTCTTAAAAACCATAATCACCATTAATGACATTTTCCTATTTAGTAGTTCTTAAAAACCATAATCACCAAGCCTATAAATCATGACTTTTTCCTATTTAGTTGTTCTTAAAAACCATAATCACCAAGCCTATAAATAATGGCATTTTGTGCATTTACTAAGCTTATAAAATTATAACGATTATTTGTCCGTAAGCATAAAATATTATAACGCATGTATAATTAGTAAACACAAAATGTTATAATGCATATATATATCATAGTAAACAAAAAATATTATAATTCATATATATGTGGCAAACATAAAATATTACAAAGCATATATGTTTAGTAAGCATAAAATATAATTCATATATATATATATATTTAGTAAGCATAAAATGTATATTATATATATATTTTAGCAAACATAAAATATTATAATGCCTATATATTTAGTAAACACAAAAAATTATAATACATATATATTTGGCAAACATAAAATATTACAATGCATATATGTTTAGTAAGCATAAAATATAATTCATATATATATATTTAGTAAGCATAAAATGTATATTATATATATATTTAGTAAACACAAAAAAATATAATACATATATATTCAGTAAACACAAAAAATTATAATACATAATATATTCAGTAAGCCTAGTAACGTATAAAATATAACATGTGCGTATTCAGTAGGTCTAGAAAATCTTGTTTAGTTTATATTCTATTTGCTAGAAATCCCAGAAACGATGATGTATGCATTTTCTTCAGTTACAGAAATAATGACTGCACATTCAGTAGGCCCAGAAATAATGACTGCACATTAAGTAGGCCCAGAAATAATGACTGCACATTCAGTAGGCCCAGAAAAATCACGATGAATGTGTTTTCAGTGGCACTAGAAAATTATGACGTATGCATTTTCAGTAGGTCTAGAAAAGTATGGCGTATGCATTTTCAGTAGGTCTAGAAAATTATGACGTATGCATTTTCAGTAGGTCTAGAAAATTATGACGTATGCATTTTCAGTAGGTCTAGAAAAAGTATGACGTATGCATTTTCAGTAGGTCTAGAAAAGTATGACGTATGCATTTTCAGTAGGTCTAGAAAATTATGACGTATGCATTTTCAGTAGGTCTAGAAAATTATGACGTATGCATTTTCAGTAGGTCTAGAAAAAGTATGACGTATGCATTTTCAGTAGGTCTAGAAAAGTATGACGTATGCATTTTCAGTAGGTCTAGAAAATTATGACGTATGCATTTTCAGTAGGTCTAGAAAAGTATGACGTATGCAATTTCAGTCATGTATTCCATCTTTCCCCCTCCTTTATGTTCTTGTCATATTTAGTGGAGAAAAAACTGGACATGTACTGCCCATCGTATAGCGAGCTGACCATCGTGTCCTACAGGAAGCCAATGATGATACTGCAGAGAAAGTGCGCCTGTAAACACTCCTGCTTAAAGAAGGGTGGCTCTGAACGTGTTGCTGGGAAATGCAGAAAAAACTACCACTACACCATTGTTCAGGTCTTCCGGGAAGGACAATGGCAA
The DNA here is from genome assembly GCA_028829895.1 of Sinotaia quadrata. NCBI lineage: Eukaryota > Metazoa > Mollusca > Gastropoda > Architaenioglossa > Viviparidae > Sinotaia > Sinotaia quadrata. The sequence continues at coordinate 95,259,238 of CM054183.1, read as the reverse complement.
GATATGTACGAGAAGGTGTATACGGGCTGTTACTGTGACGTCACGAAAAAACAACTAAAATAAGCAAAGGACGCACCTGTACAGTGATTTGAAAAAAATATATACATTTCTACTTTCATGCTAAAGGATCTCCAGATCACTCCATCCTCCCACTCATACACACACATAATTGCACACACACAAACACACACACATAATTACACAAACACACATTCGCACTAACACACACAAACACACACACATAATTACACAAACACACATCGCACACGCCCGCTTTTTACTGCCTCTCTATCTCAATAGAGGCAGTGGAATTGGAATAAACAATACTTATTATTATGCCGGAGATCAGTGTTTATGACATTCTTCCGACTTCCCTCCTGCTCACCTCCGGATGCTTCGGATTGAGAATTACTGTTTCTTTTCCCGACTACTGACCTTGTAGCTTTGCATCAAAGGACTTTATAAATGGTTGGCTTTTAGTGTTAAAATGTCCCAGTAAGGCAGTTGCCAATTTACAAGAAATATGACGTCATTAAAAGTACCACTGAGTCAAAGATGGTCACAACTGTAGGATATTCTTCACAGTGCAGACTAAATTTTTTTAAGATTAAAACCGACGGAATTAATGTTCTCGGGTGAAAAGCGGGTTCGAACTCTATACGAGTAGTGTCGAGCCTGCACTAGTGAACCCAACCACCCTCACTCCCTCACTCCAACTTGAAGGTAAAAATTGGAATAATCGAGGTCATGCCAGTTGTCGCCCATGGGCATTGTACGCACAAAATTCTGACGGAATAACCTCGAGCTATAATAAGAAATTTAAAATAATTTTTCCAGGAAAAGGGTGTGTGAAGAAATGGTAGGAATGAATCAGAAAAACTGAAAGGGGTCAAGGATAATTGACGTACGTGCATGGGGTTCAAGGTGAAGGAAAGAATTGAGCGAGGAGAGGACGAGAGCCTGTCTACAAACACTTGTGACCTTGTGACAGCAATGTCGAGACTGCGAGAAACCGTCCAGATTTTATTCGACTCCACCTCTGGAGAGTATTCAGTTCTCTTTTACTTTTTGAAGTGACACAAGTTACCAGATAGGCATTTGAACGTAGCTTTTTCGCATGTCCGCTTACAAATCTGCCTGCCATTCTTATGTATGTTTGCGCCAGTATATGTGCGTGCGTGTGTGTACCTGCATGCATGCGTGCGTGCTTGAATTCTTGTAATCTTATAGTGCAAAATGTTATACATTTTCTAAAATTGCTGAATGAACTTTATTAGCGCGAAGTATAGGTCACGATTTTCTGAAACAAGACGCGTACGTATGTAATCACATGTCGACACGTGCACAAACACACACACACACACACACACACACACACACACACACACACACACACACACACACACACATTAGTATGTTAAAATTAAAACTGCTTGACACTTTTAACATGCATAATCACGTTTATTAGAATAATGAGCATACACGATATATTTATTTTCGTGAGAAGGCTAACACTATTAGACACAGTAAACAATGGCGAAAGTACACACTAACACTCTTAGACAGTAAACAATGGCAAAAGAACACACTAACACTCTTAGACACAGTAAACAATGGCAAAAGAACACACTAACACTCTTAGACACAGTAAACAATGGCAAAAGAACACACTAACACTATTAGACACAGTAAGCAATGGCAAAAGAACATATTCTGAAAATATTTAGTCACCACGAAGCAATGGCGAAAGGATATATTTTATTTTTAAAAATTAGATACCTTGAATGCAATGACAAAATTACGTAATCTAAAATTATTTAAATATCTCTTAATCAATGACGAAAGACCATGTTTTCATACTATTTAGATGCCTCTTAACAATGACGAAAGAACAATTATTTAGATGCCTCTTAGCAATGACGAAAGAACAATTATTTAGATACCTCTTAGCAATGACGAAAGAACAATTATTTAGATGCCTCTTAGCAATGACAAAAAGTACAAATTGTGAGCTTGAATAGGGCGAATCTGTCGGCGAAGTACCATTTTAGACATTTTGATGCAGTAATTATTATATCGTTTTAGCTAACTAATCTTAATCCACAAGTTAAGTTGTCTGTTTTTTGGTTGGGTTTTATTGTGGAGCGGTAAATCAAGATCTGGCAATGGGCGAAACCGTTATACAGACTGAAACAAAATTTCAGAATTTGAATTGGTGGTAGTACACTTGTTAATTTCATCCAGAGCTGTCTGGAACCTTTCTTCTTTCAATGTCATCGGTTGAATTCTTGTTATTCTATTTTATTCCTTCCTTTTTTTTTTTTTTTTTGGCTTTGGTGTGAATTTTAATGTGTTTGTCTGTTGCTTGTAATCTTGCGTTTATTCTGAGTGCGTTCACATTAAGTGGTCGTAACCACAGTGAAACCTATTGGACAATTGTATGCCATGAAATCGAAAGCCGAAACACGGCAGACTTATTGTTTACTGAACTAAATAAGGCATTCAAGCTCCAGTCCATTAAAGTCACTGTAGTATGTGACGTCAGACCGATATTAAAATGCGCGCGTGCATGTGTGTGTGTGTGTGTGTGTGTGTGTGTGTGCGCGCGCCATAATATTGTATGTACACACGTACCCTCTCATGATATGGAAATCATGCGTTGCTGTGCAAAAGCTTGGAATTATTGTTCAAGGGGGGGAGGAGTAGAGAAAGAACGAAGGGGGAAAGAGGGGGAAAGTGTCATTTTCTTTTGACACATAAATTACTGTTTAAGGGGGAGGGGAGGGTTGGACAACGAAGAGGAAAAGAGGGGGAAAGGTGTCATTTTTTTTTAAAAATACATTCCAATTGAGATCCCCGTCAAACATGGCGGACAAGTAAGACGATCAAATTTTGTCTCTTTCTCGTGTAAGTGGACAGTACTAAGCATTTCGTATAGTCACGACTGCCAAATTTCTTATATTTCAGACTGGCTATCCTAATAATATCAAATGATGCATCAACAGTATTATATGTTAAATGATCTTTACTTCAGAGAGTGTCGGGGTTAAATGATATTTACTTCATAGAGTGTCGGGGTTAAATGATATTTACTTCACAGTGTCAAGATTTTAAATGATCTGTACTTCACACAGTGGTCTTCACAGAGTGTCAGGGTTAAATGATATTTACTTCACACGGTGTCAGGGTTAAATTATCTTTATTTCACATAGTGTCAGGGTTAAATGATCTTTAATTCACAGAGTGTCACGGTTAAATAACATTTACTTCACACAGTGTCAGGGTTAAGTGATCTTTAAGCTGTTTGAACTCCATTAAACAAAGTAAACTGGTTAAACTCCATTAAACAAACTGGTTAAACTCCATTAAACAAACTGGTTGAACAATTTGTTTCTCTGCCACGCCTTGAATGTTTAAATGTCATGTTAAATCTATAATTGCATTCGCAGTGATGAATGGAAAGCTTAAATGTCATGTTAAATCTATAATTGCATTCGCAGTGATGAATGGAAAGCTTAAATGTCATGTTAAATCTATAATTGCATTCGCAGTGATGAATGGAAAGCTTAAATATCATGTTAAATCTATAATTGCATTCGCACTTATGAATGGAAAGCTTAAATGTCATGTTAAATCTATAATTGCATTCGCAGTGATGAATGGAAAGCTTAATCTCGTATTAGTTGAACTGTGTTCGACTAAAAGTTTTAATTATATGTTAAAAGAAAATCGAATTAAATGGAATGGGAGTGTAGTTTTCTTTTTTTTTTTTTTGGGGGGGGGGCAACACAAAAGTGTCAGAACAAATAAACGAATTAGTAATTATTATTTACGGATGCAGGTGACTTTAAAGTCTGCAGTCACATGCTAATGCACACATGCTCAATTACATTATCTTGCAGGGAACGATTCAGTAAGGAGAAAGGCGGGGGGGGGGGGTGTGTGTGTGGATAGGCGGGGTGGTATAATGGTAACTGATGGTATAATGGATCTTTAAAATCTTACCTATACTCCTGCATTGCAGTGGTAAAGAAGTTGAGTTTGAAAAATGCGCTGGACAACATTTCTTCTGTAGAGTGACTGGCCCTGATTATTTAAAAAAGAAAAGTCATTAAGTTTATGCTGCAACGTCATGGCACTAAGCTATTCCAGTAATGCTGCGTATGATGCCAGTTTCCATGTTTCCATCGAACTTCCGATGTAGGCAGTTACAAGGATTTGCCAATTATAAAATTATACTGTAATATTCCCTTAGAGATGTATACAGTTACAAGGATTTGCCAATTATAAAATTATACTGTAACATTTCCCTTAGAAATCCCATGAAGAGTTTTGGCGTCAAAAGTACGAGATATACATAGATTGTGGAATATCAGTACTGGAACATTTCATGCCATTGTAGGCAGGCAATATTTATGTGAATGGACGTCCAACTAAAGAGCTTTTAAGTGAATGGACGTAAAATTAAGTAGTGTTTTAGTGCATGGAAGTCAAAGTAAGTAGTGTTTTAGTGCATGGAAATCAAACTAAGTAGTGTTTTAGTGCATGGAAGTCAAACTAAATAAGTGTTTAAGTAAATGGACGTCAAACTAAATAGTGTTTTAGTGTGAATGGAAGTCCAACTAAATAAGTGTTTAAGTAAATGGACGTCCAATTAAATAGTGTTTTAGCGCATGGAAGTCAACCTAAGTAGTATTTTAACGCATGGAAGTCAAACTAAGTAGTGTTTTAGTGCGTGGAAGTCAAAGTAAATTCCAGTTATTAAGAGTTTGAATACGTGTTTGTGTCTGTATGCAAATGTCTGCTAGCAGTGTCTCAAAAGCCTAAATACATGTTTGTGCATGTATGCAAATGTCTGCTAGCAGTGTCTCAAAAGCCTAAATACATGTTTGTGCATGTATGCAAATGTCCGCTAGCAGTGACTCAAAAAACTAAATACATGTTTATCCTGTTTGTAAATGTTTGCTCAAAACCTAACAGATGTTGTTGTATGCAAATGTCCGCTAGCAGTGACTCAAAAAACTAAATACATGTTTATCCTGTTTGTAAATGTTTGCTCAAAACCTAACAGATGTTGTTGTATGCAAATGTCCGCTTGCCGCAGTACCTCAATATAATATGTTATGCCTCTGTAAATGTCCGCTTGCCGCAGTACCTCAATACAATATGTTATGCCTTTGCAAATGTCCGCTAACCGTGCCGCAGTACCTCAATATAATATGTTATGCCTTTGCAAATGTCCGCTAACCGTGCCGCAACATCGAGTTAATCTACCTACACCAGGAGACAAGTTTTGATTGCCTTAGCTGGGTGGGGGTGTGCTGCTTAATGCACGAAGGAAAGTTGAACTAAATGCGTGTTGTGTTTTAGTATCAAATATCCATCTTCCAAGAGCAAAAATAGTCAAATGTTAGACAGAAGAGGCAGGTAATACGAGGTTTAGGTTGTGTTTTCAAGAAAGTCACGTGATTATGGTACAGATGAATCGGGCATGAGTGAATTCCTGGATGACCGATAATAGAAAAACATTTCATATTTACGTCTCCGAACTTTAAGGGTACCGCCATTTATTTTCAACCCTTACATTCACCTCAGGTTGACTGCACACACTATTTCTATCCCTAAAAGTACCTCAGGTCAGCTGCCTATAATTGTCTCCAAGCATAAATATCTTTAAGACTGATTATTTCATTAGTTTTCTTTTAACCTTAATGCTACTTTGATTACATATTTATGTTCAAAACGTTTAAGGGCGTCGTATTGGTTTCACGTGTTTGTTTTGAATTCTGTTGTTCTTTACTTAAGTTAATGTCTTGATAGCTGTGAAGTCAAAGGCATTAATTTCATAAGATTTTTTACAAGATTAGATACAAGTCCATTGTACCTAAGATAGATTTACATGCCTGTTTTCGAACACTTTGGGAAAAGCAGCGTTACTGCACATTTTTAGATTTAAGCCATTAAAAGTACTCTTGTTGCACTTTTCAGATTTAGACCATTAAAAGTACCTCTTTGCTGCACTGTTTAGATTTATACCACTAAAAGTACCTCTTGTTGCACTCTTTCAGATTTAGACCATTAAAAGTACCTCTTGTTGCACTCTTTCAGATTTAGATCATTAAAAGTACCTCTTTTTGCACTTTTTAGATTTAGACCATTAAAAGTACCTTTTCTTGCACTTTTTAGATTTAGACCATTAAAAATGCATCGTATTGATTGCATATTAGTCTCAAACTCTGAAACCATTGGAGACTGATGACGTGTATAGACATTGTTTTGAGGAGACTGATGACATGTATAGATATTGTTTGAGGAGACTGATGACGTGTATAGATATTGTTTGAGGAGACTGATGACTTGTATAGACATTGTTTTGAGGAGACTGATGACGTGTATAGACATTGTTTTGAGGAGACTGATGACGTGTATAGACATTGTTTTGAGGAGACTGATGACGTGTATAGACATTGTTTTGAGGAGACTGATGACGTGTATAGATATTGTTTGAGGAGACTGATGACATGTATAGATATTGTTTGAGGAGACTGATGACGTGTATATATATTGTTTTGAGGAGACTGATGACGTGTATAGATATTGTTTGAAGAGACGTCTGGGTGACAAACATCGACGTGGAATTTATTGCTGTTGATTTTGTGGACTTTGTAATGAAATAGTAATTTTTGTCCATTAATAAAAATTACAGATATTTTTACATTTTTAAAGTACTAGACAGGTAGATATGTCATGTAATCTTTATCTTAATTAAACATTCATGTAAATTTGATTTTAATATTGAGGAATCTCTATGGAAAAATGAGTAAAAATATTTAACAGAACCTTGAGGATTTGTAGATACTTCACTCCTCGTCACCCACCGCAACTCACAAGCACGCACACACACACACACACACACACACACACACACACACACACAAACATATTGCATATACGAACTTTACAAGCAAGCACACAAATACACATTCCATACACAAAAATTACAAACATGCACACATAAATACATTCCACATACAAATCTCACAAGCACGCGTACACACACACAAACACGCTCCACAAACAAACCTCACAAGCGTGCATACACATGCAAACAGAAACATTTCACATACAGATCTCGCGCACGCACACACACACACACACACACACACACACACACACACACACACACACACACACACACCATATACACACACTCTGCACACAAACTGTTGGTTGGCCGTGAATTGATAAACTAGAACAGTACACTAATTGAGGTCAACACCTTTGACGAGGTACCAAGTGAGACTTATCCCTCACTACAAATGTAACAACAATGTAGACGGCACAAACATTACAAATACATTTTTTAAAATAGGAACAATCAAATTACAAATTCACAATTTAAATTTTTAATTATTAATTTATCTGCAGTTGAGAGAGTTTAACTCGCTCTAAAATTCGTCTTTCTATCTCCTGATAATTTTGCAGAAGAAAGTTTATATTTCTATTTCGGTTTTTTCTTAATCTCTTTTTATCCTTCTTCACTTGAAGGAAGGACAATTGTCTGGTCATCACTCATCATCTGTAGCCTACTTATCTCGTTCACTGGCTAGTGATCTCCCGTTTTACGACATACACAAAAATCGAGCGGTTTACGTCACGTTGCGTCGTCTGCTCTTGGCCACGATTCCAACCACAGCCCAGCTAAGAAAATTAGAATCTAGGCGTGATCCAGTAATTCCAAAACAGGACCACACTTAGAAAGAAAAGAAAGAAAACACTGCAGATAATAATGCAGTAATAAGTATTTGTTTGCATGAAATTTTCCACTAAAGTGAAAAAGAAGCATAGAATATTCTACTTTATAATTTCTACAAAGAATTGATAAACTATAATTTCACACAATAACAAACAATGGTACCTTTTTGTTTCTGTGAAAAGAAAGAAAGCTGTATCTGAAGATTCCTGAATTTTTCACAAAAATCATTCGCTCCTTTATGAAGTCGTTTTAGACTTAGATCCAACGGGCTTTTTACGATCTTCCATTTTGAGAGGACGGTTGCTCTTGCCTGCCTAAGCTCGGGGTTGTTCTGAGACAAAGAGTGAATTAATTTCGTCTGTCACTCCAATTTATTTCCTCTGTCACGTGATGTTTAAACCACACCTTGACATTTTCTCATGCCTACTCATTCACGAACATTACGCTACTACATTACTTCGATTTCCGGCTTCCCCCCATTGATACAGACCTGGTTGCTTACTACGGGTCAAGGCCGGATTTACAAGTTTGTTAGTTTCCGTTTGACCTTAGCTGTATCTTACCTGAAAAACATCCGGTCTACCTCTCTTTATGACTTGGATGATTCAGCTAAATGTGTACGCGTCATTCTTATCTTTTTCGTCGATACTACGTATGCGTCATTTTTAACTTTTACGTCGATACTACGTATGCGTCTAGACTCTAGAATGAATCCATTTTATTATTTTCATATTGAAATGAGATGGGCAAAGTTTTATATTCTGATCTCAGGAGAGACTGACACATACACTCCATACACACACAGACATATGCATACACTCTACACATGTACATACACTCCACACATACACACTTATGCACACACATATGCATACACTCTACACGTGTACATAAATTCCACACACACACACACACACACATATATATATGTTTACACTCCACACATATACATACACTCCACACACACACGACATATGCATACACTCTGCACATGTACATACACTGCACACACACATATACACACAATATGAGTTTATCCGATTTTTAAGAAACATCTATTCTCTAATAATATTTTTGGTATCGGTGTGAAATATAAATTTTAAAAATTATTCATGTGCATGTGCTTACCTTGGTCTGTATTTGCTTTTTGTTAGTCGACCCTTTAAATTCAATATTTTTTAAGTTTAGCATCTTAGATTCATATATGACAGATGATATTTTATTTACAATGTTAGCTATACCACCCTTTATTCTGCCAGTAATATAGATTATGAAACAGTCATTTACTACTCTGCCCACGAATAAATCATTCAGCCATTCTCTCATCTCGCCCACAAATAAATCAGTCGGCCATTTTGTCATCTCGCCCACAAATAAATCAGTCAGCCATTCTGCCATCTCGCCCACAAATAAATCAGTCATCCATTTTGTCATCTCGCCCACAAATAAATCAGTCAGCCATTCTGCCATCTCGCCCACAAATAAATCAGTCGGCCATTTTGTCATCTCGCCCACAAATAAATCAGTCAGCCATTCTGCCATCTCGCCCACAAATAAATCAATCCGCCATTCCATCATCTCGCCCACAAATAAATCGATCGGCCATTCTGTCCTCTTGCCCACAAATAAATCTGTCAGCCATTCTGTCCTCTTGCCCACAAATAAATCAGTCACCCATTCTGTCATAAAGCCCACAAATAAATCAGTCATTCTGTCATTATGACTACGACTAAATCAGTCAGCCAATCTGTGATTACGTCCACGAATAAATCAGCCAGCCATTCAGTCATTATAACAATGACTCCTATACTTTAGACATAACTATATATTTTAATAAGCTTTATATATAAATAAATATGTTTGTCCAATGAGTCAGTGTATAATAGTTTTAACATAATTATCACAAACACAGACACACATAGACACACACACACACACATACACACACACACAAACATATACATACATTTATATATTTACTTGGAAAGTTGCTAAATTTGCACATAATCATTATTTAATTTCCACATCAAATTGTAAGTAAGTTTGTTTTGGGGGACTCTTCTTTGAGTTGTAATCCAATGGTTGCATAAAATCATAGTTCCTCTCTCTCTCTCTCTCTCTCTCTCTCTCTCTCTCTCTCTCTCTCTCTCTCTCTCTCTCTCTCTCTCACATATTGTCCATCATATATAATTTCTGTTACTCTAATTTAGTTTAATAATCTATAGGCGTTTAGATAAAATACTTTTATTTATCATCTTCATTTGTGTGTGAACTCTGAGATGACCACAACAAACTGTAATCCCTATGTAATTGCATTTGTTTTGTCATTGAATAACAAAGAAATTAAAGGAAACAGAATGAAAATGGAGTGTGTTGTTTACTTTGTTGCTAATGCGTTTCATTGCATGTTTGTTTGATTGATTGGTTATTTTACGTGTAACGATGTGCAACATAAATCGGTAACTCTAAAGACGTTTTTATTTAATTACCTAATTGAATTTCATTACTCTGTTTATATTACAAATATTATTGACGCATTACGTAAATTTCAGTGCATAAATATGTTTGCAAATACTGTTAAGAGTTAGATATGACGTCACTGCAGCCTTTGGGGACCAATTTGTATGGTAATGGGGGGGGGGTAGTTTTGTATGAGAGTGGTCAACTGTATTGACCCTGCAGTTGAGTACCAGGGCAGTTTTAGAGTTCTCTAGTGTCAGATTTTGCTATTTTTAGTTTGATGGTTGTCATGCATGATCAACGTCGCAGATCAATGAACATTTATAAGTTTGTGGTTGGTATGGAGAAAGAAAATTATATTTAATATCACCTATCAGCGAACTTTAATAAGATTTGGTTGGCATGGTAAATGAAAGTTATAATTAACGTCATACAACAGTGGATATTTTACTTGCTTAGCTTGAGCGGTATAAAATATAATTAACGCCACTTAACACTGTTCTTTTAATGTTATTGCTTTGCATAGACAATGAAAGTTATAATTAACGTCACATATCACTGTTCTTTTAATGTTATTGCTTGGCATAGACAATGAAAGTTATAATTAACGTCACATATCACTGTTCTTTTAATGTTATTGCTTGGCATAGACAATGAAAGTTATAATTAACGTCACATATCACTGTTCTTTTAATGTTATTGCTTGGCATAGACAATGAAAGTTATAATTAACGTCACCGATCTGTGAACATTTACTCGGTTTTCATGCACAACACAAAGTCTAATTGACGTCACAAATCGGTGCTCTCCTGTTACTGGCTGGTATACTCAGTGCAAGTAAAATAACGACATGGACCAGTAAATCTTTTGCTGCTTGACGGTGCAAGCCAGGTGTAAGCAATAATATATTTTGACAACCGATAATCAACTCAAAAACCAATATATGAACATTACTGGTACTCCTCACTTTGGGCTGTCAAAGCCGAATGTTATTCTAGATAACATTATTTTTAACGGGAAAAGACACCTATAGACTTTGAATAAAGTCAGTACGTTCTTGTCTTGAAGCTCGAAAATAACGTGATATCGAATATGTGGTTCAAATCATTTCACACACACACACACACACACACACACAAACACACACACACAAACACACACACACACACACACAAACACACAAACACACAAACACACAAAACACACACACACAAACACACACACAAACACACACACACACAAACACACACACACAAACACACACACACACAAACACACACACACACACAAACACAAACACACACACACCCTCTCTCTCTCGCACACACATACTCTCAACACACACACACTCACACACATACTCTCAACACACACACACTCACACACATACTCTCAACACACACACACTCACACACATACTCTCAACAAACACACACGCACATACTCTTAACAAACATACTCTCTCTCTTTCTCTCTCTCTCTCTCTCTCTCTCTCTCTCTCTCTCTCTCTCTCGTACACAACATTTAACACAATCTCTCATATACACTCACAGACACACTCACACGCACACAATCTCTCATATACACTCACAGACACACTCACACGCACACAATCTCAACACACATTCTCTCACACATGCACACACTCTCACACACACTCTTATACACACGTTCACACATATCTAACTGATCAGGTGTCTTAGGAGACGCAACAGGAATGCGTTACGTGTGGTGAGGACTGTCTTTCTTCACCCAGACCATTTCTTTATTTCAGACCGACGTATCTGTCTTTCTTCACCCAGACCATTTCTTTATTTCAGTCCGACGTATCTGTCTGATTTCCACCCGCGTATACATTCCTTCTCGGTGTACATGTGGTATGGATGAGTGTGCAAATGTTATTATTGGGTGTGCAAATGTTATTATTGGGTGTGCAAATGGTATTATTGGGTGTGCAAATGATATTATTGGGTGTGCAAATGTTATTATAGGGTGTGCAAATGGTATTATTGGGTGTGCAATGGTATTATTTAGTATGCAAATGGTATTAGTGAATGTGCAAATCGTATGAATGAGTGTACAAATGATATTTTTGGGTGTGCAAATGATATGAGTGAGTGTGTAAATGGTATAAATTAGTGCGAACGAGGTAAGAAATGATTTGTAAATATTATGACTTGACTAGGAAATTGTACGAAATAAGTAAAAGAACAGCGTGTCAAGGACAGCACTGCAATGGTTTAAAAACATATCAGACACTGTACATAATAAGTAAAAGAACAGCGTGTCAAGGACAGCACTGCAATGGTTTAAAAACATATCAGACACTGTACATAACGAAATGTTTCAACATCTCCATACAGTAAATGAGTACATGAAAAGATAACTCTAAATAAAAACAGTTTTCAGTGCATGCATTTATTTTCAGTGTTTCTTTTTAATTTGCAGCTAATCCTAACCTTAACCCTAAAACTAACATTAACCCTAATCCTAACCTTAACCCTAATCCTAACCTTAACCCTAAAACTAACATTTCTTTAAAAAAAACAATAATAATCGTAACCTATCTTTAAGCACTGACCAAACACGACAGTGTAAAAACATAAATTTAAATGAATTGTGCAGAAATTGGGAAATAATTTTGCAACTGAAATGAAGTTGATAAATTTTACTTGTAACTGTTTATAATAATGAATATAATTGATATGTGAGAAGTCGCTATGCACACATGCAGTGTCATAGTCATGTCGACATGTTCTTTGAGAATGCGTATGTGTGGCGGAGTAAATTTGCCTATCCCTATTTCTAAACTTAATCATATATAAATTGTTAAATTATAATTATCAAAGCGAACCGACCTCGGGTTCTCTTTATGATGGCATTTTTTGAAAGTGTCAGAGTTGGAAGTAGACAACTCGAGTTGAGAATATGCTAGAAATTGCTGATGCAATGCAAACCAGTTCCAAGTGGGTGAGTAGATTTTATTATTTAATGGTTATGATTTGCGAGAATGAAAGCTGCCATTGGGCTGAGATCAAAAGTTTAAATGCTATAGAGAATTCAATTGTCTAATCACTTGAATTTGGTATGGCAAGAAGTCTGGTCATGAAAGGTCGCCATTAACTTAATGGTGAGTTAAGTGACTGATTGAGCGAAAATGGACTTAGAAATATTTCGTGCATTTTTGCTAATGATATGTGATATTTGCGTTTTACATGTATTATGTGAGTAGACTATTACTTCTACAAAATGTGAACTATGATGCTTATATGTAGTATGATAAACACTTGAACATTGCTTCTAATAAACCTTTTCACAAACTATTATGCTGTATTTATTATGCTGTGTGTATGTATCGGGTTAATAAATACTGTTGCAGGAAACTGAAATATGTAAGTTGAGACTTGAATGTAAGAAAGAATAGAGTTAAAAAGGAATAAGCTGTAAACTTGGTGCTTGTTCCATGATTATATTTTTACAGGGAAAAAGCAGCCTTTCCTTGTTTTATTGGAATCTCCTGGTTCACTGATTAATTATAGACTGCTATGACCATGATGATGGTGATTTATACATTCTTCTAGTTGTTTAAGGCATTGCTGCCTTTAAACTTTCTGGGGAGTTGTTTAAGGCATTGTTGCCTTAAATCTTTCTGGAGAGTTGTTTAAGGCACTGCTGCCATTCATCTTTCTGGGGAGTTATTTAAGGCACTGCTGCCTTGAATCTTTCTGGGGAGTTGTTTAAGGCACTGCTGCCATTAATCTTTCTGGGGAGTTGTTTAAGGCACTGCTGCCATTAATCTTTCTGGGGAGTTGTTTAAGGCACATCTGCCTTGAATCTTTCTGGGGAGTTGCGGTGCCCATAATGTTTCATGGTATATTATTTTCTACGATATACATTGTGACGTTGTACCAAATACGTTACAGCCTGTAATAAAGTTCAAAGTCTAGTCTGTATCAAATAAGTTACAGCCTGTAATAAAGTCCTAAGTTTAGTCTGTGACTACACTGGCATCTTATCTGTTTAAATTTGCTCATTTCGATGCCAGATTCTTTGCTCATTTCAATGCCAAATCTTTGCTCAGTTATTCATGCCTGATCTCTTCAATTGCCATTTAGGTATGACGCTTGGATCGAATAACATCTGACGTCATCCAATAAATAAATAATTTTAAAATAAACCATCGTGACTGTTCAAATGCGCTTTTTTTCGTCTTGCTCGTCCTCTTTCTTCACAACCCTTGGTTTCATGAAATCTTTTGTCCTGAAGGAACCCACTGCACAGGCCCCGTCCTCTCACGTGTGAAATCGCACGTCGTAATGGATTGTCTGCCCTGACCAGAGAGAATGTTGGTCATGGTAAATCGTTCGACTACAACAACAACTTGCGAAAAATACTCGCGACCGCCCGCTTATTATACCGGTTTTCAATTCACATCACCGACTTTCTACATTGGCTTTCTTGCCAGCTTATCTCAATTGCTTCTCATAAAATTGCTTAATGGCACGTTCTGAAGAGCTGATCAGAAGTTTAATATATTTCTCCAGCCTGCTATCTTCTCGGATCATTCCAACATGAATTCTGACAAAGGCTGTGACGGCAGACTTTTGTTTTAATTCCAGTCTGGCCAACACTTTTTTTGTGTGTGGTTATAACCAAAAGTGACAAGAACAACTACAAATTCTCCAATCGCCTTTGTGTTTTCTGTCTTCAAAATGTTTTCTGTCTTCAAAATGTTTTCTGTCTTCAAAATGTTTACTGTCCTCAAAATGTTTTCTGTCTTCAAAATGTTTACTGTCCTCAAAATGTTTTCTGTCTTCAAAATGTTTACTGTCCTCAAAATGTTTTCTGTCTTCAAAATGACACACTTATAACTTGATGGTGCGAAAGCTTTCTATCATTCAGGAATTATTTTCAACTATTTTACTGTTTGCACAAATTAATTAAATGTCTTATTAAAATAAATCATTGAGAACATATTATCCATTATTATACATAGCTTTGCAAACAATCATGCATGTGGAACGTTCGTTTCAACAAGAAAGAATGCATTTTCATTATTTACTTTATAAAACGTTCTCTCTGTGACTATTCTCATACCATCCATCTTTATGAATACAATCAATAATACGGATAACGCAATAAAACTAAATCAAAGTTATAGATAACGCAATAAAACAAAATCAAAGTTATAGATAACGCAATAAAACACAATCAATAATACGGATAACGCAATAAAACTAAATCAAAGTTATAGATATCGCAATAAAACAAAATCAAAGTTATAGATAACGCAATAAAACACAATCAATAATACGGATAACGCAAAAAACATAATCAGTAATAGAGATAACACAATAATATACATAACACAATAAAACACAATCAATAAAATAGATAATGCAATAAAACACAATGAACAGATTAGAGAAGATCTTGGCCACAAACATTTGTATTATGGTTCTAGAAAGCGGTATAACAGAGAGGTTAATTCAGTAAGATAGATTTGAGATGTTTAACACTTTAAACATACTCAGTATGAATACGAAACACACACTTGTACCTACACCATGAATATAAAACAACTCTAATGAAACACACACTTGTACCTACACCATGAATATAAAACAACTCTAATGAAACACACACTTGTACCTACGCCATGAATATAAAACAACTCTAATGAAACACATACGTTGTACCTACGCCATGAATATAAAACAACTCTAATGAAACACACACGTTGTAACATCACCATGAATATAAAACAACTCTAATGAAACACACGCTTTCAACGCGGAAGCGGCGGAAGCTGAAAGCGCCCCCTACATTAAGAAGAACACGCTCTCACAAATACGACTTTCGTGTTTGTGTACCTAGCATGCCAAAGACAAGATGCTCTGTTTCGTTCAACACATCTAAAAAGAATAAATAAATCATGACTAGGTACAAGAATTCATGACTAGGTAAAAGAATTCATGACTAGGTACAAGAATTCATGACTAGGTACAAGAATTCATGGCTAGGTAAAAGGATTCGTGTCTAGGTAAAAGGATTCTTGGCTAGGTAAAAGGATTCGTGGCTAGGTAAAAGGATTCTATAATATTTAAATGTACAAGCTGCATTATCCTATTTTCAAATACATTCATAAGTAAAAGTGTTTTAAACTTGATTTTAGTCTGAGTTATCACCTACCATATTTATTACCATACTACAAGTCGTTAATTAAATATCACTAGGGTGTGTTATGTTTATAAAAAGCCCAAGAAGTAGATTTTGCTTATATGTGTGTGTGTGTGTGTGTGTGTGTGTGTGTGTGTGTGACTGTGTGTGGTCATGTGCACATGTATGTATAAATATTTGTTTGTGAATATGTGTGGTCATGTGCGTATACGAGTTTATGAGTGTGATAATTTAGAAAAACTATATTTTTCGATGGCAATCAAGCATTTGTCGAATCTGCAGATTTAACTTGCTAGAGAAGAGCGAGGCATTCTGGTATGCACGCACTTCCGGTATTCAGAAAAAGGAAACACTAATAAATCACGCATTGATACTATGGCTTTTGCAAAATTTAATAAGAATATCCCTCACACACACACACACACACAATTGGTTTTGTATATTTATATAGCTGACCCAGCTTTCTCTGCCTCAGTTTTTCCAAAGCCTGCTCACACGACTTGCGGTTTACTGGCCGTGACGCAGACGACAAGCTGAGCTTCCGCAAATTTACTCAACCAAACGTTATCTCTCACTTGCTTGCATAACTTACCTCCACCTATCTACCGTTGACTCGAAATACACAAAGAAAAATCTAACCGTTGCTTTGTTTCCAGACAGAAGTGACATGCGCCTATTTTTCTAACTTCAAATTTACAAAAGTAGGCCCTATGTCCCTTTGCTTGACTTGAAACCATTGAAATGAGTACGGAGACTAAGCACTTTGCACGGCGCTGGTAAAAGGTTAAAATTTTAACGTTGTACCAATGCCACCAGTTAATGTCCCGTGTCTAGGTGTGATGACTTTTATCTTTTAAAATGTGCAATGTTTACATTAGGTTTAACTATTGAAAATAATTGTGTGTGTGCGTGTGTGTGTGTGTGTGTGTGTGTTTGTGTGTGTGTGTGTGTTTGTGTGTGTGTGTATGTGTGTGTGTGTGTATGTGTGTGTGTGTATGTGTGTGTGTATGTGTGTGTGTATGTGTGTGTATGTGTGTGTGTATGTGTGTGTGTATGTGTGTGTGTATGTGTGTATGTGTGTGTGTGTGTGTGTATGTGTTAAAGTCCATAAACACCAGTCGCAGAGACCATCAAAGGCACGAATTGCGTGACCCACAGAAAGGTTCAAAGACATAAATCTGATGAATTGAGAGAAAGAAAATGCTTCACCTGCAACAAAGACTCGCTCTCTTGTGGATGCGTTCACAATCTGGTAACCTGATCACGGCGACTGTCAATTTCTTGCTAACGCCACCCCGAAGATAATGCAGACCATTAATTACTTGGCTACGCTATGCTGCAGATAATGCAGACAATAATATGGTTTTGACATAATGAACGAACAGTACACGTACATAAAGAGACATAAAAATACGCAATCGAATAAAAAAAATTCTTTAAGTGATAGGGAAGTCCACCTGCCGAACGACTGACTTCTTTATTTTGTAAAGGCAAAGATATCATGACTTTGTAAGATCAAAGATGTCATTATTTTGTAAAGGCAAAGATATCATGACTTTGTAAAGGCTGAGAAATCCTTAGTTTGTAAGATCAAAGATGTCATTATTTTGTAAAGGCAAAGATATCATGACTTTGTAAAGGCTGAGAAATCCTTAGTTTGTAAGATCAAAGATGTCATTATTTTGTTGAGACAGATGTTTCGTGACTTTGTAAAGGCTGAGAAATCATTAGTCTGTAAGATCAAAGATGTCATTATTTTGTAAAGGCAAAGATATCATGACTTTGTAAAGGCTGAGAAATCATTAGTTTGTAAGATCAAAGATGTCATTATTTTGTTGAGACAGATGTTTCGTGACTTTGTAAAGGCTGAGAAATCCTTAGTTTGTAAGATCAAAGATGTCATTATTTTGTTGAGACAGAAGTTTCGTGACTTTGTAAAGGCTGAGAAATCCTTAGTTTGTAAGATCAAAGATGTCATTATTTTGTTGAGACAGATGTTTCATGACTTTGTAAAGGCTGAGAAATTATTAGTTTGTAAGATCATCATTATTTTGTACAGACATATATATCATTATCCTGTAAAGGCTGAGATGTTGGAATACATTTACCCATCCCTATTTGCAGGCTTAATTCTTATATAGATTTAGCTTATTAGTGAGATAACTGTCTGAGAGAGAATGGACCTACAAACATTTTGATATTGACAGGTTATACTTGTGCTTTACGAAAAGATGTAATATATAAATAGACTATCATTTCTATATTTTGGCTAAGATGATAATATATAGTATACTAAACACTTGACTTTATTTCTAGTGGATGCACTCACAAAATTGATACGCTGTATTTATTATGCTGTGTGCTTGTATTGGGCTAATAAATACTGTTGCAGGAAACTGTAAGTTGAGACTTGAATGTAGGAGAGAATGGAGTTAAAGATGAATAAACTGGAAACATAGCATTTGTTCCCTGATTATATTTTACATTGAATAAGCAGCCTTTCTTTGTTTTACCTGAGTCTCCTGGCTTACTGATTATAAATCACTATGACTATGGTAGATGCGAGAAATTAGTACAACTGTTCTGCTGGTGGAGCACCAGATGGCCTCAAGAGAATAGCAGCTAGTCAGTGTACTACAAAATGAGAAGGGACAGTACTAGGATGAACAATAAACTTATGACTTTGTTACAAAAGGAACATAAAGACTATTGTGGATTTGCCTAGGCAAAGTTACATAGAAACTATTATCACTTATCTCTAATAACTCCATTCTGTTCTCTGATAAGAACTATCCTGTGATTTGTATTGACACTAATCTGTTGAATTGTGTTTTAGGATGTAAGACTGTATAGGTATTAAAATTATTCGAATGTGGTTTCATGGAAATATTTTTATGTCAAATATTTTTTTCATTGCATTCGTTATATGTATATTTGATTATATTGATTTAATACATTTATTTGTTAAATTTATTGACCTTCTTACACATATTGATAACTTTATGTTGGAGAAGAAAGTGGGTGGAGGGGCTCGCTAAATATAGATTAAAGGACGGATTTATCTTCTCCTTTAGTAAGAAGTTTTCCACTTACGGAAATATTGTGTGACTGTAAATATTTGTATGGAATGGAGAAAACGTTTACAGTGCCCGCTTAACCAGTCAAGTGAGAAAGACCAGTAGTGTACGCTGGAGAATTATTAATACATAAATTAAGATTCTCATCACCTGTAACTAGTTAAAGGTGAGTAATTAACAATAATATAATCATAACCATTAACTAGGTGGCTAAGTAAAACAAAGAGGCCGTTATTTAGTCAAGGCAAAAATATCAAGAAAATCATTATCTTGTACTTGCAGAGAGGTCATTGCCGTGTACAGGAAATTAGGTCAAAACTAGAAATTTTATTTGTAACATCACGCACCTTGACGGGAAAAGAATAAATGTAAATATTAACTGTTATTCAAAGAAAAACGTGGACATTCAATAGTAAAGCAACGGGAATAAATTTGAAAATTTAACTGGTAAAGAGAGAGTTGGCAATAAATGAAATGCCGAACTGGTAAAGCAAATGAATAATATGAACATTTAACAGGTAAAGTCATATGGATAAATAGACTATTTAAATAATAATGCAGCAGGAATAAATGTGAACATATAACTGGTAGTAAAACCGTATGAATAAATGTGAACATGTAACTGGTACTAAAACAGTATGAATAAATGTGAACATGTAACTGGTACTAAAACCGGAGGAATAAATGTGAACATGTTACAAAGTCACAAGGAACAAGAGGTAGCATGACTTGATAAGGCCACACTGGTGGAGATGTAGCATGACTTGATAAGGCCAAGCTGATGGAAATGTAGCATGACTGGATAAGGCCACACTGGTGGAGATGTAGCATGACTTGACAAAGACAGGCTGTTTAGGCAGTATTAACCCTACAAAGTCACAATGAACTAAAGGCAGGGACTAAACCCGATAAATGAAGAGGCAACATAACTTGACCCCGAGACAACAGAACTTGCAAAGCCACGTTATGCAGAGACAGCAGAACTTGACAAAGCCACATGTTCAGATACAGCTGAACTTTGCAAAACCATACGAAATGAGATGCAGCATGAAAGAGAGATTGCATGATCGGACAAAGCAATACTGGGTGAAATGTAACACAAATGAGAGATTGCGTGATTGGACAAAGCAATACTGAGTGAAATGTAACACAAATGAGAGATTGCGTGATTGAACAAAGTCATACTGAGTGAAATGTAACACAAATGAGAGATTGCGTGATTGGACAAAGTCATACTGAGTGAAATGTAACACAAATGAGAGATTGCGTGATTGAACAAAGTCATACTGAGTGAAATGTAACACAAATGAGAGATTGCGTGATTGGACAAAGTCATACTGACACGAGATACTACTGTGATAAAGCCACAGTGAACACTGGGGAATATTTGTTGACATAGAAATTGAAAGAACGCTACCTAATAAAGCCACACTATATTGTTCACACATTCTTTTTCATTGTCCTGACACACTTGCGTCCGCTAGTAAAAGCCATTAGTTGTGTCTGTATGGGTATTGTAAAAGACATTAATTTTGTCTATGTAGGCATTCTGCTAGTAAAAGCCATTAGTTGTGTCTGTATGGGTATTGTAAAAGACATTAATTTTGTCTATGTAGGCATTCTGCTAGTAAAAGCCATTAGTTGTGTCTGTATGGGTATTGTAAAAGACATTAATTTTGTCTATGTAGGCATTCTGCTAGTAAAAGCTATTAATTTTGACTGTGTATGTATTCTGCTAGTGAAAGCCATTAATTGTATCTCTGCAGGTATTCTGCTAGTAATAAGCCATCGTCTTTGAAGGTAATTCTGCTAATAAAAGCCATTAATTTTGTCTGTGTTGGTATTCTGCTAGTGAAAGCCATTAATTTTGTTTGTGTAGGTATTTTGCTAGTGAAAGCCATTAATTTTGTTTGTGTAGGTATTTTGCTAGTAAAAGCCATTAGTTTTTTCTGTGTAGGTATTCTGCTAATAATATGCCATTAATTTTGACTGTGTTGGTATTCTTCTATTAAAAGCCATTAATTTTGTTTGTGTAGGTATTCTGCTAGTAACAGCCATTAGTTTTGTCTGTACATATATTCTGCTAGTAATAAGCCATTAGTTTTATCTGTGTAGGTATTCTGCTAATAAATGCTATCAATTGTGTCTTTGAGGATAATTCTGCTAATAAACTTATTACTCACTTATTAGTTTCTGTGTAGGTATTCTGCTAGTAAAAGCCATTAATTGTGTCTGTGTTGGTATTCTGCTAGTAATAAGCCAGGGCAACTCTTTATCCGGTACAGATCAAGATCACTAAATAGTGGGCGACACTTTATCCGGTATGGATCAAAATCATACCTCATTAAGTGGGCAATCACTTATCCGGTATGGATTAGTAAGTGGGCGACCGCTTATCCGGTATGGATCAAGATCACTAAATAGTGAGCGACTCTTATCCTGTATAACTCAAAATCACTAAATAGTGGGCGACACTTTATCCGGTATGGATCAAAATCATACCTCATTAAGTGGGCAATCACTTATCCAGTATGGATTAGTAAGTGGGCGACCACTTATCCGGTATGGATCAAAATCATACCTGATAAGTGGGCAACGACTTATCCAAGTAGGGATTAGTAAGTAGTGTGCGACTTCTGATCAGGTTTGATCAAGATCAATAAATACTGGGCGACTCCAGATCCGGTACGAATCTGTACGGGGTGGGCGAGTCCTGATTCACATTGGATTAGCTACTGTTTCCACCTTCATGAATTGGGACGCTCCTTTGTGCCCAACAGAAGAATCCATTT
Organism: Sinotaia quadrata; assembly: GCA_028829895.1. Lineage (NCBI taxonomy): Eukaryota > Metazoa > Mollusca > Gastropoda > Architaenioglossa > Viviparidae > Sinotaia > Sinotaia quadrata. The sequence goes on along the minus strand of CM054183.1, from coordinate 95,236,973 downwards.
TTCCTTTGGTTCAACGGAACAGTTAGGATTTTTACCATAATTTTTACCTGTTTCAATGAAACCCGATAGGATTTTTACCCTTCGTCACTCGATCTGTTCTTATCTCGAAATCCCAAAGTATTTTGACTTTTATTTCAGCGACTGATTCACGTTGGTGCATTTTTGATCTTTGTGGGGATTTTAGTACATGGTTCTCACATACGCGTATTTGTAAGATTGGGCCACTTTGCTGTATGTTTTGGTGTATTCTTTTCCAACTGATTATTTCTATTATCATTGTTGTCGTTCTTGTATTATTTCTATTATCATTGTTGTCGTTCTTGTATTATTTCTATTATCATTGTTGTCGTTTTTGTATTATTTCTGTTATCATTGTTGTCGTTCTTGTATTATTTCTATTATCATTGTTGTCGTTCTTGTATTAAAAATAAACAACTTTAAATGTGCTCGTATGGGCTGTTTAGGAAAAAAATACATACTTACATTTATACTATGAATAATTGTTTCATTAGTTTCAAGACTTAACACGAAACAATAATCTAAAATAAGTAAACATTTCTTAACACGTGATAAGATCTTCGCCACCTGAAGCCTTTCGGGTTTGAAAGGTGCTCACGGACTCGTGACATAGTGAGTGCACTTGACTTCTTGGAGCTCCACACACTATTTTATTGCGGGTTTCTGGGCAATCATTCAGTTTTTTTTTTCCTGATTAATGATCATGCTGTTCTTACATTTATCGCACCTACCCCTTTCTGTTCTGATTGAACAGATCAACGGTTTCAATATCAGACTTTTGCACGACCCACTATCCACTCACCCCCTCCCTCACCCCTGCGACATTTAACTCATTTTTAAAATGTCTCCTGGAGATTTGTCCTAAATGCAGGTTCAGCGTCGTATTTCAAAATATTTTTTTATTATTTCAGTTAACTTTCGGGTAGCGGGAAGAAATTAAAAATGAAAAAAATGAGGTTGTAATGTTTGGCCTGGTCTATGCTTTCAACACTCAACCACAACCGCGCAACGCCAGACGAAATGCAATTGGTGAGGTACCTGAGAATGGAGTGCAAACATCAGGTGTGACAAGCGTGTTCGTAACCTCCAGTCCAATCAAACAATATTTTCCTCTTTTTCTTAGAAAGGAGAGCTATTTTAGATTCCTGCTAAAATAGTAGTTGTTTCATTCTTAGCATTGTATTTTTTCAGATCACGTATATCTCTACGAGATCAGTATTTTTTACAACATATATTAATTGGTTTCATTTGTAGAATCATGGGTAATGCTGTATATGAACGGATACAGAAAAAACCCAAACTTACGTATCTCCTTGTGTGAAACGGTAGAGATATAAAGCGTAGACTTAAATGTCAGATATATGTAAACGGTAGAGATATCAAGAGTAGACTTAAATGTCAGATATATGTAAACGGTAGAGATATCAAGAGTAGACTTAAATGTCAGATGTATGTGAACGGTAGAGATATAAAGCGTAGACTTGATTGTCAGATGTATATGAACGGGTAAAAAGATAAACCTAGGCTTAAATGCCAGATATATTTAAACTGGAAGAGAGGCAAAGCTTAGATTGATGTATCTGCTATGTGTGATCTGGTAGAGAGACAACGCGCAGATAAAAGTGTCTGGTGTATGTGATCTGGTAGAGAGACAACGCGCAGATAAAAGTGTCTGGTGTATGTGATCTGGCAGAGAGCTCTACAAAGCTTAGGATGAAGTGCCTGCTGTATATGATCTGGTAGAGAGACAACGCACAGATATAAGAGACTGCTGTAAATGACCTGGTAGAGAGACAACGCACAGATATAAGAGACTGCTGTAAATGACCTGGTAGAGAGACAACGCACAGATATAAGAGACTGCTGTAAATGACCTGGTAGAGAGACAACGCACAGATATAAGTGTCTGATATATGTGATCTGGCAGAGACAACGCATCGGCTTAAGTGGCTGGCTTCCGTATGTAACGAAAGGGGGGGGGGGTGTAAAAAGAGATAAAGATTTAGGTCGTGCTGTGTATGAACAGGCAGAGGGTCGCAATTCATGAAACGGTAGAGAGACAAGAATAAACTTAGGTGCTTAATTACGCAGAGTGCTTAGCTTTTTCTTTCTTGCTTTGTTTCTTGGTAGTGGTTGATGTCTGTACGCATTTAGGGTAGGAATTATTATGTGGGCGTGGCAGCTGCTTAGGGATTTTTTGTTGGGCGGAGAGGTGGGAGGTTGTTGGGAGTCATAATGCACAATTATTTTTCATACAAATCTTCTAATAGAGTTCCTTTTATAAAAGTACTCCTCTAAGATTAGTGAGTGTGTGCAATGCTTTTGTGTCTAGGAACACCTCTCAAATCTTGTTTTCGCGCGGCAAAAGCGGTTCGCCTAATGCTATAGAATTACGTCACGTTCAGGCTCATTGACTTTAATAAACTAGTAGCATAGTACAATTGCTACAGTTATAACAAAAATGTCCACAAGCCGTCGCTCGCGTGAGTATCTGTCAATCTGTCAACGTGTCTTCCCGCGGCAGAACCGATCAACGGCAGCTTGTCGTATGATAGTCACGTGTTCGGAAAACTTTGATCAGTCCTGTGACAGAACATATTACCTGCTGCAAAGCAGTATGATACTAGTCACGTGTTATCTATCTAGAGGACTAGAGTAGCTTATTTTTTAAAGGGGCACTTTCCGGGTAGGCAGGTTTACAATTTGAGGAGGGGCAGGGGCACATTCCGAGTAGGCAGGTTTACAATTTGAGGAGGGGCAGGGGCAACCAAATGCTTCAGTCACTTGTCATAGGGGACAGGTGTGTCTTTAATTCTTATCAGAATAATACATAGAGACTGCAAATGCGTCGTGAGGAGAGGGGGGGGTCTTCTTAATTCCACATCGTCAGTAGATTTTTTAACTTTTTTTTAAATTTCAACCTCTCGTCACTAGTTGTTGTTGTTAGTGTGGGGAACGCTTCCGGCTTCCGCCGCTTTCGCGTCTCGTCACTAGATTTTAATTCTTGTAATTATAAACTGTGTGTCTTTTTAATTTCGGGTGTTGTAATTGTCAGCATTGTCTTTTTAATTTTGACATCAGTACATTGTAGGTGTAATTATCAGGATTGTGTCTTTTTAATTTTGACCTCAGTATATTGTAATGTTGTAATAATAAACAGTATATATTTTCGTTTTTGAATCGTCTGTAGATTTTAAATGTTGTAATTATTGTGAGTATATTTTATTATGTCGACCTCTCCAGTAGATTTTAAATGGTACAATTATTAATAGTATATCTTTATATGTCGACCTCGCCAGTAGATTTTAAATGTTGCAATTATTAATAGTATATCTTAATATGTCGACCTCGCCAGTAGATTTTAAATGTTGCAATTATTAATAGTATATCTTTATATGTCGACTTTGCCAATATATTTTCTGTATTATATTTTTTTTAAGTGACTTCAACGCCTCTATTCTCTTTTGTCCTTGGCGGAGGTGGAAAGTGTCGGTACGGAATCTCATTTCATTATTCAAGTGCATCTTCCTCACGATAGCGTCATCGATTGCGTCATTTAAGTGACGCTGATATTCATACTGACAAGGAGTTCTGTTGCCAAGAGTAGACAGCCTGCATGAACAATTGGCGTTTATCGTTCACCTAGCTCGCTACAAATTGAATTTCAGCAAGAATAAAGAACGTTCGAATGTGTGCATTAAACTAAAATATACATTAAAGCAATAGAATAGTTTACTTACATTAAAGCAATAGAATAATTTACTTACATTAAAGCAATAGAATAGTTTACTTACATTAAAGCAACAGAATAGTTTACTCACTTTAAATCATTAGAATTGCTTACTCACTTTAAATCATTGCAATAATTTACTCAGCTTATAGCATTAAAATAGATTGCTTACTTTAAAACAAGGCAATAGTCTCCTCACAATAAACCATTACAATAGTTTACTCACTTAAAAGCATTAGAATAGATTGCTCACTTTAAGTCTTTAAACGGGAAAAAATATTCACTTGAAACCTGAGGAAAAGTCACTTGCTTGAAAGGAAAAGAATGTGATACAAGATTTTGAAATAAAATAAGTTGCTGACTTGAAAATAATAGGATAGATTTCCAACTTTAAAGCATTAGAATTTGCTGTTCGCTATAAGAATCGTAATACGTTAATTTTAAAAGCATTACAATAGGCAAGGCCTGCAGACTTAAAAATATTAAGTAAATGGGGGTTCTTTCAAAGGTGTTAAGCTCCACGAGCACAAACAGGTGATATTGCAATACAGGCACGGTGGCAGACATCGATATTACATATCCATTCACTGGCTGTCAAGTCTTAAGGTGATTTTCGGGCAAGAACAACTGCCGTTAAGGAATAGATGGCTTTTGACTTAAAGCACAAAGCAGTGATGTGACACCTGACAAGGTGTGTACGTAAAAGATTTGGTTGTACTGTTGGGTTTTGTCCCTTTGTTGTTGCTTTTGCTGGCTTTTTCCACACACACAGAAACCACTTATCGATTGACGGCGACACACAAAACCAGCAATTATATTGTCATATTTACCACACAACCAACAATTATATTGTCATATTTACCACACAACCAACAATTATATTGTCATATTTACCACAAAGCCAGCAATTATATTGTCATATTTACCACACAGCCAGCAATTATATTGTCATATTTACCACACAACCAACAATTATATTGTCATATTTACCACACAACCAACAATTATATTGTCATATTTACCACAAAGCCAGCAATTATATTGTCATATTTACCACATAGCCAGCAATTATATTGTCATATTTACCACACAACCAACAATTATAGTGTCATATTTACCACACAGCCAACAATTATATTGTCGTATTTACCACACAACCAACAATTATAATGTCGTATTTACCACACAACCAACAATTATATTGTCGTATTTACCACACAACTAACAATTATATTATCATATTTACCACACGCACAGTACAGTTCACTTTTAAATTTCTTGTAAATTTCGAAGACAGGAAACATTTAGTTGAGTTCAAAATATTTTTTATCGACATCTTTTGATCCATCCAGCTACAGCGTGTCATGAATAAAAACAAGGCAGCTTGCAAAGAAATGAAGTGAACAGTCTCTGGTCACAAACTTCTCACAGTCGAACTCACAAAAACTCTGTGTTTTTTTTATTGGTGTCATGAATAAAAACAAGACATCTTGCAAGGAAATGAAGTAAACAATCTCTGGTCACAAACTTCTCACAGTCGAACTCATGAAAACTCTCGCTTGTGTTTTGTTATTGGTGTCATGAATAAAAACAAGACATCTTGCAAGGAAATGAAGTAAACAGTCTCTGGTCTTGTGTTTTGTTATTGGTGTCAAAAGTTGATTGCTGCAACTCTGCTCTGTCTGGCCCACAGCAATGCCTGTCTAGAAAGCCCCAAGACAACTGTTCGAAATGCTCTGTCTGGCCCACAGCAATGCCTGTCTAGAAAGCCCCAAGACAACTGTTCGAAATGCTCTGTCTGGCCCACAGCAATGCCTGTCTAGAAAGCCCCAAGACAACTGTTCGAAATGCTCTAAAAGTCTCTCGAATTCAACACACACCTCTTGCTCTTCACGCTATATACTGTCTACTTGTTCACTTCTTTGCTGTATGTTCACTACATTGGTGCCTGTTCACCAAATTGCTGCGTGTTCACTACATTTCTGTATGTTTACTACAGTGCTGCCTGTTCACCAAATTGCTGCCTGTTCACTACATTGCTGCCTGTTCACCACATTACTGTATGTTCACTGCATTGCTGCCTGTTCACTACATTGTTGCCTGTACACTATATTGCTGTCTGTTCACCACATTCCTGTATGTTCACTATATTGCTGTATGTTCACTACATTGTTGCCTGTTCACTAGATTGCTCTATGTTCACTACATTGCTGTATTTTCACTACATTGTTGCCTGTTCACTACATTGCTGTATGTTCACCATATTGCTGCCTGTTACATTGCTGTATGTTGACTACATTGCTTTATGTTCACCACATTACTGCCTGTTACATTGCTGTATGTTGACTCATTGCTGTATGTTCACCACATTGCTGCCTGTTACATTGCTGTAAGATGACTACATTGCTGTATGTTTATCACATCGCTGCCTGCTCATTTCTTTGCTGTATGTTCACTATAGACTCAAGATTAGAGCTCTTCATTCTGGTATGTGTCAATGACAAAGGTACTTATGCACCTCACCCAGGTACTCCCTCCAGCTCACCCAGGTACTCCCTCCACCTCACCCAGGTACTCCCTCCACCTCACCCAGGTACTCCCTCCAGCTCACCCAGGTACTCACTCCAGCTCACCCAGGTACTCACTCCACCTCAACAGACTTGAAAATTCTCTTGTGTTGACAATTCTATCCTTAGTATGCCCCTCAAAACAACCAAGACGTATGGCCATTGGGTTTTCACAGTTCAGGATCTAGTCATCTGCACTGAATCGTCTTGTAAAACTCAGACATAAATCACACCATAGCCTCTCTTGCTTTTATAAAAAAAAAAGAAGAAGAAGAAATAGAAAAATCATTTTTACCTACACTAACGGTTTTGCATGATTTTCTTTTCTTGTTTTTTCGCCATTTTGTATTTTTCTTGTCTCACCATGACTAAGTGTTTGTTATGTTTTGTTTCATTGATGTCCACTTAGCGGTTATCGTGTGACATGTAAGTAAAATGGGAGCAAATTGACTACAGCTAAATACAAGACAGTTCAGCTAAGTACAAGGCAGGTCAGCTAAAGACACGAAAAACCAAAATGTGATGAGCGCAGTACTTTTGACCTTCAAAGACCAAGCTGAATGACCCACAGGAAGTGTCGTCTCTTGTTCCTGAATTAGACCCTGGTCAGTGTGGCGTTCTTTGCCTAGTATTATGTCACTCAAGGAATCAAAATCTGCTGTGCATTACCTATCAAGTCTTCCAAATCTTTTGCAGAATTTTCCACACATTTCCTTCCTCCATACATTATGTACACGTATTTCATTCCTCCATAGGAGATCTAATATATATGCGTTTTTTTACCCACCTACCGACCACCAACCCTCTTTATATCCATGACAAAAAAACAGTTTCCACCAACAACTTTGAATTCAAAAGCAAAGAGAGTTATCTCCCATTGACACTTCCGCTTGAACACAGCAGTTTCGTTTTAAGAAGCGTTGTCATTCTTCGACCATTTCGAAGTATTTCATAGTACTTTTGCGAGTTTTGTTCACTTATAAAATAAGGATGATAAGTTTTACCCACAACGTTGCTCACATTGATAGACTGTAAAAGTGGAGTTTTTATCACTTATAAAATAAACATAAGGATAAGTTTTACCCAGAGCGTTGCTCATTGATAGACTGTAAAAGTAGAGAAAGGAAACTGCTTTCAAATAATGGCGACGAGCCAGGACGTGAAGTTGTTGCAAGTGTTTGTATTTCATGCGTTAGAGGGGTGAAACAACTTTAGCCTTGAAATTTAAAACCGGGTACGAACAAATCATCAAGCACTCATTTCTCTTCGACTGATAAGCACGGGTGGCTGTATGACATGATAATATTACAACATAATTACTTTTAAAATTAATGTTCATAAAAGAAAGTCATAGAGTTCCAAATATTATTTTTTTTAAAGAGGTTAATAGCGCTCCAAACATTAATGGTTTTTAAAAAGAAATTAATAGCGTTCCAAATATTAACGTTTTTTCAAAAGAAATTAATAATGTTCCAAATATTAATCATCTTTAAAAACAAATTAATAGTATTTCTTATATTAATGGTTTTGAAAAGGAAATAGTAGTATTCCAAATATTAATGGCTTTTAGAAATAAATTAATAGTGTTCCAGATATTAATGGTTTTGAAAAGGAAATTAATAGTGTTCTAAATATTAATGATTTTAAAAAGAAATTAATAGTGTTCCAATGTAATATAAACGACTTTGTATGCAGTAAAGTTATTTTTCTTAACGATATAACTGTACTACGTTTAGTTACCATGGTGTTTTAAAAAATGGTGTATGGCTTGTCTATGGCAGTGTGTTTAAGAGTATATAAGCCTACATTAAAACCTTGTCTATAGCAGTGTATTGGAGAGTATGTAAGCCTACATTAAAACCTGTCTATGGCAGTGTGTTGGAGAGTAGGTAAGCCTACATTAAAACCTGTCTATGGCAGTGTGTTGGAGAGTAGGTAAGCCTACATTAAAACCTCTCTATGGCAGTGTGTTGTAGAGTATGTAAGCCTACATTAAAACCTGTCTATGGCAGTGTGTTGGAGAGTATGTAAGCCTACATTAAAATCTTTTCGAGGGAGCACGAGTGTCTACCCGCAATATGTATACCATAATTAAGATTTGCTATTTATAACTCATTTAAATGCATATTCCGAGAGAACGTGCAGTTGGATTGTTTCGTAAACTGGTGCGTTGCTAGACGGTGTCTGTGTGTTTGAGAGTATGTATGTTACCTGTTGCTAGACGGTGTCTGTGTGTTTGAGAGTATATATGTTACCTATTGCTAGGCGGTGTCTGTGTGTTTGAGAGTATGTATGTTACCTGTTGCTAGACGGTGTCTGTGTGTTTGAGAGTATGTATGTTACCTATTGCTAGACGGTGTCTGTGTGTTTGAGAGTATGTATGTCACCTATTGCTAGACGGTGTCTGTGTGTTTGAGAGTATGTATGTTACCTGTTGCTAGACGGTGTCAGTGTGTTTGAGAGTATGTATGTTACCTGTTGCTAGACGGTGTCAGTGTGTTTGAGAATATGTATGTTACCTATTGCTAGACGGTGTCAGTGTGTTTGAGAGTATGTATGTTACCTATTGCTAGACGGTGTCAGTGTGTTTGAGAGTATGTATGTTACCTATTGCGAGACGGTGTCAGTGTGTTTGAGAGTATGTATGTTACCTATTGCTAGACGGTGTCAGTGTGTTTGAGAGTATGTATGTTACCTATTGCTAGACGGTGTCAGTGTGTTTGAGAGTATGTATGTTACCTATTGCTAGACGGTGTCAGTGTGTTTGAGAGTATGTATGCTACCTATTCGGGAAAACGCACTAGACACATTGCCGGCTAGTATGGTTGTCTTTTACTGCATCTTTAAAAGAAAAAATAAGAAAGGAACCGTAGCGTTGATTTTAAAATAGCAGGCTAGTATGGTTGTCTTTTACTGCATCTTTAAAAGAAAAAATAAGAAAGGAACCGTAGCGTTGATTTTAAAATAGCAGGCTAGTATGGTTGTCTTTTACTGCATCTTTAAAAGAAAAAATAAGAAAGGAACTGTAGCGTTGATTTTAAAATAATAGATATGTGGATGGGAGAATTCTGCAATAATGCAGAAAAGAAAATGAAAATCTACAATCTAGACAGGTATTTATTTAGTTTACATTTTTTTCCCTTAAATTGCACTGCACGCTTTCGTCATCATAGCAAATGATAAAATTGTTATTAAACTACAACACACAAGTGATATTTTGTGTGACTTGTTGTGTGACCAGAGCAAAGACATTAGTGCTAAAATGGACCCGTTGGTCTTAGTTGTCTTAACTGATATTTTGATGCAGTAATTTTGTCTGCCTGATTATCTGACTTTCAAAATATTTCCAAACAGAAGTTGAAAAGGAGCCATTGCAAGAATGAAAACCTTGTAGTAATTTAATATTTTAACATGGAATACTGGATTGCCGTGTGGCCTTGACTCAAAAGAGTGAGCAGCAATACTCACTTACTCCTGAAGACTATATTAACTTTTTGATACTTTAATCACCTCTTTAAAATCAGTCAATATGTGAATCTCTTCATTTACTTAAACCAACTTTTCGGTAATCACCTCTTTAAAATCAGTCAATATGTTCTTCTCTTCATTTACTTAAAACAACTTTTCGGTAATCTTTTCGCACACTTACTGCTGCCTATAAAGTTTAGGAAATAATTCCGAGAAAACGAGTAGGGGCAAGAGAAGGGGTGTCAAAAAAATTGTCAGTTTACTTCTTCGTTTGAGTTTAATAAAAACCAGATGACTTTGCGAGTCAATGTGTGCAACCAGCCCTTAAGGACTGCACTTTAACTTTGGACAATAAGTGAACATTTCAGTTACCATAAACGGACTGCATTTTAACTTTGGGCAATAAGTGAACATTTCAAGTACCAAATATGAACACAGAAGAGAAGAGTTCACAGCCTACTTCCCACCTATCTCCACCACCCACTCTTAGAATAATGTTGTATAAGTAATATGGAGTATTATTAAATCAGAGCTCATGAGTAATTATATACTATATACATATAACTTGATTGTTAACCGTTGTAACCTGAGTCCCACCTACAATTCTGAACAAATAAGTTGGGAACAAATTAATGTTGAATTTCAACTGTTTCTTACTTCTAGAGTTTGGACTCCTGACGATTGGTTCTTACTTCTAAAGTTTGGACTCCTGACGATTGGTTCTTACTTCTAGAGTTTGGACTCCTGACGACTGGTTCTTACTTCTAAAGTTTGGACTCCTGACGACTGGTTCTTACTTCTAGAGTTTGGACTCCTGACGATTGGTTCTTACTTCTAGAGTTTGGACTCCTGACGACTGGTTCTTATGTATTTAAATTTTTATCAGACTGTGGTCAACTTGTTCCTCGCGGTGATATTATAGTAAAGATTTAGATTTAATTATCAGAATGTAAGTTATATTAAAAGTGTAACAGGTAGGAGATATGTCTGTTGACCCCAAGAGATTTGTGTATTTCATTTAGGCTTTGATTAGAAAGTGTTTAAACAAAAAATAAACAAAGTTGATTCAGAAAGTACCTGTAGAGTGAGGGTTTTTTCAAAAGGTGTTGTAATAATATTTAAACCCTAATGTGGTTAACCACACGTCCACCCATACTTCAGTGGTGTCAGGTGTAAGGTGTCACGAGTATTTGCGTTTAAACAACATTTAAAACATTAAACTTACGAACGACTACCACGACACCGCAAAATCCCGACCTGACAGAGATACGAAAACAAGGTTAACAAATACTCGTGACCTTGCGATAAAAATAGAAAAACTATATAACAAAAGAGTAATGGTGGCGGAAAGAATTTACAATGAAACTAAATCACGATGACATGAGTGCATCATTAGTGTCCACGATTTAGCTCTGTGTTCACAATGCAAATGAAAAGAGACTTTATGTGTATTTTCCTTTTGACTTGCCCAGCTGCAACCGTTGATAGGCTGACAAGTGCCCTTTTCTGGGAGACGGTGGCAGGACGGTCCTATTACGACAGCGTCTGTCTGGGCTCTAAACCATGGGGGCGATTTTCCGTGCAAGAGGGACAGTCACGTGGTCAGTCTGGCTCAATATATGGGATACTATTACAACCTGACCCAGAACATGGGCCAGGTTGGATAACATCGATGGCACGTAGATGCGAAGACGCGAGATCTCAGCTTTGGCCTGCTCTACTTAAGGCCCTTGAGTTTGACAAATGGATTCTAACGTTGGAGTCACAAAGATGAATGTAAGTTAGGCGGCCGGGTCTCGTACCGTCAAAGTACCTTCTTACTAAAGACATAATTATCTATAAATACTACTGTTTACACATATCTCTTCGATGATGTCATTGCCAATGCCACTGGTGTTGTTGGTCATCAATTTGGTCTTTTCTGCACTGATTTCCATACCAAAAGCAGTAGCTGTCCTGTTCAGTTTTTTCAACCAATTGAGCTAGCTCCTCCTCATTTCCTGGAAGGCCATCGATGTCATTGGCAAAGCGTAAGTTCGTTATTGTTCTGCCTCCAATACTGACAGTTCCTTAATGGTTTTCCAGATCATCCGTCATGATTCTTTCAAGGAAGATGATTAATAACTCCCTAAAACATTGTACAACGATTAAAGCATGTACTCTTACACAGCATACTACATTAAGCACTGATACCATACCATGCCATGTGATTTAGAACAAAGGGAGCGCTGACCTAATTGTGTCACTTAAGTGAAACAAAAAAAGTGCTGTACACATGTACACACACATATTCCACAGTAAGGTTTAGATAATAATATTAATACTGAGTAAATATGATCATATAAATACTGCCTATGATTGAGGGTAGAAAAACAAATTTGTTGTGCAAATAAATCAGTATGGAAAAGTATACTAGTACATTTATTTCTGCTGCATAAACTTTACATTCAAATGATTACAAATCATTGTTTATGCTGACAAGGTGTAACCAGCCAATAAATAAGGTTGATGTGTAGCGAAACCCATTCATATTCATAATACAGCACCTTTTATTTTTGTTTAAATGATAATAAAATAAATTATTTGTGAATGCACAAATAGCACTATCAGATCAGAGCAAAGAATAATTCAGATGAATTTAAAAGAGTAAAAACGTCTCCTGCTGATTAGTCTCTTTGTGGAAAAATGTGTGAACATGAATAATCTTTTTAATCTGCAAAATAAAGAACAGCTAGGTTTGTGCAGTAATTTCTTTTTCTCCCCTCACCCCACCCACCCCACCCCCATCCTGGCAAGAGGAATGCATATAAATGCTGTGCACCTGCAGCTATTGATTTCCAGCAAAACTCCAGGCACTCCAGTTTCTGGTTTCCTCACTTCTGGCTGTAGAAAGGTTAGCCGATGTCACATCTAGTAATGCTCTGGGGAACTTAAGATTAGCATGAGAAATTGGAGTGAGTGCAGATACCATGGAAGGGTGAATGTGAGAGCAGTCATAAATGACAATTCTCACGTTCTGGCAAATCACCGTGATTCACTCCCTTCTGTCTCTTTTGAATGGCTACATTTGTAACCGACAGGGCTAAACCAGGTTTTATTCTTTTAAACAACCAACTTTGAAACCTTCTGACATTATACATGTAGTGATAAAACCATATTCCACTTATTTTGAGTGCTTTAGAATGTACGTTATAAATGTAGTGATAAAACCGTATTCCACTTATTTTTAGTGCTTTAGAATGTACATTATAAATGTAGTGATAGAACCATATTCCGCTTATTTTGAGTGCTTTAGAATGTACGTTATAAATGTAGTGATAGAACCATATTCCGCTTATTTTGAGTGCTTTAGAATGTACGTTATAAATGTAGTGATAGAACCATATTCCACTTATTTTTAGTGCTTTAGAATGTACGTTATAAATGTAGTGATAGAACCATATTCCACTTATTTTTAGTGCTTTAGAATGTACGTTATAAATGTAGTGATAAAACCGTATTCCACTTATTTTGAGTACTTTAGAATGTACGTTATAAAATATTGAAAAGTGAGTTTTTACACTGACCAACGTTTTGCTGGGAGATGCACCAACTTGGGCCACCCATAACCTTAGGCTAATTTGCAAAACACACCTTCTGGCTGGCCACACGTTAGAATTGTGAATGATAAATAATATAAAATAGAATAGTGATAGTTCTAAAAGACAGCTAGATCCCCCTGATACATACAGCCAGGATAGTAAGTAAATACAGACGACAGACTACAACATACAACATGCAAGAGAGTCATGCTAACACTAGTGGTCTGTGAATCAACAATAGTTGTATTCAACAAAAATAGCATGACAGCATGGTTATATAGAGCAAATAGCGCAGCAATTACAATTAGTATATATATTATTTAAATTCATAATCACGACCATGACAGCATGGTTATAGAGAGCAAATAGCGCAGCAATTACAATTAGTATATATATTATTTAAATTCATAATCACGACCATGACAGCATGGTTATAGAGAGCAAATAGCGCAGCAATTACAATTAGTATATATATTATTTAAATTCATAATCACGACCATGACAGCATGGTTATAGAGAGCAAATAGCGCAGCAATTACAATTAGTATATATATTATTTAAATTCATAATCACGACCATGACAGCATGGTTATAGAGAGCAAATAGCGCAGCAATTATAATTAGTATATATATTATTTAAATTCATAATCACGACCATGACAGCATGGTTATAGAGAGCAAATAGCGCAGCAATTACAATTAGTATATATATTATTTAAATTCATAATCACGACCATGACAGCATGGTTATAGAGAGCAAATAGCGCAGCAATTACAATTAGTATATATATTATTTAAATTCATAATCACGACCATGTAATGTCATAGGAGACTGTCCATTTGAGTCAGGAATAATTTGTTCATTCATATGAGCGAACTATAAATGAGTTTATAAGAAAACACTGAATGTTTCTGAGTGAACGCTAGAGTACTTTGGTAGAGTTTGTCTACAACTTGACTGAAGGTGTGATTGTGGCTTTATAAATACATCACTTTATAAATACATCACTTTATAAATACATCACTTTATAAATACATCACTTTATAAATACATCACTTTATAAATACATCACTTTAGGTCCACCTGATGTGTAGTCTACGTCCAAATAAATGTCGTTAGCAAATACTCACGCTATCCATCCTTGGCTCGTGGGTCATTCTGCTCTGGTGCTGCTTTGCGGTGCCAAACTCATCAAAAGGTAACATCCAGGATAAAAGTGGTTCTGTTTTGGCATAGTTTCACTTCTCTATGCCCATCTCAGATAAGTCTCAGACAAATTGCTGATTTGCCAATAAAATACTTTTGGGCTAAGAAATCGGCCTCAGAATATTCTTACTTACATGATCATCGCACATTTAAATATCATAAGCAAAAAAATATGATATAAAATATAATTAATGTCAAGAGGAAAACATGAATATAATATTTATTAGGCAAGCAAAACCACATACCTTTTGGCTGTAATATATACAGAGGATGATTTACTTCTGGGGATAACCAGTAATATAAGTTTAGTAGTGTAAATATACTTTATAAACACCGGGAGCCAAAATACGTGTTGCCTTAATGGTCAGCTGCATTTGACTAACGATTTACAGGTGAGTTTCTGGAACATTCGTTCGCATGGCTGAACTGTACTTTGATTAGTTAGTTTAGTGTGTTGTCTGGAACCTTCAGGTATATTTCCAGTCCAAGGATAAGGTTCAGCCTTTCTAGAAGGTAGATTTATGTGTAGTCAATTCTTAGAAGAGGGGTGGGTGTGGGCTACATAATCCATTATATGATAGTGACTTTTGAGTGTTTTAGCATAATATTAATTATATTATAATGGACATTATCTTTATATGCAAATTCTTGTAATGACCTTTAGTGTATGAGCATGGATTACAGTAATTAATTGTATTGTTCTCCTAAACAATCCGGATGTTGGATATTCTGTAGGCATGCATGTAGGCATGAATACGTATTAATTAGTATGCATACACTCTAAACTGATGAATGAATGTATTGCAGAACATAATTGCACTTTTAGCAGGATAATAAATCTTAAATTTCTCGACTGCAGATAATTAAGTTTTCTATTAACTTGTACATATACATTCACAGTCATATTTCATATTCACAATTTAATAGGTTTATTAAAAGCATAATAACATTGTGGAGAAGACCTCAAAAATAATATTAATTTGTTTTAAAAGTAGTAGTTGTTGCTGTCTGTAGCTTGTGTCCTTGAATGAAGAAAAGGGTGGTGAATTCGTTTGCTGCTTTTGTTGTGGTTGGTGGTGTTGTTTGAGGCATTTGTTGTTGTGTTTGTTATTGGTGGTGCTATTGATTTTGAATTGTTGGTAATGGGCGCTGCCTTTTCTTTTCTCCCTGCTTGGTTATTGTTAGATGAATTTTTAGTGTTATGTCCGCCTCAGACGGGGAAGGGGGAGAGATAAGTGACAATATAGAAGATGTTAAAAAAAGATTTGTCCAAAAATGTGTCCATCCCCTCTGCTGTTCCATCCTCAGCTGGCTGAAGTGTCTGCATCTCTTCTATTCTATTTTTCTTAGTGGTGGAATTGTTAGTTCTTTTCTCTTTTCCTTACTGATGGAATTGTTAGTTCTTTTCTCTTTTCCTTACTGATGGAATTGTTAGTTCTTTTCTCTTTTCCTTACTGATGGAATTGTTAGTTCTTTTCTATTTTCCTTAGTGGTGGAATTGTAGCTGTTGAGTTCGGTTGAATTTGTTTTCTCTTTGGTGGTAGGCTTGCTGGTTTGGGTGTTGGTGATTTGCAGTTGTATCCAGGTTGCTTGAACATTTTTCACTGCTGGTGTTGCTGATACCTGTGGAAAGACTTTTTGTTGTCGTCTGGGTGGAGTTCAATTTTGTTTTTGGTGGTATCTTATACATATGGTATGTGTTCATTTTTTTTAACATGTTGTCTTGATGGTTGTTTGAGTCTCTTCTTCCATTATTGTTTGGCTTTTTTATCTTTCGAGATGTGTAGATTAATGACGAGATTTAGCATGACGGCTTTTCTATCTTTCGAGATGTGTAGATTAATGTCGAGATTTAGCATGATGGCTTTTCTATCTTTCGAGATGTGTAGATTAATGTCGAGATTTAGCATGATGGCTTTTCTATCTTTCGAGATGTGTAGATTAATGTCGAGATTTAGCATGATGGCTTTTCTATCTTTCGAGATGTGTAGATTAATGTCGAGATTTAGCATGATGGTTTTTCTATCTTTCGAGATGTGTAGATTAGTGTCGAGATTTAGCATGATGGCTTGCAGTAATCCTACATCGTCTTTGGATTCCAATATTTCTGTGAGCATTTGGTTGAATGCCTTATCCAATTGAGCTTGGTTCCTTGCAGCATTATTTTCTTTTGTTCATACGTTAGTGGATTGTTTGGCAGATTTGAAATTTCTGTTGCTGTTGTGGTCTCATGAGGTAAAACGTTCTGTTTTTCCCCGCCCTGAAAAGGGCTTGGTAGTGGCACTGGCTATGGCTCGGGTGTTCCTTCTGTCCATTGTGTTCTAGTCTCGGTTAATCTGCATTTGTGAAAACACTGTCAAAGTGAAAAACAGAGTGCACCTGTGAAAACGCTGTCAAAGTGAAAAATAAAGTGCAGTCGGGAAACACTGTACAATGTCAATTTTGTCAAGAATCGACGTTAGAATTCTCGTAAGATGCCCTATGAAACAAAACACACAATCCTCATGAATGTAATTTAGCTGGGTAAAAATACATATCATATTAATCCTTATTAATGTGATTTAGCGGGGGGCGGGGATTCGTTACTTTATGACATAAGTAGCGGGGATTCGTTACTTTATGACATAAGTAGCGGCGATTAGTCATTACAGCTTTACTACAAAATATATACAGTCGACATATTCTAATTATAAAATTGCATAAAGAATATGAAAGATTTAGTAATCTTTAGCAATATACAACTCTGTAAAACGTAGTTTCTAAGTTAGCAGTAATACAGTTAACAAGAATTTATCTTAGTCATGATTCAAATACTTCAACCATATATACATGTAAAATAAGGTTATCTATGCTGATATGCCCTGCTTACTAAGTCATAAATCTTACTAAATTCGATTTCATCAGTTTGAATTGCTGTCATCTCTGACTGGTTTGTTCCATCTACTTGGTCAGTGGCAGGCTTGTGGCGCCATTATCATTTCAAACCCATTTCATAATCCTCGTATTAACTTGTCATAATTGTCAACGCACAAGTGTATATAGGTGTAGATGAATGACTAATCACCCAATATACATACCACAGTTTACAACTTTAGCATCAGGCTGACTACAAAATAACCCGCTCTGAAGGTCAACAATAAAAGCAAAGGTAAACAGTATTAATTATTGATTATTAGAAGAAAAGAGACGATTAGAATGAAAAATAAAAAGCGTAATTTGCCTACGGGCACAGCCTATTACACTTGTACACAATCATTATGATTTCCAATAGAATGTATATATAAATATACGATTCACCACCCTCCCCACAGTGTAGGTTACAACCACACACGAACACTGCAACAAAACAATAAATCCGGGTTTCTTACCCGAGGTTAGGCGAGAGGTCGATAAGAGTTCCTGGAGGGAGAAAAAGAGATTGATTTTGATAAAAATTAAAAAAAATAAACATCGCAAATAGAATACATTTTATGCAGGGATTTCCTGAGATCTGAAAATTATTTCAAGGGTTTCTATAAGATGGAAATGTTGAGAAAGGCTGCTTTAAATTATAAACACGAAAGTTGCAATGGACGATTATTCAAATTATTATTAATTTTTTTAAAAAATAGACAGCAAGTAATTTAGTCATACGTCTCATGTGCTATTGATTCTAATTTCTAGATTGAATCTTTCCACTTCTAGTGATTACTTTGCTAGCATCTTCATTAAGTGGAGTACTTTTAGTAGAAATAGGTACAAAGTCAGTTCGAAGTATTGTGACTGTCACAAGTGGGAGGGCTCGTTACAAGCCGACCCCGAGCTGAAGTTAGAGATGCAAGGGGTGAAGTCTATTTTTGGCCTGCTCCGGTGCACTTCCAAGAAAAGCCCGTGTGACGTATGCCAGTACTACGTCGCGTCAAGTTGTTACATAGACACACATGACATACACCATTGATGTTTGGGTGGGGCCCAATTTATTAATGTCATGCCAAGGAACGTTTTATTGGCGGTGTGTGTTGTGAGTGAGTATCATGAATGTGAATAAAGGGACGAACAGACGGACGGTGCAAAACAATAGTACAATTCTTTCGTCCCTCTCAAACTATGAATAACAAGAGAGTTGAAAGATGGTCAAATCAGGATATTTATTTCCCGATTTAAAAGGGGCACTACTCTTTCGCACAGTGATTAATCATTCATTCAACTTTCCAATGTCATACACTCTGTGGGAAATAAGGGGAGATGAAAATGATGAAATTCAAAATATAAAATAAAGATTAATTACACAATTCTTATGCGGCAAATGGGGCCGCTTTAACAATAGTTCACATATAACATAAGCATTAATTTTAACATTAAAGTTCGTATTTCACAAATGATATAATAATGTTCATTTTCTTAGAGTCCTAGAGTTTAGTATGTGCGCGTTAGCCGTGCTAATTATTACTCACTATTAATGTCAGAGTTCCAAGGAGATGACGTAATCTCACACGTCACTTATAAGAGGCACTTCAAAGTGAAGACAGGACGCAATTGTGGCGTCGCATTACAGGTGAAGATTCTGCAGAATCTAGGCACCACTTTCAGATTATCACTGGGGAGAAATCTGAAATTTAGCTGACTGTTGTCAGCCTCGATAATTGTCGTTGTTTCTTGGTTGTCGTGGAAACGGACACCTCAATGACGTTTAGCATTATCGGATGGAGTCGTCCAGTGGGATGTGTCGTCGCATTACATTGAGTGTAGAAATCCGGATATCTGTAAGATTATCTCGGCGCTAGCCTTCTCAATAGCGGGATAGACTGCCAAACGAACTCAGACAGGGGGAAGAACAAATTGGTCCCTCGTGTCGTTAACTGCATACAACCAGCGTCGCATACATCGGGGTTTTTTTGACAGCGAACTTTCCACTTTGCCAAAAATTATACTGAGTAATTTTGCCTCGTTACTCAATATATGGCATCAGACGGATGGAAAACGGATGGAAAGAGATTTTTGCAGCTTTCCCTTATGAAATCTCTGTACATGAGATAATTCATACGTGAAGTTAGACTGGCTTCAGACGAATCGACGTTTTCAACATTGAGAGTAAAGTCTTCCTTTTGCCTCTTATATAGCTTCACTGAAAGTTTCCAGAAATTTCCAGGAGCTATGCCGTGTGACTCAATTTTCCCTTGGATATTTAGTGATGTCCGTGCTGGCACGTTTTTCTGTGGTCAATTCTAATGCGCACTGGTCTTTCCTCTCGTAAACAACATGTGACTAGTAGTGCGCAGTTGTCCCATTTTTTTAATATACATATCTTTCACAAACTAATATATATATTCAATATGATATATTAACACACACTGCGTCACGAACGTCTGTCTACTAAAGAGATCTTAGGTGACCGTTACTGGAAGTTACATGCTACATGAAAAATAACAAAACTCGGATTACTTCAATTAGTTTTGTTAGCGGTTTTTTAAAATGAAATAAAATATAATTTCTGTCCCTCATTTCCTGTGACAGTGACTAAAAAGAGTGTGTGGGGTGGTGGTACAATTTTCTAAAATAGCTGATACCCATTTCTATATGGACAGCTAAATATGGAATTCTTCAACACGGATTATAATGTACCTCCGTTCCATCCTACCAATTAAAAATTTATTGGTTCGCTTAGTAAAGAAAAGCAAATACAGTTTATTTTTTCGTACATCATTATTAATTAAGTGTGATAAAAAAATTTTAAAATTTTTTTTACGAGACTTGAGGCTAAGGCATATCCATGTTTGAACCATGCAGATGGTAAAAAAAAAAAAATGTTTTGTAAATTTGATTGTAAACAAACAAAAAAAATATTTGCTGTTAAATTAGAAGTTCGTACAAAAGGTGAGGCGATAGTTAGACAGCATTCAATCACCTACTTATGAAGAGGAAAGTTTTGAAAAATATCTCGACATTCATGACTGGTCGAAACGACGGCACTTAAATCTGGAAAATTTCGGAGAAATAATGGAGTTTCTCTTATAATGATATAATGATCTAACTAAATTCAAAATATTTTTTTTACCATGCATCGAAATTTGACCGTACTTTTGAATTGAGCACTACTGCTTTTATCTATTACTGCAATGCAACCGACAAATCACTACAGAACGTTTATTTTCTGCCTTCAAAATATCAAATTCGATATGAGAGCAGCAATGAAGCCGTACCTAATCAGTTTAGATAAATATTATCATTATTACATATATTTTTAGGGGGGTTTGTATTATGTTACAGAATGACTAAAAAGTATTTTTTAAATGAAATCTCTTAAAGTCTCTGCTCCTGACAATTTTATTGCTCTTACTAGTATTAATATAATAATAAACTAAAGTTGGAATCGAACTTCTAAAATTTCAGGGGTCGGAGTGGCTGACTCACAACCCTAAATTAAATATATAAAAACAGTCGACTTGTGTTAGGAGTACTTTGTAGTGCAATCCTGTAATTAAACGTCCACGAAAACGAACAAGTATGAACGAAACTGTGTTATACTGTTTCCGTTAGGAGAAGTAACTCTAAATCCCTTCTGGCACGTATTCTTGACTCTCGTAAGCGTGTGCATATGCATGTATTTGATTCATTTGTTTGACATCTTACAGTTTTTATTAAAAAATAATCTAATTAAACATTTCACTCTTTTTTAATTTATACTTGCTTCCCACATCGCAATATATATTCAAGAATGACTCAAGATCACTCAATTCAAATTAATTAGTGGGCCTATGTTTTCGTGGGCTTTCTGTTAGTGTTACAGTGTTACTGTTAGGTTACCCGTTCTTAATTTGTAATATTTTACTAGCAAATTGTTTTACGCAAGTGTATTATTTTTAGATTATCATTGAAGGCACTGTGTATATAATTTTATGGTATTATTTACTATCTTTGATTGTAATCTTAACGAATAATTTGAACTGCATTCGCTTTTGAATATAGGCCCTGTATTGATTTTATAATTATACATAATTGCACGGAAATTGTTCCTATATTAAAAATTATCCTTGGCAAACAATATAATTTTTGTCTGAATAATTTGTCAGATTTCCCACATGAAAATGTATAAGTCAGACAAGGTATAAAAATGGGTAGAAAGAAAGACGGACAAGCTGCAAGTTCTAAAGATGATACCACTCATGAACCTGGTAAGCATTTCATTTCTTCCTCGATTTTCGGATTTCAAACAAGTCATATAATTATAATTATATATTATATATAATTATATATTATATATAATTATATATATTATATATAATATTATAATTATATATAATATAATTATATATTATAAGAAAGCAACATGTTAATGTGAACAGAGTCAAAGTAATGCAATGACTGCCCTTATTGTTTGATTCTTCCTCAGATTTTTTTTAAATATCTGTTTCTTTTATTTACTTTCACTAAAATATTTTTTCTTTGATTACATATTGCTAATTGCAGGAGCTAATGAGATACAAATGGTATGTTCCTCATTAGTTTTGTCAATTGTGTACTTTTATTTGATCCATTAGAAAAAGCCCCATAGAGAAAGCTTGACACAGTATTGAGTATTTTTATAACCCACTACATAAGTAAATTGATGACTTCTGAGATTAAAAAAAAAAAAAAATTGGTCAGAATATGACTGCATATAATAGCTTACATTTTTTCTCATTTAACTTTGCTGTTGCTTTCTAATTCTTATTAGATCATCATTTATTATTACATCATCATTTATTATTACATCATCATTTATTATTACATCATCATTTATTATTACATCATCATTTATGTCTCACTAAGCAAAGTAATGAATCACAAGAGTCAGTAAGAACATTTTGCGATTATTGAGTAGTTTTATCAGGGTCTACCTTGAAACTCTATGGTATCATTGAATAATACTGTTAACCCATTTTGCATGTGACTCTATGGTATCTTTATGCTCTGTGAGTCTGTTTCCCATTTTGCATGTAACTCTAATGGTATCATTGAGCTCTGTGGGTGTGCTGTTTATCTGTTTTGCCTATGAGTCTATGACTCTTTGGTATCATTGAGCTCTGTTTGTTTACTGTTTATCTGTTTTGCCTGTGAGTCTATGGTGTCATAGAGCTCTGTGGGTGTGCTGTTTACCTGTTTTGCCTGTGACTCTGATATAATTCTAACTCAGTATAATATTTAAAAAGGAAAATGCTTGTAGTGAATTCATAAACTTATTGATTTAAATTGTATAATTTGATTCTAAATAATATATTTATTTTTTATGCAAAGCCACATTGTTTAGGTACATTGAAAGATAAAAGTGAAATGCAGCTCATTCATCTTTGGTCTTTTTTGTCTTTGTTTATTTGCAGACCCTTCACAGCGAAAACACAAAAAGCATAAAAAGAAACACAAGCACAGAAAGTCTGTAGTAGAAGACCCAAGCATAGAATCACCAGAAGTTATCTCCCCTAAAACCTCTTTCAAACTCAGGTTGAAGATTGGAGGAGAAACGCTGGGAACAAAAAAGTTGGTATTTTAGAGCACTATTTACTCCTTGATATATTTAAATCATGTTAGAAAAAATAATTATGTAATGTTTATAGGTTCTAAATATTTTTAGAAAATCATTTCACATTGCACAATATAAAATATTTACTTTATAGAAATTATGTGTATTATTTATATTATCATTGGCTATTTTAATGAATGACACTCTTCCTGACTAACAAGAATTTAAGTCATTCTATCTGTAACATAGTCACCCAAAATACTTTTGGCATCGCATTGCATGTAAAACAAGAATGCTGTGGAGATTTCCTTATAGGAATAATTGTTGTTGATGTGGTTACATCGCATTGCATGTAAAACAAGAATGCTGTGGAGATTTCCTTATAGGAATAATTGTTGTTGATGTGGTTACATTGCAATTTAACCATACTTTTAAATACTACTAGTAATTTCTACACAATGTTATGAAGTAACATACTACTTATATGCATATTTTACCACATTTGACTTAATTGACCATGTTCATGACTATAGTAAGCATTTTGCTGTCAGCCTGTTTTATGATTAGTTGAGAAAAACAGAGCTTCTTTTAAGATGGCTGATTATTTTGTTAATATGCTTTCCACATTGTGATAAATTCAAATGCTCATAACCTTCATTAATTCAAAGTCTTTATTCTTGTAATAAGGATAAATGTGAAAGCATTGTGAAGTGTGTGCTAACTTACATAATTTAATAAATTGACATGCTGTTATAGAATACTTAAACTGGGTTGGCTTTGTTTCAGTGTGACATCTTTAGATCCTGCATCGCGATCCAGTTATGATGACACGCAAGATGAACAGATCATTAATGTTACAGATGACTTGTGGGACAGTGAGTGTAGCTTAGTCATATAGTGTCTGCTGGTTTCTAGATTCAAAATCACATTCTTTTTGAATATCTTAATTTTATTTCTTTATTTCTTTTTCCTTACTTTACTTTAAGTTGCTTGTAATTTCTTTTTAATGTCCAGTAATTTGTTCTTGTGATGAATAATTTTGGGGGCATGCACTTTGTGTACACTATATTATTTATATACCAAAACAGTGTCTGTATAATGTATGTCATGTAATTGTATATTTAGCCACCCTCCCACCTTGTGATAAAACCATTTAGAACTAGAATACTGGTCGTTAGGCCCCATACCTCAATATAGATTGTAAACTTGCACCATTGCTCATGTGATCAGGGTGCTAAAATTGTGTGTATACTTGTTACATTTTATGTATAAAATGTAAACAGTATTTTGTTTAATGACTCACAACAATGTGTATATGTGTGTGATAAATTGTTTAACGTCAAAACAGCATAATGACTGGTCAGTATTTTATTTAATTCATCAGTGTTGTGCATGTGCAATGTGTGTCAAGTATATTGTTTAATGCATCATTAATTACATCATAGTGAACTGCACAACAGGCACTCATGGAAGGAAAACATACAACTGATTTGATTTGATTTTGAATAATATTAAGATTTTTTAGGGGAATCAGAGAGTTCAGTTATTATTTAGTTAACAGAGCAACTGAATCTGATATTATGGTATTCATAAAAATGCTGTGGAACTTGTCACCACTGTTATGTATTATTCATTCAGATGGTAGGGAACTGACTTGTTATATGTTATTCATATATCCATTACAAAATTTGATCTAGTTATGTGTATTTATAAAATGACTGCACAATCTGAAATGAATATTGGCGCATTGCTTCTGCAACAGCCTTGTAGCTTGATTTTGGGTTGTGTATAGTATGTTATTTGGCTGTCCGCAAATTTTTGTTTGTATCATTGAATCTTTGCATAGATGTCTGTGTATTCAGACAACAATTACAAATCATGATACAGTAATCTGTTTTATTCCAGCTACAGCTACTATCATTCCTCATCAAGATGAGGCAGTAGATGCCAAAGTTAATGGAGACAGTTCAGATGAGGAAAGGGCATGGCTTAATGCTCTGGAGGCAGGAGAACTGGATGATTTTGGGGAAATTCCCAAGGCCAGAGACCCTAGTCTTCTCACAGCTCGACAGGTCAGCTTAAGTTTATTTTGTAACCACTTCATTGCTTTGCAGTTAAATTGGCTAATTAGAGATTATTTATACTTTAATTATTATTATTATTTCATATTTGCGTACTTTCTTTACTATTACATTTTAAACTCTTGATTTTAGAAACTATAAGGTATGTAATTTTTTTAAAACTTTATTTAGATTGGAAACATTTTTCTTTAATGAAGTAAACTATCACATCTTAATGGCAGTGAAAGAATTAAGTGTATATTAGGAAACTATTTTGACAAATAAAACATAAGCATGAACAATGTAAACATTATTACGAGGCTGGTAGTCTAAGGGACTTAATTCAGTACCTGGTACTGAGGTTAAATTGGGGCTTTTGGCCTAATAGTGTTTGAAAATTTTGGTGGATTAAGTTGTTTTGTTTTAAATACCTATAGAATGTGTTTAACCAACAGACTTAATGCTGTGTTTCCTGGATAAATTTCTTCCTTATTGTAAGAAGCTAACAAAGACTTTTTTGTCAGACTCAATTTTTATATAAGTCATATTTTAGTTTTTATGAAGTAATAATGCATTCACTGCTGTAGATTGTTGCCAGGTTTTTTGTTTCTTTTTTTATCTGCAACTTTGAGAATATTCAAAGTGTAAGATTTTGCTGTATTTTGAATTAACTTTTCTATAAACCTATAATTTAAAAATACTGCAACTCTCTTATTTGGAGGTAGAACTAGAGTGTTTGTCATTCACAGGTTATTGCTGGCATTTTGACTTTTTTTCCCTGTTGCAGAGGGCTTTGTTACATGGACATCAGGTCGAACTGCTTCAGCTTCCCTCAGGTCAGCAGGAGTTAATCAACATATAATGAATTGTTTAAAATGTTAATGCTGATTGTTTGATTTATTTTATTGAGCCGTCATTACTTTATTGTAACTCAAAAAAAAATATATAATTGTCGACTTTGTTTTATCAACTTTACAGTCCTTTTAGATCTTCCCTCCCACCACCATTACCACCACTACTACAAATACCAATACATTTTGGCCTTTTTATGCATAGAATATTTAGAAAACATTTTCGGCCTTGTTTGATTAGGCTTTCTGCAAGATATATTGGTTTGTTGTCTGCTGGTTTGTTGTTTATAAAAATAATATATTCTGATTTATATGTTATTTATTTATTAATTTAAGTTTATTTCTTTTATTATATTGCTTTGTTTAAATGTTTTTTAGGTTATAAGACTGTGGAATTGACAGAAGAGCAATTACAGCGCCGTCAACAGCGTGCCAAGAAACGACGACAGCAGGCCCATGAAAAACGAGAAAAAGACAAAGTGAGAATTTTTGGTGTTAAATGAAGTCTGCACATGATTTATCAATTGCTAGATCTATATTTCTTCAGCCATGTACTTCTTCAAATTAGTCTTCATTGAAATTGACCCCAGATAAAATACTCATTATTTTATTATTGAAATACTGAAAATAGATTTTTTTTTTTTACATTGTTGTTATTTATTGCATTTGTTGTTACTAATTGCAGTAAAAGTGAACATTGCATTGGTGTGTATGTGTTAATTTTACTATTATTAATTAGAACTTGACATGGTGTGTATGTGTTAATTTTTTACTATTATTAATTAGAACTTGACATGGTGTGTATGTGTTAATTTTACTATTATTAATTAGAACGTGACTTGTCTTAATACTTTCTGTTTGTAGAAACAAACATTAGAAAGATTGTTGAAGAAACAGGAAACGAAAGCCAAAGGACCGAAGGTAATCCAAAACTTTCTTTTATGTCTGTGGTTAAATTTTTTTCAGTTTTTTTCAAAGTCATTTCTTAATAATTTGATAGGATGGGGTTGTGGTGGTTATGCATACTAATTTCCTCCAGTGCTTTCTGGAACCTTTCATTCTTCAGTATTGGTTTTGTTTTTTTTGTTATTTCCCCCTAGATGGACTTGCCTCCCTTCATTGTATCCTAGAGAGATGAGACTAATAATTTTATAATTATGCATCGTGGTTAAATTAAAAAATTAATGGAAAAGTATAATGCTTAGTGTTATTTAGTAAATAAGTAATAACTAAGTGGATATTTAATTAAACATCTTTTTATTAGTACTTCATATAATTAAGCACGTACCTGTGTTTTCAAAAATGCATCAAAGATAGTGACTCTCACATTGCATGCCACAGATTTGCGTCATTATTATTTACTGATTCAGTGAGAAAACTCCATTGTATTTTACTGTCTAAATTATTTTAGAGTTATCCCAAGTCATTTTCATTAGCCTTTTGTTGTTTCAGTCTTGTTTCATTTGAAATAAAGTTCTCTACTCATCCCTTGAAAATAACTGGTCATTCAAAGAGAATGTTGTAAATAATTAACTTATTGATACTTCATTGCTATTTCATTATAATTCTGATAGCATCTTTGATTCTTCAAATTTAGGGATTGATTGGAACTGGAATTATGTGGAGGACTGGGCTTGCTGGCATAAATTTTTTTTCTTTCACATGATCATGTTAGAATAGGTCTTACTCTTTCTCTCTCTGCCTTTCTCATTCTTAGTCTTTCTTACTCTTATTTCTTTTCTCTTTCTCTCACTCTCTCTTTAGACATGATCTGCTCTAGACTCTAACACAAAATTATTTCTTTTCTCTTTCTCTTACTCATTCTTTAGACATGATCTGTTCTAAACTCTAATTTGGAATTTTTATATTATCTTATCCTACCCAAGTGTGTATACACTCTAGATACTTGAGCTCTGTCATCCTTTGGCTCAAGTTCTGTGCACCAAGTGTGTATACACTCTAGATACTTGAGCTTTATCATCCTTTGGCTCAAGTTCTGTGCACCCAAGTGTGTATACACTCTAGATACTTGAGCTTTATCATCCTTTGGCTCAAGTTCTGTGCACCCAAGTGTGTATACACTCTAGATACTTGAGCTCTAATTTTTAAGCTCATCTTTGGCTCAAATTCTGTGAGCATGTTATTTGGGTCACACATAAAAAGAATAAAAGAATAAATATAAATAAATAACAATAAATAACAGGACATTTTCACCTTAATATATGTATGTAAAAAAAAAACCTTTGTGGCTTTTTTCTTACTTTTACTAGGCTCGAGGAGGGAAACGTAGCAATGTGCCAAGAGTGCGATATGTCAATAACTCTGAGGGCATCACCCTCTCCATGCCTCAAGGGTTTCAGTTTCCTTTCCCTGCAAAAATTACTGAGTGAGTGGCATTTGAATTTGTCTGCACTTTTAAACTTTCATTGAAAATGGTCTCTTAGAAACTGATATTTGTGCCTGGTACTCTGAAAATGCTTATTTTATTTGTTCTCTTCATTTTTCCAGGCCACCTA
The DNA here is from genome assembly GCA_028829895.1 of Sinotaia quadrata. Taxonomy (NCBI): domain Eukaryota; kingdom Metazoa; phylum Mollusca; class Gastropoda; order Architaenioglossa; family Viviparidae; genus Sinotaia; species Sinotaia quadrata. The sequence continues at coordinate 95,208,499 of CM054183.1, read as the reverse complement.
AACCTGTTGTTCTTTGTGGAGTGAGCGGCTGCAACAATCCAAAAGTATACTCCTGCTCCAAGACCAAAGTCCCTCTGTGCAGCCTGGAATGCTACAAGAAAAACTTGGCTTCTATGCTAAGCAGTGAAAATTTTCATATGACTACCAGTTAAAATTTGCATACGACTGCCAATTAAAATTTTCATATGACTACCAATTAGAATTTTCTTGTATCAGAAGAGTAGTGACAGATAAATCTTGGAATAATCCAGATGAGAATCAGGCTGAATTTGTTCATGTCTGTGTAATGATGTTGAAATTGTACAATTTGAAAGCACACAAAATGATCAGTTACGGAATGCCAGACTTAATCTGTTTATTTTGACTACAGAGAAGATACTTGCCTTCCAAACAGAACAAAACGATCAGTTAATGGAAAGCCAGACTTAATCTGTTTATTTTGACTACAGAGAAGATACTTGCCTTGCAAACAGAATAAAGTAAGGAATGTTACTGCCAAAGAATAACCCACCTTGATCTGAATTACAGACACATTCTGCACACCTACCTTCCTACTTGGCTAATAAAAAAAGAACATTCTAAATGTACATCTCATGTTAACTTAAAGATTTCTTTAAATTACTTATGTTTATAATTTTCACTGTGCAATTCTGCACATGCACTTAATTCCATTTGCATTTGATTGTTGTTCTGAGGTCCCATAAATGATATCACTAGTTCAGTGCTTTTGTATTTGTGAGCACTTTGATTACCCCCTTATTGTTATAAAATAATTATCTTTATTATTGTTGTTGTTTTGACAAGGTTTTTTTTTAGTTTTTAGTTATGTGTAATCTTGGCAAAATGTAATAAAACAAAGTTAATAAAATTATGAAAATCACCTAGAGTTATGGTGTAATTAACATATTTTTTCCCAGACTAGAGAATTTATATATCAGTTAATAATTTACTATATACTGATTAAACTTAGGGGTGGGGAGAGTATATTTTAATTTTAGAGCATAATGTTTTTATTATTTTAATTCAGTATGTCAGGAAATCAAATGATTAGTACAGTGAATTTTACAAATATGTATGCCTCTTGTCATGTGTGGAATGAAGGACCAGCTGTGCATGTATGCCTGAAATTGTGCCAATATGTTGTTAAATAAAGAACAAAAATATATTGTATTTTTTATGGTATGTGTGTGTTTAAGATTATGCATGTTCTGATAAATGTAATTCACACAATAATGACCATGGCTACAGTATAAACAAATAATTTTAAATTTGCACAAATATTTATGAACTTGACCGGCTTTAGAGATGAAAGTCATTGTCAGTTGATGAGTTCTCATAACATTATCCAGGTGAGTGTATCTGCAATGTTTGGTAAGTGTCTAGTTATGCGTATAAACTTAACATGTAGATGAAAACGGTCTAGAGAGAATATAGACTACAAAAGATAGTAAATGTCTACGTCACCACATCTTACTACATGTAGATAACATGCCTTGGGTTAATATAGACTACAATAGATAGTAAATGTCTACGTCACCACATCTTACTACATGTAGATAACATGCCTTGGGTTAATATAGACTATAAGGAATTGCAAATGTCTAGGTTGTTACACACCAGATAATAAATTGAGCATATATAGGCTTTAACAGATTGTGAATAACTTAAGTCATTTAGACAGATAATATATATGTGAATTTAAAGGAGAATATAAGTGTAATTATATAACAGTTATTCAATATAAACATTCTCTCCACATCTGTTACGTATTTATGTGAATTCAGATCTTAACAAAACTGAATATATATAAATATGCGTGTGTAAAAAAAAAAATGAACATATATCCAAACGTTTACATTTAAATTTATATTTTTTCCTTTCTAAAATAAATTATTGACAATAAATCTACATTTCTGGTAAATTAGATTTTTAGTTGTCTAAACAGTAGAGGTTATTCCCCTTGGGACGTCCCAAGGGTCTACGTGGCCAATGGAAAACATTACAACCAACTAAGTGCGCATGAGCGATCAAGACTCCGCACGCTTCGTCAGTGTACACTGACAACAGATTGTAAACAAAACTTTTAACACCTACGGCGGTGTTAAAATGGTCCTTTCTCTAGGGTTTATTCGAAATTGTGCTTTGACAATATGCGCGAACAATGATGCTTGACGTGGAGCTAAGCTCCCTGGCTTTAGTTTTATCAACTTGTTTGTATAATGGGTTGTAGTAGCAGTACCGAATCGCCGAGTCACGAAAACTACGGTACTGGAAAATCCACTGACCACACAAAAAATGGCAAAGTATATTCCGGACGTAAAAGATCTCAGAAAAATATTAATAACAACGCAAAGCCAAGATTGCCTATTGTTGATACCTTCGATGAGGAAAAGGATACACTACATATATCTGTGAGTACCGTAATATCTCGACCTCCCCCTTACCGTAAAGTAATGTATATAATGTTTGTATACGTCGTAAGTAAAGATGAAAATCATTATATTATCGTGTATAACGATTAATTAATTATTATACACTTTTGCTAATAGGCAGTATGGGCTAATTTTTGTTCTTTGAATTCAGTGCAATATTTTATTGTAATAAAACAATAAGTCGGGGTGCAATATATTATTGTATTGTAATAAAACAATAAATCAAGGTGCAATATTTTATTGTAATAAAACAATAAATCAGGGTACAATATTTTATTGTAATAAAACAATAAGTCAGGGTACACTATTTTATTGTAATAAAACAATAAATCAGGGTACAATATTTTATTGTAATAAAACAATAAATCAGGGTACAATATTTTATTGTAATAAAACGATAAATCAGGGTACAATATTTTATTGTAATAAAACAATAAATCAGGGTACAATATTTTATTGTAATAAAACAATAAATCAGGGTAAAATATTTTATTGTAATAAAACAATAAATCAGGGTACAATATTTTATTGTAATAAAACAATAAATCAGGGTTGTGGAGTTAGACAAAAAATTCCGATCCCTGAATTTTTAGAACAATAGAAGTCCATATCGGAATGCTCACTTGATGCCAACTGTATGTAGTTTATTACTTATAAGTTATATGGCACAAAACTGGAGTTATATATGAATATGGTAGGTACGAGCGAATGAAAAAGTGGCTTTTAGTGACAAAATGTCTATAATAATTATTATAAAGTCGCACCTATTTATAAAAATGAATATCTATTGCTAACAATGCGGCATAGTCACTAAATAATCTCTATAGTTATTACATGTACTAAGTAGTATTAAATCACAAGTGTTGTGAAATAGAGTTAATGATTTATGGTGAAGTGCATTTGAATATTTGCATAAGAATATTTAAACAAGGGGTTAATGGTGAAGTGCATTTCCTAGAGTAAATGAACAAGGGTTAATGATGGAGTGCATTTCCCAGAGTAAGTAAATAAGGGGTTAATGGTGAAGTGCATGTCCCAAAGTAAGTAAACAAGGGGTTAATGAATGGTTAAATGCTTGTCCCAAAGTAAACAAAAGGTTAATAGTGAAGTGCTTGTCCCAAAGTAAATAATAAGGGTTCGTGTAAAGTGCATGTCTCAGAGTAAACAAACAAGGGGTTAATGGTTAAAAGCTTGTCCAAGAGTAAGTAAATATGCATTTTCTAGAATAAGTAAACAAGGGGTTAATGGTTAAATGTGTGTCCCAAATTAAATAAACAAGATGTTAATGATGAAGTGCATTTCCAAGATCAAGTAAATAAGGGTTAATGTTAAAGTGCATGTCTCAGAGTAAGTAAATAAAGGTTTAATGGCAAAATGCATGTCCAGAAGTAAGTAAAATAGGGTTAATGATAAGTGCATGTTCAGAGTAAGCAAACAAGGGGTTAGTGGTGAAGTGCATGTCTCAGAGTAAGTAAATAAGGGGTTAATAGTGAATTGCATGTTCCAGAGTAAGTAAATAAGGGGTTAATGGTGATGTGCATGTTTTAGAGTAAATAAACAAGGGGTTAATAGTGCAGTGCATGTCTCAAAGTAAGTAAATAAGGGGTTAATGGTGAAGTGTGTGTTCCAGAGCAAGCTTGAAGTAGAGGAAATGCTAGGAGTTTTGGAAGAAGGAGAGCTTTTCTGTGACCCAGATTTCCCACCTGATTACTCAGCTCTTTACTGTTCTCCAGGCCATAGCACTGACCATATCACCTGGCTTCGACCAAAGGTTAATTCCACAAATAAAATGCTACACTATGTGTATTTCATTTGTATTTGTGCAGAATTCTTTAGTATTAATATTTTCTTTCTTTGAGTTTTCAGCATCAAATTATTTATTGTTATGTGTTCATGTTTCCATCTATGTAGTGGCTTTTTTTTTTTGTATCAAACAGAAGAGACTCACCACAAATTAAATAACCTTTGATAGTTGAACTCTTTAGGAGAAAATTTACACACTTACATGCACAAGCATGCACACATTGTGTAACTGTAAGTGTATTAGTGTATGTGTGTGTGTGCATATATTTAAGTTCCAACATTATCCAACGGTTGTGGCAAACTTTTACAGTTGCAAATTATTTAAATTTACACATGAGAATTAATAGAGATTTGTATCAAAGGTATGTATCAGTCCAACAATGGTTTGTAAATATGAAAAAATATTTTTATATAGATCACTAAATGTATGCTATTTTATTTTTAAAATATGAAAAATACAGTCACCTCTCAATTATTCAAGGGTAGATTATCCAGGTTGCAATTCAACCCTGCCAGTAACAAAAGATTTTTATGAAATTAAATTAATGGGCTTCAGTACGAAGATAAATATTTAACTGGGCACAGTAAACTGCAAACATAGCCTTGTTTTCTTACACTTAATGTTGTTCCAATTACCTGAAACCCCAAGATGATTCCCTAATTCATGAGAAAAGCATATATTACAGAATTGGAGAACTCATTTTAATATGTTAGATGTAAGGTGAATGAAATGAAGGAACTTAAGCTGGGTGATGTAACCCTTTGTTCAGCTTTAATTACGTGATGTAACATTGCATTCATGATGCTTGAATAACAGTTAAAACTAAATGATAAAATATTGTGATAGACTCAAGTTAAATGATGTAACACCAATGCTAGGCACAAGCAAGTGATGTAACATTGAGTTAGACTTAAAGCTAAGTGGTGTAACAATGAGTTAGACTTAAGCTAAGTGATGTAACATTGAGTTAGACTTAAGCTAAGTGGTGTAACATTGAGTTAGACTTAAGCTAAGTGATGCAACATTGAGTTAGACTAAAGCTAAGTGGTGTAACATTGAGTTAGACTTAAGCTAAGTGATGCAACATTGAGTTAGACTTAAGTGATATGAAACATGGCATTTCCTAATGTTTGATGTCATTTAGACTTAAGCTAAGTGATGTAACATTGTATTAGACTTTAGTGATGTAATATTACATTAATGATGTTTGACTTTTATTTTATTGACATTAATGGGATCACTGAACTGGTAACACATTTTTTCCAAAATAATCTTTGAAGAATGATTTGTGTGAACTGTTAACACTTTTTTCATATTGACCTTTGAAAGAGTGTGTGAATTACCTTTAGTGTTTCCTAAATAACATTGTAAATCTCATTTATTGAGTAGAGTACAATTTTTTCATTATCCCAATTTGGGGATTATGCATGAAATCTTTTCCCGCAATTCCCAGAGAATACTTAATTAAAGAGCTATTTATAAAACAATTGGAAACTTTCATGCAATTTTCAGAGCTTATCACTAATATCATTTTTGTAATTCTGTCACTGGATAATCATTGATCTGCTATACAGTTTGAATAATTTTTATTTTATTTTAATAACTTTGGAGATAAGTCTTAGTTTAGTTTTTCCATAACAAAATAAACATTTAAACAATGGGATTTTGTCATGTTTTTTTTACTTCTTATTTCAATGTATGTATTTATGCTCTCCAACTTTAATATTGTATATATAAAACTTAATTTTTTTTTAACACCAAACAGCCATCTCCTTGTTTTCATTCACTGCTGTTGCTGTTTTTGTTTGTATATATGTGCATTTGTATGTGTTTTTTTACTAGCTAAGGTGTCTCTGAAAATTATTAAATTTATTTTTTTATAAGAAAAACACTAAGACCTCTAAGTGTTAATCAAATAAAAGCAAAACAAAAGAAAATAAATATAAACCAAAAACAGTTCAGCATGAAAATTAAAATACTTTCATTAAAAAAAATCATCAAAAGGTTATTAGAGATCACCTGTTCAGATAAGATTTTTCAAATATTAGTAGGCTTACACATTTCATTATTCAGGTCATTGTTATTAAAAAAATGTATTCATCTTGATGAAAGCTCAGTATCAGAAACATCAACTCTTGTAGTTGTTTTGTATTATTTTCTTTTAAAGTAATTTGAATTTTTATGTAACATTATTTCATTTAGTTTATTTACTTTTTAATTTTTGATACAGCTTAACTGCATGCTTATTTATTTATATAAATAAAATTTCTTTTGTGTAAGAAATTTTAAACCAGTTGATCTTTTCAGGACCTTGTGAAGCATGGTGAAATACCAGAATTAATGGTTGATGGCATCACACGAGATGACATAAAACAGGGGCTGCTTGGAGATTGCTGGTTCTTGTCTTCATGTGCAGCAGTCTCCCAGCATGAGAGCTCCATGAAAAAGGTGATCATGCAGTGTGTGTGTAAACAATTTTTCTTTCACTAATGTTAGTGTAGAACCAGTAATGTGTAGCCTTAGCAGTGTCAGCAAACCATTTTTCTTTCACTAATGTTAGTGGTAGATCCAGTAATGTGTAGCCTTGACAATGTCAGCAAACCATTTTTCTTTCACTATTGTTAGTGTAGATCCAGTAATGTGTAGCCTTGGCAATGTCAGCAAACCATTTTTTTTTCACTAATGTTAGTGTAGATCCAGTAATGTGTAGCCTTGGCAATGTCAGCAAATTATTTTTTCCCCCTCAGCACAAGTACTATTTAAAGTGTTTAAGTTTGATCATTTGTTTTCCTCGTTTATTGTGCATGTTTGCTACAGTGTGTACATCTCGCAGAATTATTGATTCTTATATCTGCATTGAAGATTTGCATGATATTTGACCCCATAAATTCTTTTTCTGAAAGTTGTTCTATTATTTTTTATGTTTTATTCATATTTTTATTTCATTGTATAATTTTCTTTTAATTTTATTTACATTTAAAAACTTGATTTAATTAGCTTTATGATATAATTAAGCTTGCATATGAGTGTGTTTATGTATGTGTGTGTGTGTATATATATATGTGTGTGTTTTTAATTATAGAATATAAACTATAAAAAAGAAGTAAGTTAAGAATGAAAAATGCATATGTGTATATGCATGTATAATTATAGACTTTAAGCAATTAATTAAAAAAATATGTAAATTACATAAAAGCACAATCCATATGCTTGAGAGTGTAAATAGCCATGCATGCTTTACCTCTGTCAGCTTGCAGGGTCTATGAGAAAGTTTGCTAATACTAAAATTATAAACAGCATTTTTTCTAGTGATATATACATACTTTTAGAAGTAGATCAGATGAAATGTCCTTAGTGGAGCTTAATTTCAGATTTTTTAGCAACATTCCTTGTGTTATGATAACTCACCATGTTTGTCATCCACATTCAGGTACTGTCTTCTAATCAACCTTTGTCTGGTCCTGACTACAAAGGAGTGGTCTGCTTCAACTTCTGGCAGTTTGGTGAGTGGGTGCCAGTGTACATTGATGATCGTCTCCCTTGCATGGATGGCAAGCTCATATATGGCCAGAGTAGCGATGCCAGAGAGTTTTGGGTTGCCCTTATTGAAAAGGCATATGCAAAGTGAGTGTTTTTATAAGCTTTGTTGACTAAAAGAGAAAAAATGTGCCTAAAACTGTCAAGTCTGCCAAGGAATTTAAAAGACGATCTTAGTTGGCAATGTAAAAAACTTTCACAATTACAGCTTTCTGAACACAAGTTGAGATGAACAAAATTTTGATTCAAAATTCTGGATTACAAAGAGGGGTGGTGAGATCCATAACCTCCTTTAAAGCCTTTACTACAGAGATTATTATTTCATTAAATAAGACACCTATGCTTCTCTCTTCTTAGGGTACCTTGATGGAAACTGATTCCTCAATAAAAGGAAGAGGGTTGAGAAAAGCTATTAAAGGACAGCTAATCTGAAGTATCTAATTATCTGATGTGATCATAACTTATGCTTTGACATTTAGTGACAAGAGCTTGTGTACTCAGAGAGTGGTTATGTTATGGGGAGGAGGTCACAGAATGGTACTCTATGACCACCTCTGCCACCATACCACATGAGGGATAATATATGCTTTATGGTCAGGTTGATAGATTGTACCTATTGATTGGTTAATGAGGAATATTATTTGCTTTATGGTCAGGCTTGATAGATTGTGCATATTGGTTGGTTAATGAGGGATATTGATTGCGCCCTAGCTTGAGACTTGATTAGCTCACAGACTCAGAGAAAACAAAAATCTCCATTCTTTGAAGGATCTGTAGGATGGAAATATTAGAAATTATGAGTGGAGGGGAATGTGGTACATCTGCATGCTGATAAAGGTTTAGGACTGAAAATACAGCAAAAATTAAAAGATTTAGGAGGAAGCTGACATGATAAAAAAAATCTACAGAGTGCACAGCAGTCATTTGCAAATGCCATAATTAAATGAGTGATAATTGGTACTAAGGACTTGTTAAGGGCATGCTACTGTGTAAGTCTTAAATCATTTATCTCCCTTTAAATTACATTTTTCTCATCCAGTTATTTAAATGTATATTTTCCTCCTTATTCTCATCTATTATTAAGAGCTAAGAACCATGTATATTCTTATTTGTACAAATGTTTAAAATGTTACAGGGATATAATGGCAATCTTAATCACATTTGTAAAAATGTTACATGTTAATGGGGTGGAATGGTAATCCTTCACATATTTGTAAATATGTTACATGTTAATGGGGTGGAATGGTAATCCTTCACAAATTTTTAAATATGTGATAAATGTTAATGGCTTGAAGTGGTAATCCTTTTCACATTTGTAAAAATATTGAGTGTTTTGAGATGGGTTGGTAATTTTTCTTATTTTTGAAAAAATATGATGAAATTTAATTGGGTGAGTGCTAATCTTTTTCATATTTGTAAAATGTTAGGAATGTTAATTGGATGTGTGTTAATCTTTTTCATATTTGTAAAATGTTAGGAATGTTAAAGGAGAAGGGTGATAGCTCTTTCTCACATTGTTTTCTTTTGAACTAAATACAGTAACAGCTTGAGATTAGCAAACAAAGGACAAAATAAAATCGTTTTTCACAATATCTTTCTCCAGATCAATGTTTAACTTTTGATAGTAACAGATGACAACATTGATGAAATTAGTACATTTAATAGTATTATGAAATAGTTGAAGAATATTATTTATTATTGCTCTTGTAAAGACCATGGACATTTATGCCTGTACATCAACAAACTTTGTTCTTGTCTTTAAAAAAAAAGATTGCATGGCAGTTACGAGGCTATTGAAGGGGGAGTAACTATGGACGCTCTAGTTGATCTGACAGGTGGTGTTGTAGAGAGGTATGAAGTGTCGGAATTCAACCCTGGTCTCTATCACATCATCTCACAAGCACACCACTCAGGAGCTTTTATTGTGTGTGCTAAACAGGTGAGAACAATATTTAGCTATTTCTGCGCTGCCACTTTCTTGTCTAGGTAAACACATAAAGCTTCCACTGAGTTATCTTCCTTTTTTTAATATTATGACTGCTGAACTTGTGGCCAAATAAAAGCTTCACATCGGCATGTAAAGGTTTTGAAAATGATGTTTATGAAGTTGGTTAATACCAGGATGCCTAAGCAGGGTATTTTCACAAAAGGGTATTAGAGAGGGGTGTTTTTCTGTCATCCAACCAAATGTCAACAACACTTAAGTTCATGTACATATATTTATGCCTAACTCCAGTCTTTCTGTCTTACAACCACATCCACAGCACTAATTCCGTTTACATATATTCATATCCAACCCTAATATCTTAACATATCTGCAGTAACTCATCACCAGAACAAGAATAGGTACTGAGGAGCTTACTTCTGTGACTAGGACAGATTACTCTTTGAAATTTTCACTTCTCTCTTCCTAAAGGTTTACGTAAAACACTATCAAAACTCTGGATGTTTGTGACAAGGACAGATTACTTTTTTTGAAGTTGACACTTTTCTCTTCCTAAAGGTTTACTTAGAACACTGTCAAAACTCTGGATGTTTGTGACAAGGACAGATTACTCTTTTTAAAGTTGACTCTTCTATCTTCCTAAGGGTTTACATGAAGCCATTAATCATGGTGATGGTCAGGTCACGAGTGAGGCAGAGTACAGATGCTAACATACATGTACAATTTACATCTATCCTAGGCCTGGGAGAGTTCAAAAGTCAACGAAATATAAAGTGGTGCTAGTGGAATATACACAACCACAGGAATAAATTGTACATGCACGCACGATTCTGTGTGAGTAATTCAAACTGTTAAAATTGCATGTAGTCTTTAGACTAGTTTAGCCTTGGCTATTTGATACCTATAACAACGCCCAATTACGGGCCAAAAGCAATGTTAACTGTGAATAACTTGGCAGGCCAAACAAAAATGCTTCGCGGGCCAGAGTTTGCCCATCCCTGGTCTACAGGTATCTCTACTTCTGGTTTATTTTTGCATGGTTTACAGGTATCTCTACTTCTGGGTTTATTTTCCATGGTCTACAGGTATCTCTACTTCTGGTTTATTTTTTGCATGGTCTACAAATATCTCTACTCCTGGTTTATTTTTGCATGGTCTGCAAGTAAATCTTACTTCTGGCCAAGGATCAGGCATAGCATTGGCTTGGAAATATTTGATTACACTGGATTAGTCCTGGTCTTGTTACCTGCTTGAGTACACTCAGCTTCTTGACTTTTGTCACACACACACACACACACACGCACACACACACACACATGCACACGCACGCACACACACACACACACACACACACACACACACACACACACACACACACACACACACACACACACACATCTAGCCAACAGCTCCTTCATTCATGCACCAGTAGAATACTTCCGTGTATACTTCTTCACTTTAGCTTCCTTCTCTTGTTCACACCTTAAAAATCTGTTCCAGTTGTCATAACTATTGGTCATACTTCACTGGTGTTCTGATATTTTACCTAATCACTGAACCTTCCACCTTGATACTCACTTCTCAATGGTCGAGTTTAACAACCTCCCAAACACAAATTTTCAATAAAATTCAGTTGTAAATATATATAAATAAGGTGAACTTGGATAATAAAATAAAATAATATTTTCAGATTCAAACAATTAAATAAAATAAGATAAACTTGATTGTTTCTTTGTTTCTGTTATAGTAGTTTTACTGCAACTTGTTCAAAATATTTCTTTAGGGTGACTGGCGGAACAATAAGAATGCTGAAGCCAATGGCCTTGTGTCCGGTCATGCGTATACAATCATTGATGTGACCATTGTGAGTTGTCAGTTTACATTGCATCAGAAATATATGAGGTGTGAAGTAATTGGCATCAATAGTATTTGACTTTAGTACATATTATATGTGCTCTATTCAGCCATGAAAGTCAGTGTCATAAGTAAGTCACCATCATAATTTAGAGGTGCAGCAAACTTTGCAAGCAATTAATCTTGATGCATGTTATGCTTATATCAGTTAGTATTGCTTCCATCATTTGTGTATGAATTTATTTAGTAATTGTAAGTTAATTTTAGAAGCTATACAATTACTAGATCGATGTCTCACTTGGTTAATCTCAGTCACTAGTGTAATCTCAACTACTGTGATAATTTCAGTCAGTGGGGTAATAACAATCTTGGTCAGTGGGGTAATATTGGTCGCTATGGTAATCTCAGTCAGTGGGGTAATTGCATTCACTAGTGTAGTCTCAGTCAAAAAGACTGGGTAAATGCAGTCAAACATAATAGCTTTATCTCAGCCACCAGAGTAATCACAGTCACAGATAGTCACAATCATTAGGGTAATCATAGTCTCTGGGATATTTGCAATAAAGAAAAGAACATTTCATAGAATGATGGGGAGATTTATTTCTGAGAGTGATGGGAGATTTGTTTCCGAGTGTGATGAGGGAGATTTGTTTCTGAAAGTGATAGGACATTTATTTCTGAGAGTGATGGGAGATTTGTTTCTGAGTGTGATTGGGAGATTTGTTTCTGAGAGTGATGGGAGATTTATTTTTGAGTGTGGTGGGAGATTTGTTTATGAATGAAATGGAGAGATTTGTTTCTGAGAGTGATGGGAGAATTATTTTTGAGTGTGGTGGGAGATTTGTTTATTAATACAATGGAGGGATTTGTTTCTGAGTGTGATTGGGAGGTTTCTTTTTTAGTGTGATGGGAGATTTGTTTCTGAAAGTGATGGGGAGATTTGTTTCTGAGAATGATTGAAAATTTTTTCTGACCATAATGGAGAGTTTTTTTCTGAGAGTGGGGAGGTTTGTTATCAGATCCAGCATGACATGGGAGAAGAGAAGTTGCTTCGCCTTCGTAATCCTTATGGAGACTCCACAGAGTGGCGGGGTTCATGGAGTGACAAGTTAGTAAGATTTTTATTGTGCTTTAAGAAAAAATTATATACTCACTCCTTAAGTATTTCTGTCTGACAAAAGAATGCAAGGATATTTGCATAAATCAGTCTTTTACAGTACAACTGCACTTGCTTGTGTGAGAAAGTCTTTCCACTTAAATGCAAGAACCTGTTTATTGCTAGGAAAGTCTTTTACTCTAGGATATAAGAGTATTTCACTTTGATATTTAGGAAAACTTGAGTGAATTTTGACTCTTTTTATGAATTCATTCCAGCAAAAAAGTATATAATGATTCCACGGTTTTGAATATTTCCAGAAACAATTCAGCTAGTAACTGTCATTGTGATTAAGTTTGTACAGACAGTTGAAAGCACTAGCCTACTATTCTAGTCATATCTGCAATTTGGGTTAGCCGTGTATCTGAATATTATTTATCTATTATCTTTAATATTATTCCAATCAATTATTTCTGAATACAGATAATTTAAACCTCCCACACTGAACTTTTGGCAATTAATACAAGTTCTCACATATTTGGTGCTATGTGGATTATGCAGCTTAGCCTACACATTAATATCCAACACATTCCTTTTACCCAATGCCATGTGGATTATGCAGCATAAGTCTACACATTGATATCCAACACATTCCTTTTACCCAATGACATGTGGGTTATGCATTAGCCTACACATTAATATCCAGTACATTCCTTTTACCCACTGCCATGTGGATTATGCAGATTAAGTGTTAATATCCAACACATTGCTTTTACTCGGTGCCATGTGGATTATGTAGCTTTAGTCATTTTGTCATTATCTATTACACAAATTGCAATATCAAATAAACACATTGCAATATTAAGTACACACATTGCAATATATAGTACACAAATTGCAGTATCAAGTACACACATAGAAATATCAAGCATGCACATTGTAATCTCAAGTGCACGCATTGCAATAAAGAGTACACACATTGCAATATCAAATACACACTTCCATTTCAAGTACACACATTACAATATTTAGAACACGCATGTCAATTTCAAACACACACATTTCAGTATTGAGTACATACATGTCATTTTCAAGCACACACATTTCAGTATTGAGCATATGCATGTCAATTTCAAGCATATACATTTTAATATTGAGTACACGCATGTCAGTTTTAAGCACATACATTTCACTATGAAGCACATGTTAATTTCAAATTTCAGTATCCAGTATATAGATGTCAGTTTCAAGAACACACATTTCATAATAGAGTATATACATGTCAATTTCAAGCACATATACATATCAGTATCAAATACATACTTGTTAATTTCAAGCATACACATTTCAATATCAAGCACACACATTTCAATATTGAGTACATACATATCATTTTCAAGCACACACGTCAGTGTCAAGCACTCACCTCTCAATTTCAAGCATACACATGTCAATTTCAAGTACACACATTTTAACATCAATCATATGCATGTCAATTTCAAGCAAACACATTTCAATATCAAGCACATACATATCAATTTCAAGCATATTCTGACTGAGTTGTCTCATTTCAGATTCAGACATAAAAGTAGTCTAAAGTTTTCAGTTTCAGACATACAGTAGTCTAAAGTTTTCAGTTTCAGACATACAGTAGTCTAAAGTTTTCAGTTTCAGACATACAGTAGTCTAAAGTTGTCAGTTTCAGACATACAGTAGTCTAAAGTTTTCAGTTTCAGACATACAGTAGTCTAAAGTTTTCAGTTTCAGACATACAGTAGTCTAAAGTTTTCAGTTTCAGACATACAGTAGTCTAAAGTTTTCAGTTTCAGACATACAGTAGTCTAAAGTTTTCAGTTTCAGACATACAGTAGTCTAAAGTTTTCAGTTTCAGACATACAGTAGTCTAAAGTTTTCAGTTTCAGACATACATACAGTAGTCTAAAGTTTTCAGTTTCAGACATACAGTAGTCTAAAGTTTTCAGTTTCAGACATACATACAGTAGTCTAAAGTTTTCAGTTTCAGACATACAGTAGTCTAAAGTTTTCAGTTTCAGACATACAGTAGTCTAAAGTTTTCAGTTTCAGACATACAGTAGTCTAAAGTTTTCAGTTTCAGACATACAGTAGTCTAAAGTTTTCAGTTTCAGACATACAGTAGTCTAAAGTTTTCAGTTTCAGACATACAGTAGTCTAAAGTTTTCAGTTTCAGACATACAGTAGTCTAAAGTTTTCAGTTTCAGACATACAGTAGTCTAAAGTTTTCACTGATGGACATGTTTTCCTGTTTCAAGCATCAGTTTGTCTAATGTGCCCATATATTACTTCACAATTGTTTTATTGCTTTAATGTCAAACAAAAGTATGTTTATTATATCAGTGCCTAACATGAAGTTATGTAATGTCAGTTCTATAATGTTTCAATGCCAGACAATGAGTTGTCTAAAGTTTTAGTGTCAAACATCAAGTTGTTTCAGTGTCAAACATCCATTTATCTAATGTTCCAGTGTCATACATCAACTTATTAATGTTTCAGTTTCATACATCAAATTATCTAATGTTTCAGTGTCAAACATCCATTTATCTAATATTTCAGTGTCATACATCAACTTTTCTAATGTTTCTGTGTCATACATAAACTTTTCTAATGTTTCTGTGTCATACATCTAATGTTTCAATATCAATCATTTAATGTTTCAGTGATGTAAACTGGCAGTGGGTGGATGAGGACACAAAACAAAAAATTAATCTTGAGTCACGAGATGATGGAGAATTTTGGATGTCTTTCCCGGACTTTTGTCATCACTTCCAAGAAGTTACCATTTGCTTACGAACTCTTGACATGGATGTCATTGGAATCAATGAAATTGTCCGTAAGTTGAAGTGAACAGAGTAATTGAAAATGACCATAAGTTGATGTTGCTCGAAGCATTGAACCTGACTAATCTTTTCACCCAAATAAACCAAATGAAGCCAAACAATAAACAAACCAAATGAACTACCAAATGAACCAATAACCCAATGAACCATTGATCAAATAAATGAACCAGTAACCCAATGAACCATTGATCAAAAAAATGAACCAATAACCCAATGAACCATTTATCAAATAAATGAACCAGTAACCCAATGAACCATTGATCAAATAAATGAACCAATAACCCAATGAACCATTGATCAAATAAATGAACCAATAACCCAATGAACCATTGATCAAATAAATGAACCAGTGAAATGCATTAGTGACCAAATAAATTAATAAACTCCCAACTACTGTATTTCAACTAACCATTGAAAAAGCACTGAGATAATTGACCAAACTAATAATACTTGTAACAACTGTGCAAATATCTGAACTCATATAATGACACAAACTAGGTAATGTATGAAGTTTGTTTGAAAGGCACAACTCATTTGGCGTATTTTGGTTCATTTGGGTGAAAAGACACTCCCTGTCCTAAATAAAGCTTCATAAAGAGGGTCATATAACAGAATTGCTATTAAAATTCTGAATAAAGTTTTGTAAAGAGAATCATATCTGTGACACATTGCCCCCCTAGTTAATGGTTATTTTTATTATTAATCATCCATAATTAATTACAAGTTTTGAGAATCTTAATTTATGTTATTAATGTTATGTTATTTATGTTATGTGACACCACTCGTCTCTCTCACATGGCAGATATGCTGGTGCTGTAAACATTTTCTCTCTTCCACAACATTAAATTCAAACATTCACTGTCACACACCTTTATTATTGTGTTTCATGCAATTGTTTGTAAGCCAGCTGTACATACCTTTGTTGTGTTTCTTGCTTTGTGTCTCTAAACCAGCTGTTCAAATAAATGGTGTATGTATGACAGAGATGCAGACAGAAAGACAGACTGTGATGCCTCGTCAATATTGCAAATTAATTTCTGGTTTTAATTGTTAAGAGTTTGATTTTTTTTGCCTTGTGCAAAATAATTTATTTGTACTCACTCTTAAAAATATTTTCCAGGGCATGTTAAAACATTAAAAGGCCAGTGGGTTGTTGGTGAGTCTGCTGGTGGGTCTCGGAATAACCTTGAACTTTTTGCCACAAATCCTCAGTTTCTTTTACATTTTCATGAAGCAGGTAAACATGTCACTGTGAATGCATGATTGCATTATAATTTGTTAGACTTGGAACGGTCATAATAAGTGGTTGAGGTAATAACAGTAGTGTTATGTTTTTACTAGTAAAACATTTACTAGAAATATTTGTAGTAACCAAATTAGTAATTTGTTGCAGTTGTGATAATAACAGTAAGTTTATGATTATACTAGTAAATAACTTACTAGAAATAGTTGTAGTAACCAAAATAGTAATTTGTTGCAGTTATGATAATAACAGTAAGTTTATGGTTATACATGTACTAGTAAATGACTTACTAGAAATAGTTGTAGTAGCCAAAATAGTAATTTGTTCTACCTGCAAATATTCATGATAATAATAGTATTAGTAATATCTGTATTAGAAATCATAGTATTTGTTGTAATAGTGCTTGTTATATTAAAGTCATTTGTAACTTAGCCATAGTAAAATACTTTCTAGTAGTAGTAGTTCTTATTTTCGTAGTCTTAATAGAAATAATTATCGTAAATGTAATAAGAGTAGTTGTAAAATTAAACAGTTGTCATATAATATTAGTTTAAATACGTGTAATTAGTGCATCACCTGTCAATCATGTGGACAAATTTAAAACATTTAGGATTCAGTGGTGAAATATTAAATTTTTCACTGAATTAGTCATTTTAATCATGCATCAATATTTTTAGCATGGCTTTACTAATTATTGAGCTCTAGGTATTTATAGTGTGTGTATGTGGTTGTATGCATATGTGCATGTAAGCGTGTGTGTGTGTGTGTGTGTGTGTGAGAGAGAATAGATAGTTTTATTTACAAAACGTGGCTCTTTACCACATTCATATTTTTTACCTTTTGTCATAAATTATTATTATTGTGTTTGGTTGTTTAGTTTTGTTTCCTTTTTCTTTTTTTAAATTATTTTTGTGTTGATGATTGTAGGTTACAAAAAAATCTAAGAATATATCACTTAATATTAAAAAATCGTAAAGTTTATCTTTATACAAGAGTTTTCTCTTAAGCCTACTTTGGTCGTTACTACTTCATTGTCAGGTTTTCTAATACAAAAGTATAAACCAGAAATTTCCTCCATGTTTTCTTATAGCCTACTTTGCTCCTAGTACTTCAGTGCCAAGTTTTCTTACAGCCTACTTTGCTCTTGGAATTCAATGCCATGTTTTCTTACAGCCTACTTTGCTCTTAGAATTCAATGCCACATTTTCTTACAACAGAAGTATAAACGGGAAATTTATTACATATGCCAACTAGCTATAATTTTGTGGGTATTCTTTTCATCTCAGAATAAGTTAGTTGCTGGCAGAGTGGTAGCTGTTCTGTTCCTAGACACAGCTTATGAAATGGAAGCAAGTTACCAGCACCAACCTGGGATACTGGCTGTGCAGTCTGAAGGCAGTAAATAGGCTTAAATGACTGCCAGGAAAATAGACACAATCTTGTTTCAAAATTAACCTGGCAGTTGTTTTTAAAATACTGATTACTTCAACATTTGCACATATTTTACTGTGAATTCACATAATTTTGTATTGACTTTACTGTTACTCTGGTTGCTCAGGCAACTGCAATATTTCATGCACATTTCACTTTGAATTATGTAACTTTTGCATTGACTTTACAGTTACTCTGGTTGCTCAGGCAACTGCAATATTTCATGCACATTTCACTTTGAATTATGTAACTTTTGCATTGACTTTACAGTTACTCTGGTTGCTCAGGCAACTGCAATATTTCATGCACATTTCACTTTGAATTATGTAACTTTTGCATTGACTTTACAGTTACTCTGGTTGCTCAGGCAACTGCAATATTTCACACATATTTCACTTGAATTATGTAACTTTTGTATTGACTTTACTCTTATTCAGATGACTTTAACATTTCACACATATTTCACTTTATATTCACAAAAATTCTACATTATTGTTACTGTGACTCTGTTCAGATAACTTCACCATCAACATGGATAACACTGACTCAGACGACAAATGTACAGTCACTATCTCCTTAATGCAAGAACTTTGTCGAACAAGCCGAAGCAAAAAGCCCAAGAGTTTTCAGATAGGATTTAGTATCTATAAGGTAAATATTTTACTTGTAATATTGATTTTGTTTCATTTTTATAAGTATATATTAATTATTTCTTGTTAACTAATTTTAGGGTGCTTATTTGCCTTTTAATTTATTATTGTTTTGTGCTTATATCAGAGAACTTTTGAGATTGTCTTATTTTAAAGAGAATTAAAGATGCATATTTTTCTCTGATCTCTTGACTACATTGCCATCTTGTGAAATAGGCATAGTGGTTTAATTACCTAAGTTTAACAGATATTATGAACAGGCTGCTAATGTGACATCAAAATGATTTATAAATGAATTTACATAAATTAAATTATTGATAACAGTGTTTAATTATTATGAAAATGTGTTCACTGATTAGATTTCTATAAACTTTTGGACTAGTATAATATAAATATAAACTTCCAACCATGTTACATTTGCTGGAAAATCAAAATCTTCAGCAAAACAGATAAGTTTAATACTAAAATAATGCAGATTTAAACAGGAAAAGCATAATAAAAAATACATTTCCTATCTTAAAACATTTTATTCCTACATGATATTATATTTATAACTGTACACCAATTGCACACCAGAAAACACCAGCAAACTCAGGAATAATCAGAGCTGTCACAAAAATGTTGGCAGTTGTAGGAAAGTTTAATTAAAGGGAGCTAATTGTAAATAACTTTGAGACAAATTTGGCACTTTTACAAACACATATGTATAGTAATGTGTGATCTAATCGAGAAAATGAAATAATTAATAAATTAATAACGGAGCATGGAAATGCTTTGCGGTCAACAATGGGAGATAAAGGAAAATATCTGGAGATAACTAAAACAAGTTACTTCTTAAAGTATTGAAATTGAAAACCTTTACATAGTAGCCCATCCTAATTTACTGCATTAGAAATGGTCTTGTATACTGCTCTCTAGACCCACTAATGGTGAGGGTGTGCGCCAAACAGGTGCTACCTTTTTCACCCCCTTCTGCCCTCCACTTCAGAAGGCAATGTGAGGCTGTGGGGTCCGCTGGAGCACTCCAGATCAGATAACATCTTATGAGAGATGATCAACACCAACTCCAGTGGTGACGTTAAACTGCTGTCGCCCCCCACCCCCATAGACCTCTATGAAGAGGTCAAATGAGTATAAATGTGTAGGCGTTAAAGAGAGACAATTTGAACTTTGCAAGTCGTACTAATGTAATTAATTGACATAGAAATCCAAAATGCTTTTTAATACACAATATTAAAACAATTACAAGAGTCAGCAATTCAGCTTAGTAGTGTGCACTGCTATTGTTTGTATATTTATACAAGTAAAACAGTTTGAGTTTTAATGTAGTAAATGTTTTTTTTATTTATTGCTCAACATTTTATATTGTTGAAGTTTTTTTACTATTGTACATAGATGACTTTTCAGGTGAATTATATATTGATTCCTTTTAATTAAAATTATTGTAATGTCTAAGTTGACATTGTGTTTTAAAATTAGAATGTTTTAGCTAATTCTGTTTAATTTAAAACAATTAAATTTTAATTAATTTAATTAATTTAAAACAATTAAAATTTTTTTAATTTAATTTTATTTTTCACACTTTGTTACACAGCAAAGCATGTAAGTATACTGAAATAGTTATTTTTAAAATGGCGTCTTCCAGTCTCTCTATTGTTTTCTGATCAGTGATAAAGCAATAAAAAAAATAATAAATATGGAGATTTTTTTATTAGCATTTCATATTAACCAAAAATATTTGAGTGCTCAATAGTAGAAGCACAGCTTAATAATTCCTTGCTGGGAATGGGTTGAAAAAATCCTACTTTTAGAAGCTCGACCTTTAATCATTGCATATGAGGCTAGTGCCTAGACTTTATGGCCATCCAGCACCCCTCATATTTTGCAATAATTGCAAATGATCATTATTTCTTATGGATTTTTTCCTCTAAAGTATGACAAACTAGCTGTAAAGAGACACTCTCAGCACTTTTGAAAAGCTTTATTTATAACCAGAACAGTGCTGATGAACAATTTATTTTTTATTTTGAACATTTCTTATTTTGAATGGGCATGGCCAGATCATTTTTTTTATTTACAACATCTTCCTTTGGATTTTAGATCTGAACTGAAAATATGTTGAGTTAAGTATTTTTAAAATGTTTTTTAAACTAATTTAAAATTGCACTTGGATGGATTCATGGATCTTTGTGGAGCATCAATGTAGTCGGTTATAATGTTAACATGTACTTGGGGAGTTGGTTCCAATCAGTTTTCTGCTACAAGTGTGAGTTAAAACATTTTCATTGCTTGCTATGGGTTAAACATATAGCCAGCTTTTTATAGCTTGCTACAAATGTGGGTTAAAAATATAACCAGCTTTTCATAGCTTGCTACAAATGTGGGTTAAACATATAACCAGCTTTTCATGGCTTGCTACAAATGTAGGTTAAAAATATAACCCAAGCAGATCAGATATGTTTAATTTTCACTCCCCTTTTTTTTTCCTCAAGTTATGCAGATTAATAATGGAAAGGAAGAATGCATGAGCAGCACCTGCCAGTGCCACTCCCAAGCCCTTTGTCAGGGTAGGAGAAAGAAGAATACAGTATCGCTGACTCCACACTAACAATCATAAAAACTACAGCAAAAGACGGGTCCAAAGAGGAAATAGATGTAACACCATTTGACTTCATAATTAAGTTGGCTACTAGCCAGGGCTCACTAAGATACCCCCCACCTATCTTCTTACCCACAACATTGGGGACTATAACAATTACAACAACAACCACCATGACATTAGCCCAAGGACTACTGGGCTAATGTCATGCCGCTACCGGCCAGACATGTGTGCCATGGACAAACTGCCACACTATAATGCGACATCTTTAAATGAACAATTTCAACGTAGAAAGAAACCATACTTCCACTTTGACTTGTCCATTAGGTCCCTCAACCACAAACCTTCCCCAGAACAAAATCGACAAAGGTCAGAAGTGTTCCCCCTAATTTGATGGCAGTTTTCATGGCTTGCTACAAATATGGGTTAAAAATGTAATCACTTTTAATAAGTTTTTCATATCTTACTAGAAATGAGGTATTGCTTTTGTAGCATATCAGCTTTGCATGGTATGCTACAAATTGGGGTTAATATAATCATCGTGCATAACTTGCTACAAATTGAGTTAAGAATACATTACAAGTTAACAGTACAATCAGTTTTCTATGGCTTACTATAGGTGTTGGTTAAAAATAAATTAAATTTTAAAAAATGCAATTTAGATTAAATAAATATTCATTTTGTTTAATTCTTTGTGCACATTATTTGGTAAGCTTGTTTTGAACATCTAGCTGAGGGTTGTTTGTCCTGAGGAATATGAAAGCCTCACCGTAATTGTATCTGTACCACTCTAGATGTTGGATCTTAAAGACCACCTCCTACCAATTTGATAATGCTACACTGTGTATCTTTATATACAATGTTTGTGTAGGCCAAAGTTGTATATGGACAGACATTCATTGTCTAACAAATCATCATATGACTAGGCATGTCTTTGGGAGATGTTTGATTTGGGTATATAGATATTTTTGAACAATTGAACTGTTGCATGTTAACCATGCTTAGAAGTAAATAGATATTATATACAGTTTGATTTCAATTTTGAATTACATTTCAGAAAAAGTAAACCAACAAATTCTTCACATTAAAAGAAAAAAGAAAATTTTCCCTGTTATATATATTGCAATTTGCTTGTGTTAAAAATATAATCACTTTTATCACAACTTGCTCCAAGCATTGGTTGAAATATAATCAGCATTTCATTATTTTGCTACAAATAGTTGAAAAACAATCAGCTTTTCAGTGTTATCTACAAATATGGATTGAAAATATGATCATCTTTCTCTTGCATGTATGGATTGGAACATTTAATCCAGTTGTTGGAATTTGATGCACATGTGGTTGAAAATGTAGCCAGCTTTTCTTTTCTTGGTGCACATGGGGTTGAAAACATAAACAGCTTTTCTTTTCTTGGTGCACATGGGGTTGAAAACATAGCCAGCTTTTCTTTTCTTGGTGCACATTGGGTTGAAAACATAAACAGCTTTTCTTTTCTTGGTGCACATGGGGTTGAAAACATAAACAGCTTTTCTTTTCTTGGTGCACATGGGGTTGAAAATGTAAACAGCTTTTCTTTTCTTGGTGCACATGGGGTTGAAAATGTAGCCAGCTTTTCTTTTCTTGGTGCACATGGGGTTGAAAATGTAGCCAGCTTTTCTTTTCTTGGTGCACATGGGGTTGAAAACATAAACAGCTTTCTTTTCTTGGTGCACATGGGGTTGAAAACATAGCCAGCTTTTCTTTTCCTGGTGCACATATTGTTTGAATTATGAATGGCTGAATTGTGTTTTGAGAAACTATTATTTTGTGTCAAGGCTTCCATTGTACAGGTTCTGGTTCTTATAATTATTTTTCAAAATAATTTTGTTTAATGCTCATTTGTACAGGTTCTGGTTCTTATAATTAATTTTGAAAATAATTTTGTTTAATGCTCATTTGTACAGGTCCTGGTTCTTATAATTATTTTTCAAAATAATTTTGTTTATTGCTCATTGTACAGGTTCTGGTTCTTATAATTATTTTTCAAAATAAGTTTGTTTAATGCTCATTGGCCTTGTCAGTTGCTCTAATTTTAGTTAATTTACCCTCTGTCACACCAGCCTTCTTCACCCATTTCAAAGAGACTTACCCGAGTAAATTACACCCCAAATAATACATCAGACTAGCCCTGCCTAAGTAAATTACACACCAAACAATACATTAGACTAGCCCTGCCTAAATAAATTACACACCAAACAATACATTAGACTAGCCCTGCCTAAATAAATTACACACCAAAGCAAAACAACCAACTATAACAGCTCTATCAAAATTGCCTACTCAATTTTAAGTCTTGCATTTACCTAATATAAATTGTTAAGTTTGAATGTTGCTCTCTCTTTTCCATCCCCCTCTCTCCTTCCATCCCCCCTCTCTCTCTTAGACTGGATTTCTAGAGGCTATTGTCCAGCATTGCATATGACATATTATCTTGGGCTAGTTAGTTATGGTTCTTCTATTGGTCAGTCACAGCTAAGTGAATTTAAACAAATTTAAGTGAATTTGTAAATGTATGCATAGAATTTGTGGTTGCAAGTAATGAGTACATAATTGCAGACATAGAGAATGTGAGTATAGGCATAGAATATGTGAGGATGAGAATAGAGCAGGTGAATGCAAGAATAGAATATGTAAGTACAAAAATAGAGCATGTGAGTACAAAAATAGAGCATGTCAGTACAAAAATAGAGCATGTGAGTACAAAAATAGAGCATGTCAGTACAAAAATAGAGCATGTCAGTACAAAAATAGAGCATGTGAGTACAAAAATAGAGCATGTGAGTACAAATATAGAGTATATGAGTACAAATATTGAATATACGAGTAAAAATATAGAGCACATGAGTGCAAGAATAGAATATGTGAGTACAAGGATAGTGCATATGAGTACAATCATTGAGTTTAACAAGTACAAAAATAGAGCATGTGAGTACAGTATGCAAATTTGATCATAGCGTACATACAAAAAGCATGAGAATACATGCAGAATATGGGAATATAAGTATAGAATATTTAAATGCAAGTTTAAAAAAAATATTTCATTGCAGTAGTACGATTAGTCTAAAAAGTAATTGACACACAGCTCCTAATATAATTTTTTTTAAGGTTAATATAATAATAAATAATAAAGCACTCATTTGGATGTCAATGTCTTGATTCAACATACTTCTTTCACACAACAGCTTCTTCTCTACTTTCAGTCAAGCACACCTGATAAAAAATTGCCTGCTCGGCACTTTCGATACAATCCTGACTGTGGAAAGAATGGAGTTTACATTAATTTTCGAGAAGTGAGCGGTCGCTTTGAGCTCAATCCAAGTACCTACATCATCATACCATCTACCTTTAATCCTAATTGTGCAGCATCGTTCATGGTCCGGGTGTGTGCGGAAAAACCTTTCTCACTTTCAGGGTAAATGAGTTACAATTGTTGCTCCTTTTATTACAATTATTGCTCCTTTTATTACAATTATTGCTCCTTTTCTGAATTTCTGATACATAGTATTAATGGCAGATGTTTAGGGAATGTATGACTGAAGGATGGAGACAAGAGAAATACACATGAGGTTTGCTTAAGGTTTTAATAAAATCTAGCTAGTAAGAGTGTATGACTGAGGATGGAAGCAAGAAAGATACACATGAAGTTTGTTCAAGGCATTAATAAAGCCTCGCTGGTTATGGTGTGTGACTGAGGATGGAAACAAGAGAAATACACACGAACTTTGTTCAAGGTGTTAATAAAGCCTAGCTGTTACTGAAGGGCAAGACAGATGCATACAAAATTTGTTCAAGGTATTAATGAAACCTGACTGGTAAGAATGTTTGACTGTAGGATAGGGACAAGACAGATACATATAAAGTTTGCTCATGACATTAATGCCAGAAATAAAAAGCTAGAAGTTACATATCTGATTGAGGGAGGTAGAGATATAAAGGTTGTATGTAGCAATGTGTGATTAAAGGGGGTAAAGATGTAGCGATAACTAAGTGTTTTAAGGCGGTAATGAAAAGGTTAAATGTAGCAATGCTTGATTCAAGGTGGTAGTGATGTAATATAAGGTTCGATATAACAGTATCTGATTAAAGGAGGTAGAGATAAAAGACTAGGTGTAGCAGTGTGTGATTAAAGGAGGAAGAGATAAAAGATTAGATGTGTGATTAAAGGAGGTAAGAGATAAACATTTGATATGGTTATATCTGATTAAAGGAGGTAGAGATAAAAATTAGATGTAGTAATATATATGAATAAAGGAGGTAGAGATAAAAGACTAGATTTAGTAATATCTGAATAAAGGATGTAGAGATAAGGCTAGATGTAGCAATGTCTAAATATAGGAGGTAGAGATACAAGGCTAAATGTAGCAATGTCTAATTACAGGAGGTAGAGATACAAGGCTAAATGTGGCAATGTCTAATTACAGGAGGTAGAGATACAAGGCTAAATGTAGCAATGTCTAATTACAGGAGGTAGAGACTCAAGGCCAGATGTAGCAATGTCTAATTACAGGCGGTAGAGATACAAGGCAAGAAAAAACATTACATGATGAGCTGATGGAAAGCTAGATCTGACAAGCTCTACATAGCTGATAAATGGGGGGGGGGGGGTAGATATAGAGGGAGATTTTAAAATACTTCATTTAATGATTCACAAAAGTGAAGCATTTCAAGGTTATATTGAACACAGTTTGTAAAATTAACAATTTGACATGTTGAAGCTTCCTAATAAAATTCTATAGGAGTTTTGGGTTTGCTTGATTTTCTTAGAAGTTGAAACATCAGTTTTTCATGTGTAATATCAATCTTCTCTTTTTTTTTTTTAATTTCAGGCCTTTACCATCATGACAGTGTCGCTAGCATTACTTCAATGACCATGTGAAATACAAATATATTTTTATGTGTGTATTATACATTAGAAAATATAAGTTAAAGAAACTTATTTACATTTATGGAGGGTTTTTGAAAATATGTGATGCTGCCTGGCAAAACCTGGCTCTAGACGCTAAAAATAATTTTGCGTTACAGCCATTTTAGTCTGATTATTCCCCTTTGATAGTTCATGGGGTATGTAGTTTAAAAATGTATAGGGAAAACACTGTCTGACATAAATTATTTTTTTTTAAAACATGAGATTCTGAATTTTAATAAATTAGAAAAAAAACTTTTTGATTTTTTTAATTTTGAACTACAGCAGTTTGTAGTTTGATTACTTCCCTTTGATGGTTCAGTGGATAGGTCTTAAAAAAATTGTATAGTGAGAAAACTACCTGACATAAATTTTAAAAAAATAAATAAACATGAGGTTCTGAATTCTAATAAATTAGAAGAAAAAAAACACTTTTGAAATTTTTTCACTTCAGCTGGTTTTGCCATGCAGCATTACATATACCAGCATTTGTTCGTATAATTTTAATATTTTGTAAGGATGAAACCTTGCACTGGAAGGCACTCCAACTAATCTTGAGTACACAATTCAGAACATTTGCAACATGGTGTACATAATCATATTGTTTTCCTTTAATCATTGTTTCCCTTGAAGTTTGAAGTCATTGGATTTGTGTAAGAACTTTTCCATATTATTTTGTGCCTTTTTGTACTCAGTGCACGCATTTCTTAGAAGTAATTACTAAATTAGACACAACATTTTACAAACATTATATTTGTACTCAGTGCACGCATTTCTTAGAAGTAATTACTAAATTAGACACAACATTTTACAAACATTATATTTGTACTCAGTGCACGCATTTCTTAGAAGTAATTACTAAATTAGACACAAGATTTTACAAACATTATATTTGTACTCAGTGCACGCATTTCTTAGAAGTAATTACTAAATTAGACACAAGATTTTACAAACATTATATTTGTACTCAGTGCACGCATTTCTTATAAATAATTACTAAATTAGACACAAGATTTTACAAACATTATATTTGTACTCAGTGCACACATGTCTTATAAATAATTACTAAATTAGACACAAGATTTTACAAACATTATATTTGTACTCAGTGCACGCATTTCTTAGAAGTAATTACTAAATTAGACACAAGATTTTACAAACATTATATTTGTACTCAGTGCACGCATTTCTTAGAAGTAATTACTAAATTAGACACAATATTTTACAAACATTATATTTGTACTCAGTGCACGCATTTCTTAGAAGTAATTACTAAATTAGACACAACATTTTACAAACATTATATTTGTACTCAGTGCACGCATTTCTTAGAAGTAATTACTAAATTAGACACAAGATTTTACAAACATTATATTTGTACTCAGTGCACGCATTTCTTAGAAGTAATTACTAAATTAGACACAACATTTTACAAACATTATATTTGTACTCAGTGCACACATGTCTTATAAATAATTACTAAATTAGACACAAGATTTTACAAACATTATATTTGTACTCAGTGCACACATTTCTTAGAAGTAATTACTAAATTAGACACAACATTTTACAAACATTATATTTGTACTCAGTGCACACATTTCTTAGAAGTAATTACTAAATTAGACACAAGATTTTACAAACATTATATTTGTACTCAGTGCACACATTTCTTAGAAGTAATTACTAAATTAGACACAAGATTTTACAAACATTATATTTGTACTCAGTGCACACATTTCTTAGAAGTAATTACTAAATTAGACACAACATTTTACAAACATTATATTTGTACTCAGTGCACACATTTCTTATAAATAATTACTAAATTAGACACAACATTTTACAAACATTATATTTGTACTCAGTGCACACATTTCTTAGAAGTAATTACTAAATTAGACACAAGATTTTACAAACATTATATTTGTACTCAGTGCACACATTTCTTAGAAGTAATTACTAAATTAGACACAAGATTTTACAAACATTATATTTGTACTCAGTGCACACATTTCTTATAAATAATTACTAAATTAGACACAAGATTTTACAAACATTATATTTGTACTCAGTGCACACATTTCTTAGAAGTAATTACTAAATTAGACACAAGATTTTACAAACATTATATTTGTACTCAGTGCACACATGTCTTATAAATAATTACTAAATTAGACACAAGATTTTACAAACATTATATTTGTACTCAGTGCACACATGTCTTATAAATAATTACTAAATTAGACACAAGATTTTACAAACATTATATTTGTACTCAGTGCACATATGTCTTATAAATAATTACTAAATTAGACACAAGATTTTACAAACATTATATTTGTACTCAGTGCACACATGTCTTATAAATAATTACTAAATTTGACACAAGATTTTACAAACATTATATTTGTACTCAGTGCACACATTTCTTAGAAGTAATTACTAAATTAGACACAAGATTTTACAAACATTATATTTGTACTCAGTGCACACATGTCTTATAAATAATTACTAAATTAGACACAAGATTTTACAAACATTATATTTGTACTCAGTGCACACATGTCTTATAAATAATTACTAAATTAGACACAAGATTTTACAAACATTATATTTGTACTCAGTGCACACATGTCCCATAAATAATTACTAAATTAGACACAAGATTTTACAAACATTATAAAATAATTACTAAATTAGACACAAGATTTTACAAACATTATAAAATAATTACTAAATTAGACACAAGATTTTACAAACATTATATTATATTTGGGCTGTTCATTTAATGTTTGGTTAATATTGATAAATTATTCAATGGAATTAGTTCTAAATAATAGATCTATATGTAGTAACTTGTTCCTTGAAAAGGGGAAATAAGAAAAGGAAACTGTCCACACAACCAGTAAAAAGTGACCACAACAAACTCAAACATAGCCATGGATATTCATGAATCTTGTAAAGCAGCATCAGTTCACTGACAAATATTTAATTGTTTCACTACAAACTTATTTCTCTTATGCATAATACAATTCAGTGACTTGGCGCCAATGTGCATTATTCTATAAATCTTTTAAAGCACTTTAATTTCATCAATATTTTTAGTAAATGTTTTCAGTCAATGACTAAAGTCACAATGTTTGATGTACAGTATTTACTAAAACATATTCTGCCTGTGATATAACTAAATTCTGTTTTATTATTGTAGACTTTGTGCCTGTCGCTTGTTTCATTGCAATCAGTGCTCTCCCTTTACCATTTGTCTTCTGACTTGAATGTAACAACAAACAAAATTCTAGGTGCAGATAGTATTTCTATAATGAAAGCTTTTTCTGATGTATGGTTCCTGATTAGTGGTGTTGTGGTTAACATATGTTTTTGTGGAAAAGCACATTTTTCTTCATTTTTAGTTTGTTTAGTTATTTCTTTTTAAAGGATTCAAAATGTGGGATTTTAATATTTTGGATCGTGGATTAATGCATTGGATTGACCACATGGACTCACATCAACCAACTCAAGTAGAAGGTTTATACAACCTACTAGTTCCATTCTAGTTAGTTAACAGCTGTATTATTCTAGTTTTAGTTAACAGCTGGAAGTGTTTTGAGTAGTTCATCAACTAATGCAGAAGGTAAATCTACCACAGTGTACTAGTTACAGTCTAGTTAGTTGACACCTATGTGTAGCATTTCAAATCTGGCTAAAGTGTTCTGAGTAGTTGACATCTTGACCCCTGCGTGTCTAGTTTATAAATAGACTGTAATGCACAGGCCAGTTTTAATATTGGCAGCAAGGTAGGATGGGTGTAAAATGGAAAAGATAAGTTCATGTTTTTTTAAGTAATTGCTTTCATGTTTATGAACACTGAAAATAGTTTTCACATTCAAGATTAAAAGAGTCAAAAATGAACAAAAACAAGTGGTGCAAATTTTTAATAAACAAAATTAAGCAGTTTGGTACAACTTTTTCCTATCCATAAATAATTTTGCATTGTATATTCGACAGCAGACAAATTACCATAAACTAAAATCAACTGTGAAGCTAAACATGGCCTTATTTCACAGAAAATTTCTTATTTTAAAAATATCCCTTTATTGACATATTAGCTAATATAAGTAATAACCTTGGAAATTATGATTGAGCAACTTGAGTTTAATTCATACTCACATACTGAAACTGCAACGATTGTTGTGTACCTGTACATTGATGTAAGTGTGTGTGCCACGTTAGTTTTGGAGATTGTATGCTGTCATGGATATCATGTCAGTGTTTGCTTGAATTACTATAAAATATAATTTAAATATTAACTCTCTTTGCATAAAAAGGTCTATTGCTAACATGACTTATTTTTGAGTATTGAAAAGTATTTTTTTTTTCACCTCCTGACCGATACATATTGAAGTGATTATGTATTGCAAATACATACTTTTTTCAATTTTTCTTGCTCAAAATATACTGATATTAAAATAAGTAAGTTTTAAATAATGTAACAATAAGCACACTTAAAACTAATTACATTAATTGCATGAATACATTGTTGGACTTTTTCTATGTTATGACTGCACAGTTGATGATCTTTTAATTTTAATCAGCTTTGCATGATGCCTCAGGCAATGAAAGTATACTTCTCTTTATGACTGAAATGCTCAAACTTATGGCCGTAATGGAGCTGGGCAGTGCTTGTGTTAAATTGTCCAAGATTCAGTTGAATATATCCATCACATTGAATGCAAAAATAAAGAAATATCCTCTTGTCTTCATAGTTGTCCCTGTGGGTTGATACCATCTCAAAAACAGATTGAGATCTCACTTTCCTTCACTTGGGATACAAAATAGATGTCCCTGTGGGTTGATACCATCTCAAATACAGATTGAGATCTCATTTACCTTCACTTGGGATACAAAATAGATGTCCCTGTGGGTTGATACCATCTCAAATACAGATTGAGATCTCATTTACCTTCACTTGGGATACAAAATGATGCAAAGTTGCAATCGCATTGCTTACACATGAAAAATTAGATGGGAGTTGTGTGTGATAGAGAGCAGGGTGGGTGGGGGTGGTGTTGCTTCACTAGCACTCATGTAATGTAGTAGACCAGCCTTAAAATTTGTGCTTATGATACATGACGTCATGTTACAAGCTAGCTGAGCTAACTGGCTTCAGGTCAGGTGAAAAATAGGCTTATTTTCATGAAAATATCTATTAAAAAAAGACAATCTCTCTATCCAGTGATCTGTTTCTCAATGATAGATTAATTAAACAGATAGCAAGCCAGCATATCATACTGTGATCACACGTGCCTGCTATAATTTGAGTCTAAGAAATGTTGATCTAACATACTAAAATCAATTATACATGTACATGTATATATGTTACACTAGGAGTTGAAAATTACATTATTATGCATAAACACTGTTTTGAAAATATTAAAAGAGTGTGTATGCACAGTGTGCTAAATAATACACTTATTTTAATGTCTGTGAGTGTGCATGATTGATATATACAATTTTGCAAATCAAAAATGTCTATTAACAATTAGTTTTCTTTAAATTAAATTTTTAAGTAGATAGTTATCTTTTTTCTTCCATCTATATATTTTCTAACTTTGCATGTACATTTTTAGGACAGTAATTATTTAAAACACTATTTTTCCTAGCTCTGAACTGTCTCCACAAAGCACGCTGAGATAGTTTTTGTAAAGTAGAAAATGAACTGTTGATTGAAGACAATGATTGAGCAATGTTATTCAGTCACAAATCTTTCACAGTGATAGACAGGAAGTGGGAGTAGTGACAGTTTCTGTAACAGTTTAACAAATCAAGATGGTGACTTCTTAGAGCATATTGGATGTTTTGTTATGTGTTAGTAAAAGGAATTTTAAGAAAAATACTAACCCTGTTGATAAGTGATAATGAATGCAGTTGTATCACCTAGGAGATAGCAATTTGCAGTATTTTCAATTAACTGCAAGGACTTTTTCAAGCAATAATTCATTTTGGTTTCTTATAAATTAACACTTTTTCCTATAAACAAAACATTGATGATTTTAATTGTTCTTTGAAATTTGATTTTACACCAGCTTGTGGCTGATTCTAAAATTAATTATCTTTGAATGTAGCATATACTTATGTGTACACACACACACACATATACACAGCAATTTTTATATGGTGCATATATACATATTTTGAAAAATATTTCTATATTGATGTTCTAAATAGTTAGGCTGGATTTTTTATGAACATATTTATATTATATTAACGTATATATAAATTACAATGTTTCACTGTTTGTTATCCATAGTAATTTATTATTTAATAAAGAAAATATTTCTCAATTAAACATGTAATTAATAATGCTTCTGGTATTTCTGTATTAAATATCAACTTAACTTTTCATAATATTGAGGTTATGGTATTCCTGTATTAAATATCAACTTAACTTTTCATAATATTGAGGTTATGGTATTCCTGTATTAAATATCAACTTAACTTTTCATAATATTGAGGTTATGGTCAGTATATGTCTTCAAAAAATTCAGTTGTGTGCTTTTTTAGATTTGTTTTTATAAAATCTTAAGTTTTATTTCTATTGGTCACTCTCAGTTCTTGTGCTGTCTCAATTATGTTTCCATTGATTAATATCATCATATTCATTATAGTGTTTTTTAGACTTCATCATATTTAATATTCTCATGTTGTCATAGGTTTTTATCATATTGAATATTCTCATTTTGTCATAGTGTTTTCTGTGTGCTTTTTAGATTTTTATCATAACGAATATTGTCTCATGTTGATCCAGTGTATTCTGTTTGTTAGATTGTTATTACAATAATATAAATACAATAACTCCCTGTATATAACTTCTGGAAAGTAATCCAAAATAGTTTGTAAATGTTAAACTGCTCCTGTTGAAAGACTTCATTAGTTATTTTTTAAACACGAAAACACACATCTAAGATGCTGCATTAAGGATTTAATTTTAATTGAAACATTAAGGATGATTATGATTATTTATGTTTGGAATGTATTGGTGATCCCTTAGCACATGTAATTGAGGTACCGATGATTTTTCTTTTCCCCCAAAACATAACTTTTGTGGCGTACTTGCTAGGTAAAGTGTAGAAACTGCACAATTAAACTGCATAGCAGTACTAAAACTACTGTGTAAGAAAACATTCAATGATAATGCATAGTTTGAGAGCTGCTGTTTTAAGATTATTTCTTCGATGCAACTGTGAAAAGTAAAATGATTATTTACTTGTGAAATAAATTGATGATATTTTAAAACTCTACCTTATTCATGCATTTCTGCAATTTTTAGTATATTTAACACTTGTCGTTTTACACTTTGCAGCAATACTGTTTGAGGTAATGTTCCTATTTTTAAATGCATTTATGTTTTTGTTTTATGGACATACATTGAATTTATTACATATTTCTGAGGAAAAAATATTTAATATATTTCAGTGTGAAATTATTATTCATTGTGTATTCATGAAAAATTGCCCCCTCATGCTTTACTGGTTTTTTCTTTTAAAATTTTAACATTGTTGAATTTCAGATTTTGTGAAAAAAATAGTTTATTTATTGTTTTTCTATGTATCTATTTATTTACATGTGGACCTCTTATTATTATATGCATTTGTGTATTCATGCATTTTAAAATTTATCTGTTTTTATGCAACATTTTATCAGGAATACAATCTGGCAGATATTAGCAGTTATATTGTTATTACTGTTATGCATAATCTGCTGCTCTGCATAATAAAAGACTATTCACCATTTTGAATAGACAAAACTGACTAGCCCAGTAACTCAATTATTTATTAAAACAAAATTGTGGATCATGTCATACTAATGCCTTCATTTTCAGAAGCAAATTATACATATAAAGGAATCCAGATCTTGTATGTATTGGTAAATTGTGACAACCAATTTAATCATTATTATCAGACGCTTTCAATATATTTTGTGCATAAGGAATCTCAAACCACACCTTCATCTGTAAAGACTTAGAAGTAAGCGAGTGAACAAGCAATGAGAGAAATGTTAATGTTACCAGTGTATATAAGACTTTGCAGTAAGCAGAGATCATGGCCACACAGTGATAGCTAGTGAACAGAGATTCATATTCTGATGATTGGCACTTGTCCAGTGAACAAGGGAGACTTCTGACAGTTTGTGTCAAGAGAACAAGGGAGACTTCTGATAGTTTGTGTCAGAGAACAAGGGAGACTTCTGACAGTATGTGTCAGAGAACAAGGGAGACTTCTGACAGTTTGTGTCAGAGAACAAGGGAGACTTCTGACAGTATGTGTCAGAGAACAGGGAGACTTCTGACAGTTTGTGTCAGAGAACAAGGGAGACTTCTGACAGTTTGTGTCAGAGAACAAGGGAGACTTTAGAGAGTTAGTGTCAAAGAGCAAGGAGATGTGAGATTTTGTGTCAAAGAGCAAGGAGATGTGAGATTTTGTGTCAAAGAGCAAAGGAGATGTGAGATTTTGTCTCAAAGAGCAAAGAAGACCTTTTGTGATAGCCTGCATCAAAGAGCAAGGAAGACTTGCAAAAAATAATCAAGAAACAAGGGAGACTAGCAAGAGTTTGTGCCATGA
Source organism: Sinotaia quadrata (assembly GCA_028829895.1). NCBI lineage: Eukaryota > Metazoa > Mollusca > Gastropoda > Architaenioglossa > Viviparidae > Sinotaia > Sinotaia quadrata. The sequence continues at coordinate 95,173,469 of CM054183.1, read as the reverse complement.
TTTGTTCCTTGCTCAAGCAGCAAATCTGTGCACAAAAAAAATACAAAATTTATACAGATATCATTGTTCATGCAAAACAAATGAAATCAAACACAGTTAGCACGCTTGTATTTTCTTTTATACATGCAACATAAGTACTTACTGCTGTTAGAATTATCACAGTCAGTAGATGACTGAAAAATAGTGTACAGAACTAAGACATCACACAGTAAACTGTACATGCATTTTGAAAATTGAATTTGAAAATTGACTCAATAGTGTATCTGGAAACAAAACCATCACTCTTTCATTATTTGTGGATGATGACAATAAAATTGATTATTATAAATATAAACATCAACAAAAATACATCCAAGATACCTCAAGGTTGCTTATTCTTTAAGCAAAAAGTGACAATTTGTTTTGTTTTTTTTAAACTTTCAATAAAATAAAGATTAAAAGAATTGTAATTATACATAGTATTCAAAATCTGTATATTATGATTTTAAAAAATGCACAACACACAGAAGATTATAAAAGGAAATTAAAGCTTTAGTATTTTTATTTTATATACTGATATATTCAGTCTATAAAATAAACAAAAATTTCGTTTGCTTTCCATTTAAAAATAATTGTCTCACTTCTAAAAAATTAGGTGTTTTAAATTCTTAATGAATGCTGAATAAATAAAACTTATGCATGCTTTCCTCAGCAACACTCGCATTACAATTGATTGGCAGATATTTGGAAAACCATGAATATACAAGAAAGCCTTTCTGCTGTCATTTTGTGTAACTGGTTAACTAGTTACTTACGTCAAACTCCTCATGTTCACAGAAATGCATATATTTCTTAGGAATGTGGCTAAAGCCATGAGATTTTGCATGCAAAAAATGATGAGAGACTAAGCTAATGAAATACAAACATGAAGTTGGTCAGTAAGCACCGGTGCCATTTAGTTCCAAGAGTTTCATGCCAGGTCAATAGGTGAACTTTGCCATGTTATTTGTAAGAAGTATTTTTTGGGCTTTTTGAAAATTTACTTTCAAACCGGACTTAAGAATGAATGACATCATTGTGTGAGTGTGGTTTCCTTGGCAAGTTAAAAATGATGTTGCTGATAGAGTAAAGTGCCTTCTACCGCCAATATTTTCTAGATTGTTTTTACGTGGGATCTATTAAAACAATCTACTTAAAGACTAACCTGAAGACCCAATGAGAAACTTTACTCACTTCTTATATCATTAAATTTGTATAGATTCCAATAGAACACACTTCATGAAAGGTACTGCTTGCATTAGACCAACAATCTTTAAAATTAAACATGACACATAACAACTTACATAAATAATTATTTTCACACACTATTTTGTTATTAAAAGATGCCTTGATACTGTAGCCTAACTATTAACTAATGTTTTTATTAGTTTATAAGGAAAAGATTTCTAGCCTGTTTTTAAAAGGCATTTTAATAATATAATGAAACTGCTAAATTTTGTAACCATAGAATGAATAGTCACAATTATTTTTAAGCAAGTTAAAGACATGCTTAAAGGCACAAAAATACCAATCAACTGGAAAATAAAAACACAACAAAAAAAATCAATCTGCAACATAAAAACTCAATCAAACATTTGTGACATTAAAAAACCCACATAAAAATATCAAGTATTTGTGTTATAGGTCTGCTGAGTATATAGATTTGATTTTTTTTTTTTTTAAAGACAAAAACAAAGAAGCAAAAATCAGTATACAAAATAGAAGCACAACCTGAAAAGGCCCCAGCAAGTCCATGGCATTGTATAATTATTTAGTGCTCAATCAAATGTACACATACACAATATGGATACAGAAATTATTATTATAAATAAACAGATAAAATACCACCCATATGGAGGGAAAAGCACAACCATTATATATTTACGATAATTGCACTACAAGCTTGAAAAAGTTTTCTTGGCAAAGGGAGGTAACTGAAGGAGATAAAACAAAATTTCTCCCATTGATTCAAACATATTTAGAGTCAAATTTATAAATAGAAAATTAACTCCATTTAAAAAAAAAAAAAAAAAATCACTGTGCATGTCCAAGCTTCACAATGCAAGAAACAGTATTTAAATATTTTGCTGGTATACACTATTAAACAACATTTCAAGTGTTTTGAGATAGAAAAAATTTTGTGGAGCACTGTATATACATAAATCTTTTCCTTTGAATAGTGAGAACAATCTTCAGTGAAGCAGTGCAGGTAACGAGGTGTTTTGTCTAAGTAGAGAGAAAGTCTTCAATGAAGCACTGAATGTACTGAGGTCATTGGTCAAAGGTAAAGAAAACAATCCTTTACTCATAGACTGAGTAGTGTTGTAAATAAACAAAACAATCTTTTGTGAACTATTCATGGACTGAGGTGTGTAGTTGTAAAACAAAACAATCTTTTGTGAACTATTCATGGACTGAGGTGTGTAGTTGTAAATAAACAAAACAATCTTTTGTGAACTATTCATGGACTGAGGTGTGTAGTTGTAAATAAACAAAACAATCTTTTATGAAGTATTCATGGACTGAGGTGTGTAGTTGTAAATAAACAAAGCAATCTTTTGTGAACTATTCATGGACTGAGGTGTGTAGTTGTAAATATAAAAAAAAACTTTTTTGAAGCACTCATGGACTAAGGTGTGTGTTGTTGGTAGAGAACAGAATCTGTATGGTGAAGCACTCATAACATAGACTAAGTGTGTGGTTGTGGATATAGACAACAATCTTTTTATGAAGCACTCATGGACTAAGGTCTGTGGTTTTGGGTAAGGAACATAATCTTTTTGGTGAAGTACTCATGGACTAAGGTATGTAGTTGTGGGTATAGAACATAATCTTTTTTGGTGACGCACTCAGACTAAGTGTGTGGTTGTGGGTAGAGAACACAATCCTTTTGGTGATGGACTGAGGTGTGTAGATGTATCTGTAGGAAACAATCTCTTGTGAAATACTGCACAGAGTGATGTGTACCATCTTCCCCAAACTCCTGCAATAAAATGTTGATCTTGGATAAACTAACATTTGTTACAAACATGAGCATTTATTAGTCATGTTCCAGTAGTTACAATAAGTGGATAAAATAATGTGTATCAATTATTTTTAAAACAGGAAGACAGATGATAAACATTTTAAATTACAAACATGATGACAGTCTCCTAAGTAAAGAAAAAATATATATATAAAATATATATAATACCATAAATACCCTGAATTGCGAATGCACCTTTAGAAAGGCCCAAATTGTAAATGACCCCAAAACAAAAGCATGAAGAAACAAATGCACAATCAGACACATACACATGCTTCACCATAAAACATTGCTGAATGAAATCTTATTTAATTTCAAGATTAATCATTTTAAATTACTTAAATATTTTTTCAGCAAGAAAACAAAACGATGCTTTTCAGATGACAAAAATAAATAATTATTGTCTAGTACCAAATGAACATTGAATTTATTATCTGTTATCACATGAAAGTTTATGAAGGTTGTTGCTCAAAAATGCCATTGTTGGTACCAATATAATTATATATTTAACTCATCTCTGTTCATCACTTTTGAATAAAGTACACAAAGAATGATAACAGCAAGCTGTACAAATGATAAGTAGTTGATTATTCCTTATCATAAATCTAAATGCTTGCTTATCTTGTGCGGTTTTACATCTACAAATCGTCAATAGGCAAATAAAAAAATAATACCAGTCACAACAAAGAAGTATATGTATTATAATGTCACACTAAAGGGCAGAATCCCATAATCATAACAAATCATTACACTATTTCTTTCTTTTATTTTTACAAGTAGAAAAACATTTATACTCCAAACAGTTAGTCACAAAAAAACTATCCTTGAAAAGAAAAAGTCACATGGTTAGTGATGTCACGGGACCAGGTTCCATTCACATATGGATGCAAGGAAATTTGATTTAATATGCAAGCAACAGGGCGAGAGCTGAAGACTTTTACAAGATTAATCAAATTAGCTTTAAAAAAAAAAAAAAAAGCTAAAAAGATGATAACGAAAAAGCTAGGAAAATTGCAAGTAGATATTTTGATATAAAAATGTTTTCTAAAGCAAGGTCAAACAGTCATGTTAAATGTTAAATTATAAAGCAAAATTATCGGTATATGTTAATGTTGTATATTATACAGATGAAACAAAATCTTTTCTCTTAAAAATGCATATATTCTGAAAGATCTCACAACTAGTGCACAACTTTTCCATTCCTGAAAGCTGTGATCAAGATAGTACACCATTTTATTTTCACTCCAAGCTCCCAGCCTAGTCAAAGATTAAACTGTGTACATCTTGATCAGCAGGCTTGGGAAAGAATCATCTCTCAGGTATGTTGCTAAACAAGGAACAGTCAAATATAACCACATATATGTCATGTCGTGAGCACTTTAAAAGACATTTTTTTACAAATTAAACAAGAGTACTTGCCAATTTTTTAATCAGTCCTAAAACAAAATGTAAGGTAATGCAGTTAATATTTTACATTTTATTAAATTATAAATGCATGGTAAATTAAAAATTTTGCATGCTTTTTCAATCCTTTTGTTACAAACTGTTTTTAGCATTTGTGAGAGGAAATATCCAAAAGAAATTATTGATTTTAAGTAAAAACTTTTGAAACTAAAATAATTATTAACATATACATTTTTTAAGTCTCCTCTTAATCAATTTTTAACTACTGCATAGACTGTAACACTAAGAGCAGCCTCTACCACTCCTACACTATGAGTGCCATCCTACCATGATGCTGATTGCATTGATTTGTGGTCCAAAATTAAAATCAGCCATAGCCACAGGACTCTTGAGCTACGTGTCATCCTAAATGCAAATCTATGACATAACAACAGTACCATAATAACTAACTAATTATGTACAGTTGTACTGTCAGATTTCCAAGAGTTACATTTGTACAATCATATCTGCAAGTAGGTAAGACCACTCAAATTTTGAAGTCTGGCCAAATAAGCTGATATTTACAGGTTATGTTATGTACCTCAAAGTAAGTTTGTATACAAAATTTTGGAGCTCTAGCTTTAATAGAAAAAAAGTTATGACAGTTCAAAGTTTGATGTAAATTGCAGAAAAACTCAGATTTCACGAAACCCCCTTTTGAAATGACCACAAAACAAAAACTATGAAACATACACAGTTCATCTTTGCTATGTCAACTCTCTGTAACACAATTATACTGCTGATTTTTTTTTAAGGATCACAGATGCATAGAAAATGAAATACAGTCCTCTCAAAATAGCATTTTGTTCAAAATTTCAAACGGCAAGTGGTCAAAAACAGAATGTCTCTTTTGGAGTCTTGTAAAACAAAAACTACTTCATATACATCATCCAGATTTGGTATACTTGCTCTTTGGAGTATAGACATTTCCAGGGTGAAGTTTTAGACAATCTTGTTTAATAGATTTAGAAATAATAAATATAACATATGAAAAATATAGCTTTTTGCAATACAATCGCACATAATGTTCACTTGTTGAAGAGAAAAATAGGTCAAACGAAACAGTTATTATTATAATACAGTGTTTCTAATTTCTATAACTGACAGCATGATCATTCTAACCTAAATAAAGTCATAAATTATATTTTGCATACTTTATTACTTATGTGCATGTATTTAGCAATAACGAATAAGTTGAATAATGCTCACCATATATCATAACATGAACTATCCATTTGTGATCCTATATCAGCCCTGTAAATCCTGTTCAGTCAATTTCTTTGCTTGTTAATGTTATGAACTGCATTGCCAATAACTAGTTAGTTGATTTATTTAATTTTAATGTCTTTTCACTTGTGGATTTAGACACATTCACACATATGCATAAATATACTTTGATACACCCATATTAGTGTACACATATGATAACCTTATGAACAGATGCTGCTTTGATTTTAATTCTATTATTAACAAAGTATTAAGAACAGAACATTAATTTTAAAAACAGTTCAAAGCTAGCAAAACTGATACTCTTTTTAGTTTAATAAAATACTTTTACATTGTTACAATGTTAGTTCAATAGTTGTTACTATTTGCAGTTAGTGAGTTACTATTTGACAAAGTTGTATAATTCATTAATTGTCAATTATTTATTAACAATGTATTAAGAACAGCACAATTTTAAAAACAGTTCAAAGCTAGCAAAACTGATAGTGATACTCTTTTAGTTTAATAAAATACTTTTAGTTTTACATTGTTACAATGTTCAATAGTTGTTACTATTTGCAGTTTATTTTTTAGTTCCCTTCAACAGCAATTGTAATTATTAGTATCTTTATTTTTAATAGGTGTCTATTTGTTTCATAATATAAGACATTTACATTCTAAAAATATCTTGAAAATTGAAGCTAAAAGTCTTTCATAGTTTTACTTATTATATATCTACTATATTAGTGTATACTGTATGACTGTAGTGTGTGTAGCATGTTACTCATCCTTGTCTTGATCTCAATTTTTACCATACATCGATTCACTCACTCACTGACACATACACTTATTTCTATATTAGTATATATCTTTACCTTGAACGGTCACTCAATGACAAATTCTCATTCATCATTTACTAGATTGTTTCTTAAAACCCGAATTATAATAAAATAATGAAAAGTACTGGTCAGCTACAGACTAACACAGAGACAAAAATCCGCCAGCATTAAAAGTTGTCGTTCTTTATTTTGGATTGGTGCTTTGTAAAATTAATTTAAAATATCGCCGATTAATTAAAATATTTTCTAAAAAAATAAGTCTCATCATGAATCATCATTTAATCATTTGCAGCCAGTATTTTTTGTATAGGACTGCTTTTAATATAAGCAGTTTGTCCTAACAAATCATCACCCTCTTGCAACCGTACTTTAAATGGCCGATGTTTAGCTAACCTCGTTAATGATCAAAATAAAACTTTCTAACAAATCGTAACTTAAAAATAATAAATAATCGTTTTACAGTAGCAATATTTAGATGAAATTTAATAGTTTTTGTTAAAATTTACGCAAAATGTTGTCTGGTTGAACCATTTTAATACACGTGTGGTCCAAGATGGCGATCTCTCGTCAACTTCGGCATGGGCGCGAATAAAACTATTAGGGTTACCCGCGTTCATTGCCATTCGCACTTCCGTTATAGACACCTCCGTTTCGTGTTATATACCATTTTAAAGGGCAAAAGATGACCTTTTCAACAGTATAAAGTAGGCGAACAGATGAGAATGGGTTTCGAAGTTATAATGCGTCAAACATAACACATAATTTGGATTATCATTTTCTACAGTAAAAATTTTAAAAAATTAAATCAACCGATGCTTATGTTAAAGGTCATTATCTTAGCTTTCCATTGATATAAGATTTATTTTTATTGGTTGAATCGTAAAAGAGCGACAGCGCGTTAAGTGAGCATACCCAAAAACGATGTCGGCGGTAAGCCATTTTCAAATCTCGCCACGGGTACTTTAGTACGCTTTACCGACTGTGAGTTTATCGATCAAAACGTAATAAATATGTCATTCAAATGTACAAACAAAACTTATATTTAACGTTGGAAGATTCCTTTATTTGTTAAAACAATTTCCAACCATTTCTTTCTTTTAATTACTGAGATAGACAGTTTTGAAAAAGAGTGAATTCAGTCAAAAAGTGACGTTGTCTCCAGTCTCCATATAGCGAGTGGTCTTACCTACTGCAAGACTACCTTTGTAGTAAGACAATATAATTAATACTGTCATATTTGCATGACACTGTACACTTGTAGTCTTGTTTACTAACACAAATATATATACTAATACAGTCATAATGGCAAGGCAATATAGGTGTGCAAATTTATTTGCAAAGACAATTTACCTTTGCATATTCATAATCATATTAGCTGACTATATTTGTGGTCTGCTTAAAAGAAAGTGTACATTTGTACAGCCATATCTGCTAAGGTAATGTATCTGTAAAGTATATGTGTACTATTACTATATGTCTATGGTCTATTTGTTACAATAATCCAGACAGTCCCAGTCTTATTTGTAAATATTTTACCCTTGTTGAGTCACGCTCATGTGATAATATACAATTCGTAGTTTATTTAGAAAGACAATGTACTCACACCATTCTGAAGAATGCTAGAACCAGCCTCTGTTGACAATAGATATGGCTGCCATATTTAAGACATCAAATCAGAAAACTGTTGCTCTTTCTTTGTACTTACTGACTGATTTGTGCATAATGCCTACCACCAAATGTGATTATTTTGTTCCTGCATATATTTATCCTTAAAATATATTTATAATGTGACATGGTAAAGTACATTTGGGTTGTACTTAATCCATAAGAGTAATAAAACGGAAAGATATCTGTCAGTTCATCAGGTTATCAAATAATAAACTCTGACAGAGTAAGGGGGGGGGGGGGGGATCAGGACATTGACTTAAATATTTCTGGTGATTATTTTTGAAAGACTGAGTCTAGAGCAGATTGATTAATGAAACATGAACAATAACAATAATGATAATAAAAGAAGACTTAATAAAGCACTTAAGCTTAATAAGACTCTTAAGTGTTTTACAATAATTGCATATACCACACACTAAACCTTAATGCAAAGTGCTTAAACTTTTAAGAAAACCAAATAAAATTTAACAAAATAAAATGAATCCACGCACACAATGATAATAAGAGGAACATAAATAAAATGAATTAACAATGTACAGTTTGAAGAATGACACAGATAAATCTTTAAGAGCCCTCTTGAAAACAACCACTCTTTTTGTATCTCAGCTTGTGAAGCTGCAGTCCTATGACATACAAATATACAAGGTCATTAAGGTTAGAGGTGAAGTAGTACAATACCAGTAAACAGGACTACACCATGGGCCTATTTTTAGTAACATCTATAGTAATGTGATGCTATGAATGTATAATATATTTACAAGAAAATGTACAACACACAAAATGAGGTATATATAATGTTTAAGCGAAGACTCTAAAACACTACCAAACAGAACTGTAGAGTATCCCTCTAGTATAAACACACTCTGGAACTCTCACCCTCCTGACACAAAACCCTTTTATCCCTCCCCCATCCCCTAAAGACACTTAAGTATTTGCTAATTGTCATCAAACAAACCATTTTGATGGTCCCACATCACAGCAAGTCAACCTCATGATGACCATAAGTTATATTCTGATTTGTGCAAAGTTCAAACTACCTTGTAAAAAATATTATATTATGTAAAAAGAGTGCATTTTTAAAAAGATGGACATAAAATATAAAAGGTCATCCACATGCTGACATTTTACCTACCCCCAAAACTGAATTAGATTTATAAATATTTTGACAAAGATTCAGTAATCCATACTGATTAAACTAATACTCATCCAGAGAATATATATATAAACTATCATGAATCTCTCCAAAATTTTAAAAATTAAAAATTAACATTAAAAAGAGATTCATTATTTTTTTTATTTTTTTTTTTAGCAAAACGTGTAATTTGTTTAAAATGATAAAATGAAATTTACTATATTTAAACTATAAAAATTACAATAACTGGCATAAAGGTAATATGAAAATAAGTTAGATTTCAGTTTATAAATAGGACAAACATGACAATTCTGGAATTCTCATAATACGCTTATTCTAAACAAAGTAATGCATAAATCTGAAAGATCAATTTTAGAATAATAAATCAACAACCATGATGTCTGCGACACACTTACTCAAAAATAAGTAACATATAAATCTGAGAGATTTAAACTAAGCAACACATAAATCTGAGAGAAGTTAGATCTTATTTAAAATAATGATTCAATAATAAACGTGACATTTATTCTAAATTCTGAAAAGTCAGATTATATTTAGGATAATAATAACTGTGACAATGATGTACATACCAAATATGAAATGATGCCTAATTATGAGACTAGTAAGAACAGATAGCCACTAAACTAATTTCAATATAAAGTCAGATTTTCAATGTAAAGTCAACCGTGTATGTAAGTGGAACCCCGCAATAACATGAATTTGGATATAATATAATGCAGTCGTAGCATGGCTCCTGAAATACATATCTTAATAATGCATTCTATTGCAAAACCATGCATTAACACGACCCTACTAGTAACACAATCTGATTTTATGGACCCCAATTATCGCATTATAGTAAGGTTTCACTGTACATCTATTAAATATCCACACTAACATACACACCATCAAATTCAATGGAACAAATCACCCTTACACAGAAAGTCCAATATGCAAAGAAATATCATTAAAAAAAATTGCAAATTAAGTTTTAAAACATTATCACAACACTGGCAATAGTGGCATAGTAAACACATCAGAATGTAAGTTGTAACCCATTTTTGGCAAACATAAAAAGTGTTACGTTCCAGTACCCTAAGGTTACTGTGGAATATTTCCATAGATCAATGCTGACCATTGGAGCAGCATATCCAGGATGCAAATGTTTAAAGTGATATAATTAGGAAAATTCAAATTCCACCCAAACAAAATAGTTCTTCAGTCAGGGATATAATGGAATATGCCATTATTTTGTAAAAGTACACTTCAAAGACTTCTTGTTAATAAACGACATGAAAAAACATCTTAAATTATGCACACGTGTACACTCCAACAACCATGCCGCAAGAGTTGCACATATAATGTTAACGACTAGTTATTTACAACAGGGAGTGGCTATACCATGAATCTCCTGAAGCAGGAGGCATGCGTACAATTGTGTAGCAGTCCCAACAAGATCAAATATCAGAATTAAATACAAGCCACTATCAGACTAACATAAATGTTTTGATACAGCCTGGGCTCAGATCAGCATAATTATTTGTTAGACTAACCTACTAAGCTACTTACTACAAAAGCTTAGAAACCCAAAGGCCAGACTGGAAAAAAACTACTCTCATACAGGTAGGCTAAGAAGGTACCCTTCACAACTCAAGAGGCCAGATTATAAAGCATCTTTACAGGTCAAAGTTCAACAATCTCTTCTAGATGAGGCACACGCCAAGAGTAAAATCATGGCAACAGGATAGGTCACTGACTGGTCAGTCCTACCCCAGCAACATTTCAGCCTGTTCAAGGCATGAATTAAGTTGAAGCTTACATAACTAGAGTACATGTGAAAAATCTAGAGTCCAAGTAGAACCTTAATATCAAAATCAGACATAACTACTCAAATGAGCATCAAACACTAAGGATGGTTCACAAAGATCAAAATTTACTGCTCTGTTAGGATTTCTTTCAGAAGAAGATCGTTTTGATGCAACTAATGTTTCCTCACAACTTTCTTTACACTGAATGGGCTTAGCCACACCCACATCAACACAACACTGAGACTTTTTATCGGAGGGATCAGTGCGGTCCAGTACAGAAGGATATGATTGTCGGCTCTTTTTGGAACGCACATTTCTCACTTTACGCCTGGGAATGCTGTTGTGAGGCATGACTGTTGAACTCTTCGAATCATATCCAGGTTCAACAGTGGGACCAATTGAATAGGGACGCAATTTTGGTTTGGGATGCAGAATCTGAGGACTTCGATTTAACCCCTTATCTCCTGCTGATGCCTGGCGATGATGAGCACCTGTAAGTACTCCACCAGACAAACTGTGCCCATTCAGTTGAGATGGTAGGGTGCTGTAAGGATTCAGGACTGGTTGTCCCAATCCACAAGAATCTTCCCCATACTCAGGGTATCTTGTGGGTTCAAAGTCATCAGCCACTAGGCGAGTGTAAGAGTGGAGGGGGAAATTTTCCAGGAAACCATACTGCTTGAGAGAAGCATGTGTGATTGGAAGAGACCTGCTGTTCATGGAATCTAAAGGTCTGCTCTGATACAATTTGATATCAGGGGAGTGATCACCCACTTCCCGTGGAGCACAAGCTTCATTCTGCACATGCTCGCATGCAAGTGTACGTTGCTGGGGTCCTTCTATACCAAATGATTCAGATGTGCTTCCCTTCTTGATGCCTTTGTCTTTGGATGATCGGTATTTATCTAATGGTGTAAAACCCATCTTTTTAATATGTTTACATTTCGAAGCTGGAAATCGATTGGTAGGTAGACTGGGTCTCAATTCCTGACTTGGTGGGTTGCTGACTGGCTTCCTACTGTTCTGTTTACCATTGGTAGTTAATTTCCTTTTAGCGATGTGTGAGCCATTTGGTTTGGTGGAAGATATTGTGTTGTCTGCAAGATTAAATCTTACTGAAAGGGAATCTGGTTGTGCTAGACTGACCACCTCTTGCTCTACACTATATCTATTGGGGCTGCTGGTTTGCAGAGCTATGCAATTCTCAGGGTATTGTAAATCATTTTGCAACACAGAGTCATCTGTTTCGTGCGCTGATTTCCTCACACGCTTCTCTCCAGTCTCCGAGCATACAGAAAAGGTAGAATTCATGGACTGTGACCGTGGCATCATGCCAGGAAAACTGACAGAGTGATTAAAAGAGTCCTGAATCTGTGTAGCGATGAGAAACTGTTCACTCAGTGAACCATCCCTTGGATGGGTCTCATCACTAATAGCAGCATGCAAGGGAGGCAAGTTCTGTCGCAGCTCTTCTTGTAAAAGTCTGTGATTTTGCTGAAATGCATTGTCATACCCTACAATAGGCCTTGACATCATTCGCTTTGTTCCAGGCAATCCATCAACTGAGGGCAAACATCTGCCAGGGCTAGCATCCTTAGCGGAAGAAAGTTTGGCTTTTCTTCGGGTAAGAGATGCCATGTAGCTGCTGGGGGTCTGTACACCACTGTCTGTCATGGATGCATGATAGCTTTGTGACATGGGAGCCAACACAATGCCATTTGTTAGGTCATGTTCAGGATTGTGGGAATACGAAAAGCTACAGCTGCGACTGGGCTGCCGTAGGCACTGTGGTTCTCCATTGGTGACAGTAGATGGATGAGTGTTAGCCAAACTGGAATTTTCTATCAGAAATGGCTCCACAAACTTAGAATCTGTCTGGTCCAGATCTGAACAACCAATTGCATTTCCATAAAATGAAGACTGACCTAATCTCTCAACAGTGCGTATACTCTCTCTTTTACGCACTTCACAGTCTGCTGACTTCAGATAAGCCTGGGTTTTATTGTCAGCACTTCCTCTGCCAGTGCACGATATCTCTTCAGTGTGTGCATCGCCTTGTGCTCGGTGGAAGCTCGATCCAAGAACAGAGTCTGCACTACTTCTTACCTCTCTATCCACCGAAAGATTTGCCAGGGATTCATCATTTTGATTGGACGAGCTGTAAAGTTGATTTCCCTCAGAGACACGCTCTGTACAACTATGATCATCGTTATTGTTATTGTTGCTGATGTTGGCATTTGAGTCCAAGGGCATCAAGTCAGATGAGGTGTTCTCCACTTCTCGATAAGGTGGTGGATCATCTTCAGGTAAAATATGAGGGGGTTTAGGTGGTGAATAAGGGGGTGGTGGATCCTCATATGGTGGACACTCAATTTCTATGAATGGAGATGGCAGATAAGAATCCATGTCATCATCACTGTGGCCGCGCCTGGCCTGAGCTTCAAATCCTATGCAAAATGAGAAGCATGGTCTTGAAATTAGTAATGACATAATAAATAGTAAATGTGTATATATATAATTTAAAATATGGACAATGTAAATGCATGGCTTCACTAAGTAATGCCTCACAGATTGTTTACTTCCTGGATTTTTCATCCAAAAATTTACAGATTCAACTCAGATCCTTAGGATCTTATGTGTTACTGCCCGTCTTTCATTCATACTGTACAGTTAGACCAAACTGATTGCCTTCTAAACTGCAAGAAATAAATAAAATAAAATATACTGTAAAGATATGAAGTTACTTCACCACAATTCAGTTATGTTCTTAGTCTCAAAACAATTACAGCTAATCACATCACACAACATTTTTATTGTGGCAAAAAGATAATTTTTTTCTACTAAAAACAAAAATAAATGTTTTCTTTAAAAAAAAAAACTTCTGCAAAACAGTCAACTTACGTCGCATAGCCAGTAAAAGTCGTCGCTGACGCAGTCTGTGTACCATGAAGAGAAGAAGTGCCAACACCAAAAATGAGGTCACAGTACTGGCCACTAGCCGCAGAGACAGATTAGTTACACTATCTTCACCTAGATACATAATTTAAATTAATTTATAGGTAGAATCAGCTTAAAATATGAACAAAATAAAAGATTAATTTACAATATAACAAAAATGAAACAGAAATATATTATGTTTTATTTAGTAAACAAAGTATCTTATTTATTTTCATTGTGCTATATACAAAAAGAAGAATTTTTGTAAATAAATTCTTTAAAATTTAAGTGCGGTCCTGCTACAGTTTGCAAGTCAGATAACTAACTTCTTTAATTAACAATCAAGCAGAAACTAATTTGTTAACTAACTAAATCACTCACTTTCAACACTGGTTGAAAAGAATGGTTTCAACAACTAAAATTATTAATATGATTGTAAACAATTAACTTATTTACATAAACACACACAACAGACAGGAATTCACAAAATTTTATGAAATTCTGCCATCCATTTAAAAAATCAGAAGCCATTATTCATACATACACACAAATGATTTATTTGTGGTGTAATGCAAAATCTTCCCATTTCTTTTCTTTTTAAATTTGCAATTAGGTCACTTTCTCAAATTCCCATCACTGCCACTACTCTATTGTTGGAGTACTACAGTATCCCCACTGTTTTTCAAAGAAGGAAAAATTGTTGTGTATCTGTGTGTACATGTGTGCATGTGCATTAAAAAAAACCTTTACTGGGCACACATTTTTCCTTTATTTAGCTCTGTGCAGGCAAGAATTTTCAGGATTTCAGTGAGATTTAGGGTTACGTTAGTAAAAACATCATATCTTTGGTATTACTGCATATATTTCAATGAAATAAAATGCAAATGAAAGGAAATTAAAGTATCTTTATTGTTTTCCTATGTGAAATATATTTATCAGGTGTCAAAAACATATTATATTATTAATATAAACATCTAAAATAATACTATTAAAATTTCAATCATGTTTACAATCATATTATACTACCAACACCTGCATCTTAAATAATACCATTCACAATCACATACCCATCATGTTCATATTCACATATTTTCAGTATCTCACTATCTGCATCTTATATATTAATAGTTAATAATTATATCATTAAAATCCCCACTATCGCTAAAACCCACCAAATTTATTATTATTAATCTCCAAAATTAACCCACCTATCCACTTCATTATGATATTATTATTAATCTCCAAACCACCCATCCCATCCATTTAATTTCGCATGATTTGATATACTGGTAAAAATAGCATAAAGATAAAGAACAGTTAGTTAGTTAAGACAATTTCCAGAAAAAACAAAGTCTTGGACAATCATCAGGAGAGCACCACAAAAATCAATATACAGCTGCCACATTGATGTTCAAAACATTTTCATTTTTAGTTTTACTAAATAAAATCAATATGACAGCCAGAACAGCCATCATGTTGATTTTAAAAATTGTTTTATTGATTTTCAAGGGTAGTTTTGTACTTACAAGACTATTATGTTTGTTAAAATTGAATCTAACAAGTTTTGAACTTCAATGCTTTAACACTTATTTTTGTGTAAAATGGTTAATTACCTGCATTCATTAGAGCAACTTATGATTTAGATCATGTGTTTAACAGTTAGAGAAAGAAGGGCTAGTCAGAAAGAGAAACCCTTCTTGAACTAATAATACATTTCATTTCAAGGAAATAAGTCAAGTTTACCGTAATTCTTTCACTCACATCTATTTTGATGCTTAAAAATGTGGTTTTGCGAAAACTGCCATTGACAGATAACCGTGCTATTTGTTATAGTCAGCTGATTAAAATGTAGTTACTTCCCATAAATAAATAACTGTCCATAACACGAGCTTTTTGTTGTTGGGGGTTTTGGGTGAGAATAAAGTGGGTTTTTTTTAAATAAAAACAATATTCTTAAATATGTACTTAAAGATGATTTCTCATGTCCCTAATCATGCAGATATACTATCAATATACTTGAACTGCTTGATAACTGTTCGTTAGCAAAATATGATCTAAACTAAGATCTAAAAGTTGTTGGTGAATACAGAATACAACAATGATAGTAGATGAGAGAACAGCACTACTTGTGCAAGGAATTTCCAGTAAAGCTGAGCTAAAAATGTTAGTTTTTATTGCTTTGGTCTACCTACCTATTCAATACAATGGTAAAAGATAGAATACACATTTCTGCAAAATTTATGGCAATGTTAGTTCAGACATAAATATACACGCAAAATGTTATGAAATATTTATACTTTAGTATTACAAAAATTAGAAACCACTTGTCTATGACATATAATACAGATTGCTATAAAACTAAGGACCATGGAGTGTTGCTGTAACGAAATATTGCTTTGGTAAGTTTCTTGGATTATTTATAGCAGGGGTCTCAAACTCATTTGACCTGGGGGCCGCTTGAAGTATAATCTGGGTGAAGCTGGGCCGCATCATTATTCCCTGTTGTCAGAGGAGGCAACGCTTCCTCTTACACAGCTGAGACACATTTGGCTTCAGGGAGGAAGCCACTGAGACCCTCTGTATGGCTTGAAGATGCTCATCAGTAAGTTTGGACCTGAATTTTGACTTATTAAAGTTCATGGTGGAGAACATAGGTAGGTGCTCCCCAAAAGGCACTTGGTCCGCTTGAACATCCTGGAAAGCTCAGGGAAGGTAAGGGGCAATTCTCTCCAAAAAACTGTCCAAGCTTGTCTGCTTTTCCACTCACCTCCATGAACTTGGCTTTGAGTTCAGAATTACAATGTATGTCAATTAGCTCCATTTGAAGCACAGGAGGGGAATCTTCCACATCGAAGGAGAAGGGGTCAGCAAATATTTGAAACATGGTTCTGTGTTTCTTGAATTCTGCAAACCTGTGATCAAATTCTTCATGCAGCTTTACAATGGCATCAACATACTTTACTGAATGGTGTGCCACAATCCATGAGTGCCTTACATGCTGGGAAATGGCAGAGGTTTGTCTGAGAAAGGTGGGCTTTCCATAACACAAGTTTTGTGGAAAATGCTCTGACATTGTCATATGCAGTGCTGACAAGCTGCCCCTGGCCTTGTAATTTCTTATTCAGTACATTCAGCTCTTGTATGATGTCAACAAGAAAAGCTAAGTCCATGAGCCATTTGGGATTACTTAGTACAGGAACAGCCATCCCATCCTTCTCCATGAAGGTTTTCACTTCCGCTGTCAACTCATAAAACCCCTTCAAGAACTGTCCCTTGCTAAGCCAATGTACCTTGGTTATTTTTCTGTTCTTTCAGTCTACTATTTTTCTTCTTTGCTAAACCATTCACCTGCTTTTCGACATGAAAATGCTGTTTTTTCGGAAATTCTCATCTGTGTGTAGGCCTGTAGGGTCTATAATCTATATAGAATTAGCTTGCTAGATCTGGATGCTTTTGAACTTTGCTAAAGGGTAGCAATATGTAACAGGCTTGGGAAAGAAAGTCGCCGAGTTTGGCAGCACACCATTACTGTCACGATCCTGAGGTATGGTAGCCCACAGGTGACAAAAACTATAAAACTCCCAAGGTGCGTGAGAAAAACGTGCGGGCCGCACTATCACTAAACTTTGATATCAAGTGGGGGCCACAAAATATCGTTACGCGGGCCGCAAATGGCCCGCGGGCTGCGAGTTTGAGACCCCTGATTTATAGCAATGAAAATTAAAGAAAATGGCTATATGTATCCATGTAACAAAAAGGGGTGCCAGTTTTCAGTTCAAAATGAATTTATATTGCAAATAATTACAAAATAAATAAACACATTTTAACACAACTATCTTATATATCTCTCAAATCGATTCTGAATATATAGAATATAAACACATGATATTCAAATGCTGTACTTTTAAGAAAACACATTTCAAATTGAACCCCCTACCTCATGGTACACTTGCCCAGAGAATGAGCCATATATGTTCGTAATATTTACTAATTTAGGCTATCATTATCAGAAAGTGGCCTATAAAAGTATAATATTTCCAAACTGGTAACTAAAAATAAAATTTAAAAAAAAACACTTTCTAGCCATGATCTAATGACTTAAAAAGCCTGAAGGCTATCTCTTAGTATCAGTGACCTCTAGTAATAATATCGAATATATCTTACTAAGTTCCTTTTTTTTTAAAAATTAATCATTCTTATACACAGTTATAGACTGAAAAACTGTGATAACATAAACCATGCTGTCTGATCAGTTTCCACCTTCACATACAAAAGAATGTCCCATAAAATAACTTACCATGCCCTGGGCTACCATTGACAGTAGTACTAATATTTCCTGGAGGAGACTGGTAGACATTTCCGTTAGCATCTAAACAATGATACTGACAGCACACGGCAGGGATGGGCTCCAAGCGCGCACAACCCTGGGGTGCAGAGCAAGCAGCAGTGTGACACAGGATTGGGTAATCGTTGTCACATTTGCATCGAGTACACGGGTCCTGTAAGTTGGGAGTATACTCTTCCCCATGAGGTATGATCTTGCCCTCACCATCTGTACAGTGCTTGTTTCCCAAGTCACCTGCTATAATAATTAGTTCAATAGAGTGCATCAGATAGCAAGAACTACTGAGGAAATTTTAAAATAGAGAAAAATGTTACCAGCAGCATTAATATGCATTTCATTATGAAATGATGCTGAATTATTTTTGTAATCCAAAGATAAAATTTAACAAAAGAAAGTAAAGATTCATTAAATCCTGCAATACATTTGCATGTCTCTCCTTCAAGCCATAAACAATGATCTCAGAATGCAATGTTATTTAACTGTATCAAACTTAAAGTAATGTGTGTATGTTTCTCCTTCAAGTTCAAGCCATAAGCAATGATCTCAAAATGCAATGTTATTTAACTGTATCAAACTTAAAGTAATGTGTGCTTCAAGCCATAAACAATGATCTCAAAATGCAATGTTATTTAACTGTATCAAACTTTAAAGTAATGTGTGTATGAGATGGTAGGTGAGATTTTAGATGAATACTGGAGAGTGGTTGGAAGAGTTTATTTTTTTGTACATTTTAACTTTTTTTGGTTGTAAATGCTCAAATTCTCAAAAACAATTGTTATCCAAATATTAATTTTAATTGTCTGTAATTTACTTTCTAATGAGACAATGTTTCTTCCTAATTGGTCCTCAAATTAGAATACAACTAAAAATAATTTTCTTGTAGACATTGTAACTGTAGGTATAACTAGACAAATATTTTTTTAAAGATCAAGTGAAATGTTAAAAGTAAAAAAAAAAAAAAAAAAAAAAAAGTTTTTCTTGAAACTATTACGAGATTAGATTGCCCTCATGACTCCACAGTCAAGGCTGTATCTTTGTTCTGCATGCAGTTAAGGTATGAGATAATAGTGCAGAGAATGTTCTCCTTTTGCCAAGTGTCAAACCTTCAACACAAAAGAGTGTCTGTGTGGTCATCTGTCATCATTCAACTCATTAGCGTATTTTGGCAATACTGAAAATCTAACATAAACATGTCCCTTCAATATCCTGTAAAGTGTAATTGTATTATAATATCCAATAAGATTATATTTTGAATGGGAAAATATTACCAGAACAATGATATAATTTGCAGAGTTAAGTAGATTTTTCTTTGTTTAGTTTTCAAGTTACTATAAGTAAAATAGTAATACTCCAGAGTCAATAGCACACCATAAATGAAAAATGTAGGATAACAGTAGAATATATTTAGTACAAAAATTAAAGAATTAAAGCCCCAGCAAAATAAAGAGCAGTTAAATGGGAAAACTAAATAATAATTAATAATAATAATGCTTGCAGTGCCTAAATCTTGGCAACTCTACAAAACAATGGGGTATTATTTCACAGAATAAAATATAATATAAATTATAATACAATCAACTAACTAAAATGAAGACACAAACATAACATGTAGGTGATAGTCTGATACCCATTCAGTACCTAGGTTAAAGACTATACTATATAGTCTAAGGCAATGAGAACATCAACACAAACATAACAATAACATCTAGCTGGCATCAGTGATTCACTGCTTAGAGGTTGACTAAATAAAAACAAAATACAAATAGCCTAAGACAATAAGCACATCAACACAAACCTAACATTTAGGTGGCATCCATGATTAGGTATTTATGGAGGATTGAGTTTGTAACTTATGTTTCAATGGTATGGCAGGTTTTAAGTGATTCTAAGTAGGACACTTAACTAAGTGACTTTCAGTTCAACTGGAGGAACTAACTTAAAATATTATGACACTAGTAATTCTAGCATTATAGCAATAATGAATAGGTCACATGAATTTCACTTAATTTTCATTAGTTTTCATCTTATTGTGAAAATGAACATTACAATTATGGATCTGATTTTTAAATGTCAACTGATGACCTACTGAAGTTTTAGTAAATATGCCTCCTGCTTGAATGATATTTGTTTTTTTGCATTAAAGATTATTTAGATGGAATTATAAATGATTAAACTAAGACACTTGTATACAATATCATACTGAAATTATCTAAATATATTTTAAAAAGAAAATATTATTACTAGAGTTTATAAATTATACAAACTAATTAAACTTACAAAGAAACAGCAGAGAAGAAAAACAAATGGGCACATTTAGTGATTTACAATGAACATACCTTATATATTTTAATATCTTATTCTAATACTATAGGA
Source organism: Sinotaia quadrata (assembly GCA_028829895.1). Taxonomy (NCBI): domain Eukaryota; kingdom Metazoa; phylum Mollusca; class Gastropoda; order Architaenioglossa; family Viviparidae; genus Sinotaia; species Sinotaia quadrata. Next base: position 95,152,675 of record CM054183.1, on the reverse strand, counting down.
ACAAATTTGTATTGGTTTTCTTTCTAACTCCAATTTGTGTGTGTATGCTGAGGCACTATTTTTTTAAAACTCAAACCCAAAGCAATTTTTTAAAATGAGTATTAAACTGCATAATAAAATGACAAGCCAAAAATAAGTGAATAATGGGGATTATCTAATCAATTATCTGACAGTAACAGTCTAACACTCATGACAGTTTTTATCCATTATTTTTTTTTTTTAAGAAAAAAATTAAAATAAAGAAATTAATTCAAACACCTTGGGCTGATATTACTCAACCACGTTTGAGTTTATTTACTGCAATAATGACTGACTAGATTAAACACACACACACATACATATATAAATATAAAGCATAAATTAAAACTGAATGAAAACAATGAAAAATTAGTAGTAGTACCTTCCAATTTTATAAGAAATCATCAGTTCTAACTTGACCAGTGTATATATATATATATATATAAGAAACTACAATTTCTTCCCCACTATCCCCAAAGCAATGATAAATATAAAAAGAGACTAATAAAAATATCCTGGTAATAAAAATTTCCAAACAATGCTGGAATTTCTAGGCATCATTATTGAATAAAAAAATTAGTACTACTATCCCAAAAATTATTTAATTTTGCAAGAGGTGGCTTTCAATTTTGGAAAGGTACTTTTACTTTTAGTTCGAGAGAAATGTATAAAAACTATATTTCAAAACATCCCTGCAAAAACAAACAAGGAGTGTAAAATAATAATTAGTGTTATATATATATATTAAATAATATAGTTTCAGAACTAATATATGACTTGAACTTTTTATTAAAAATAGATTTATATTTTTTCAATTTAAACCAGAAAATTGCAGTAAAGAAGTAAATATTTTATCTCACTTTGTCACATGCACAAAACCTCTACTTTCATATATCAATATATATATATACTTGCATTATTAATCAAATTAATCTATAGATTACAGCTATCCAGCTATCTAGCTATTTAAAATGAGCAAGTCAGGGTAAATTTTTCAAGCCAAAGTTTGCAAATCTGCAGATCTGTGGCACACTCTGAAAGTGTGTTAAATAAAGTAGGTTAAATAAACAAGATGTATCTCTACCACCTTAATCGTTTTGGTATGAAGCAGGCTCTGCCTCTTGCTCTTCTTTCACCCAGACCTTTCTGAGAACATATCCTTGGCTTGAATAAGTAGCTTTCATACATCATTACATGTACTAAGATTTTAATGACAATGAGGAGTGCTCCTTGGAGTCAATGCAAATATATTATTACTACTAATGGTGCTATTTCTGTACTATTCTACTAACTCAATGCTGACAGCAAGCATTACGAAGTAAACATCTTGCCTTGTGGTACAAAGTAAGTCAACAGTCTGTTTCTAGTACATAAATCTAAGGCCACATAAATTAGCAGTTTATTTTCAGATCATAAGATTCTTTCTGACTTACATAAGTTTTTAACTGAATAAACAAGAAACAGATAATCTTTATGTTGGGGGGAAAAGAAAGATGTTACATCTAAATCATACACTGATATAAGTGTTAATAAAGTAAATATATGTCATGTTTCAGTTTTAAAATGTAAAACACATACACACACATACACACGCACACGCACGCACACACATCCTTCAACCTCCTTATGTATGTTACTTGTTATGTTAGTGTTACTCAGTGTTAGTGTTAAACCAAAATAGCTAAACTTGTTTGAATTTTCACTACACTGTATAGCAACATTTAATCTGAATCCAAATCCGATCAAAAGTATTTAGTTTGTAATAAATGTCAACATTTAATGACTGAATAATGCAACTAGCGTTAAAAAACTGTAAAGTATGACCAGTTTTATACCAATTAACTCTAACATGATAATTTCTGCCATATATAATTTATACGTTAACTTGGGTTAAGTGGTGCAAATATAATGTTAAAATAAGTATAAGACAAATCTTGAACTTTTACAAACTGATACTGAATAATACTAATGTAAATAAATATATCGCTTACTAAGTTACTTTTCTTTGAAAATGAAATTAACATTCTACAGGACAGGATGTCATACTCGTAAGTCATTGTTTATTAACTACATTTTCACATCTATTTCTAATTCTAGTTCTGTCCGAACAAATTCCTTACTTGTATAACGTTATAAATGATCATTAATTTGCTTGTAGTTAATCTGACTCTGCATTTGATACACATGATTAAATTCATTTATCGGTGCATTAGTAAAATAAAAGACCCGTCTCATGTCTCTCATTATTATGATGAATTTACTTTCTAGTTCGAAGCTTACCATGTGTCGAAGCGATTGTGCCAAGAATAGAAAAAAATATGAAACTCGTCGACGTCCCTCTTTCCATATTTATCACTGAAATAAAGTTGTAACTATGCCCATAATAGAAACAACAGTGTATTTTAACAATTTACATTGTATAACAAAGGCAACCACTTGACAACGACTAGCTGACTACCCATCCATCCACCCTAACCCGACATAACACAACAGTTCAAATCTCGCATCTCCTGATGATATTTCGCGAGATTCAATATGGTGGGAAAAGAAGTGCTGTGTGTTTCTGAAGCATCAAAGTTGTAAAATATTCTATGTAGCAAACTAATAATAGAATAAACTACAGGCGTCACAGTATTATTAAACAAAAATGAGTTTGAGCAAAGGTGAAAAGGGGGGAAATGTTTTTCAAAGAGCATTTAATGAATACATTCGACTTCTACAACAGCGTCCTGTAATCACTAAAGCTATTACAAGGTAAGCAGACGACATCAAAGGTCTCGAGGGGATGATTACAACGCATATTGCTTCTTTAAATAGATGTATTAATGTTTATTACAGTTCATATTTCCACCATTATTCAACTTAGTTTAATTGTAAATTTGTATAAATTATTGTTTTGATTTCAAATAATATTATAATTGCTAAAATTTACCACTCTTAATCTTATGCATAAATTCTTCTACACATCACATTCTAACTAGAGTAGGTCAAATTCCAAAGGTTGTCATTTTTATTTTTTGTATGTATATACAACTTGCATAGTCCAACTCTGAATGAAAATTATAGGTGTAACCACTGAATGAGAACATTTTTTTTTTTATGATGCATTTTTAAAATATTACAAACGATAGACCTGATTGTTAATATTACTTTTATTAGTGTGTATGTACACATTAATAATTGTTATCACTTAATTGGAACACCAATAACCATATGTTTTTGCTTCAACAAAGAGTCACTTTAGATTTCAATTAGTAAGTATTTTTCAGTCATTTCAACATCCAAAGACAAAGAAGTGAACACATTAAACTGTCAACAGTCAAGTGTCATTCACAAATTTTGTAATTTGAAAATCTTTGATTGAACACTGTTTTATACTTAAAGTTTCTCTAAATTTCAATTCAGGATATTTTAGCAGCATTAATTTGATTCTTTTGAATTGAGATAAAGTTTTCTTTTCTATTTATTTTTGCCATGAAGATACTGTGTCTTGAAAAATATTACTGCAGTTTAAGTTTGAGATTATAATATATTGGCAGGGATGATCTGTTGCTCAAATGGCCAGGTCTTTTAGCCACCATATATCTTTTAATTTGGAACAATCATAGTCTGTGGTGTCCAGAAAAAGTAAGGTCTTTTCCAACAGTTCTAAGAATCATTTCAAAATTTTGCAACTTGAAAGACAAGGAATGAAGTAAAATTGACAGTGATTAATACCACATGTTCTACACCTGATGAAATTCACAGCTTTCACTTTTACCACATACCTAATTTTCAGAATTTTACCACACAAGATTTGCTGGTGAATAATTCAGCAAACTAAAATGTTGAAAAAGAAATAGTAATTAGTAGTATCATGCACTTTGCCTGTTTCTCTTGGTTTTGCTATGACCCTATTGATATTTGATAGCACCTCTCTTGCTAATACCCAAGTAGTAAAATTATGAATGGGTACCCGTAATAATGCAGCCAATATGTCTATACACTATCAATTGGAAATTTGACCCTCTGGCCTAAAAAGTTTGTGCACCCCTGCTATACATGATAGTAAGAAATATGAATTACCATTAAGATAATTGGTATGCTTAGTGACTGATGATGCTCCTGTTAATTTTTTCTAAAAAGCCATCCGGGTATCCGTCCAGATTTTGAATGGGTACCCAGCTACCTGTTCGAAAATTAACATAGTATTAACTGTGAAATGAAAATTTAAAAAATATTTTCAAAATATATGGTTGTATTATTCACAGTCATAACTTAGGGGGTATAATTTAAAGTAACCATTGCTTTACAAAAGGAATGAAAGATTATATTGATTGAAAATTATGTTAGAATGCCTGAGATAAGACTGTGCCATTTATTTTTTAGTTTATTGGGAAATTGCCTTTTTACAAAAATTCTCCCCCTTTTGGCATTTCAGTTCAGTGGTTGCTGCATCAGGGACCCTCATCTCACAGATCTTGGTGAAAGATCCAAGGGCACAGGGACGGATCAATTGGAGAAATGTATTTGCCTACGCTTCCTTTGGGTAATTTCAAGCCCCCCCGATCGTTCAAGTTGAAACAATGGTCTTTGAAATTCTGCAGTGTATAGTGTGTATGTATTACTATTGGTAAATACTATGCTAAAACTTGAACTACTTCAACGTCAAGAAACTGTTTTCTTCTGGTTGTCTTTTTGACCTGTGGAACCTTTTTCATTGTGACACACTGATTGTTGCATGTCATAGTCACTGCTACAGCGAGTGGTCATCACAGTTTGGGTGTTTCCAGATATTAAATATGCATTTTTTATTTTAAGATGAATGATTAGGATTTATAGATGTGAGACCTTCATGTAAACAAAAATCACATATAAGAAAAAAGATTTTCCCCACTGAAATATGCATATATGTAGACTATCACATTCACAGTGCCAAAACACAGAAGCACTTAGTTTTAACATGTATATAGTGTGACTAACAACTAAGAGTAAGAGATGAAAATACAAGAATTGTCATCACTTGGATGTTGAGTCATCATCTTACACTAGTCTTGACATCTTGGGATATAGAATTTTGAATTTGGCACACAAATCAAATAAATGCATGAATATTTGATTGCATAAATTTGGACTTTTGTAAACAGAAAGATAGACAGTATATTTTATTTAAATTGTTTTATTTTATTATGTTAGTTAATTGAATATTCATATTATTTACCCTTAATGACTAGGCAGTTTTAGAATACCATACTACAGGCAATAGTTTGTCACCAAACATGCTTATCTATACTTTTGCTATTTCTGACATATAATTCTCATGGCTCTTTCTGGTATGATTGTATATGGGCACTTATTTTGAAACTGTAGAAGCTTCATCTTTACCCCCTCCTTCCTAAAGTTTGAACATTCCAGCAGACTTTTATCTACTGATTTAGTTTAAAACTTTGTCAAAATTAAGTTTATTAATCTTTTTTCATCCCTATGATGCAAGTTATGTCTAGAAATTAATTCTGATGAACTAAATATTTAAGTCATCACTGGAAATCAATGATCATAGTTCTGCTTTCAGTTTTCTGCTCAGTGGACCATTGGTTCATCACCTTTATGCATTCATGGAGAAGCATATGCCTAGAGAAAAGAAATATTCCAGCATTAAGAGATTGCTGTTTGACAGACTCATCTTTGCTCCGCCTTTCCTTCTTCTCTTTCTGTATTACGTGGCTATTGTTGAGGTGAGTGTTCATTTGTTTGGTGTGTAATAAAGTGATGGCTGCCACAATAATTATCTCTGAGACTAACATCCTTGCTCTTGTCATCACTACTAGTACTGCTGTAAAATATCTGCTTCAAGCCGTCACTACTATTAAATTCTTATTACCACTGCTTACTAGCCAGAACGTCATCATTGCTTCAGACATCAGTACTAATTTAGTACTAGCTGTACTGATTACTTATGATTACTTATATTCTTGACTGACTAGTGATGACTAATTTGTGATGACATAATTTACAGAATTATTATATTTAAGACTTTTATACTTTTAAATTATAGATTTTTTTCTAGTTTTAATTTCAGCTTTTGTGACTTTTCATGCTGTATTAGGAGTAGGACAGAAAGATTAGTATATAAATGTTACAAATCACAGAAATACAAAGAAAGACTAGTATATATTATTTTAATTGCAGAATTGCATAGAAAGACTACAGTATTCAAAATTTTAAAAAACACAGAACTACAAAGAAGATTGCAATATACAATTTTTTTAAAAAAAAGAGAACTACAGAGAAAGACTGCAGTATGCTAAATTTTAACTAACACAGAACTACATAGAAAAACTATAGTATATAAAAACACATAGAAAGATAATAGTATACAAAATTTTTAAAAGCATGGAACTACATAAAAAGACCATAGTATTCAAAATTTTAAAAATTACAGAACTACAAAGAAAGATTATAATATACAAAATGTTAAAAGTCACAGAACTACAAAGAAAGATTATAATATACAAAATGTTAAAAGTCACAGAACTACAAAGAAAGATTATAATATACAAAATGTTAAAAGTCACAGAACTACAAAGAAAGATTATAATATACAAAATGTTAAAAGTCACAGAAAACGTTATAGCGGTCAGTGTGGCACCTTAATCTCCAGATTTTCTGTGAACATTTTTCGAAGAACTTGTGTGATTAATGATCTTACCTGTTCCAGGGTGTGGGTCCAGAAGCTGCAATCAAGAGAATCAAGGAATCCTACTGGACAATCCTGAAGCTAAACTGGACTGTGTGGACAGTCATTCAGTTCATCATAGTTAATTACATTCCCTTGAAGGTTAGTGGTAGGCTTGCATTAAAGTCATAAACAGCATGATTTTTTTTTTTTAACTTAGACTAGAGATTGTTATATATTTGCATTGTTCATTATCTTGGATTTTATATTTTCTGAACAAAGTTTTTTTTTCAGTGCTAGTAAAGTTGCTTTTCAAGCCAGTCTATGTTAAAAATTATTGTTCTTAGCTGGAAATCTTCAGAAATGCATTAATTTGGTCCACGATTGCTGACATTATTTGTATTGTATAGAGGAACACATTACATAGCAGCAGAGAGCTTTACATCCCCAATATTGTAACCATAAAATATTGCTTCTATTGTAATTTTAAAGCCAGTTTCTTGAAAAATTTTGACCCATTTTAAAGGCCTGATTTAATCAGTGTATGCTAAATATGCAAAAGGCTTGATTTGATAAGGTGAAACAGTTGATTGTTATGTATGCTCAAGTCCTCTTCAAGTGTTTCCAAAAATTTTTCGCAAGATGAAATGACTTCTTGTTGATAAAATACTTTTCGGAAATGAAATAAACATTTCTTCTTATATACATTTGGGTTTAGAAGTCAAAACTCACTGGGATGAACAGTATTTGGTGCAGTCATTTACTGTCATTTTCAGCAGACAGATGAAGCTCACATTTACAAAATGGTTTCTGGATAGTGATTAAATACACACACAAAAATGGTGTACAATATATTTATTTTAACCATTCTTACTGCGCGCGTGTGCCTGCAAAAACCTGGCTAAAGTCACTAATTATGTGCTACAGCTATTTGTAGTCATAAAGTTAAAAAAATCAATTTTGAGATTACTTTCAAAATCACTTTATTGATCATTATTTTTCAACAACTCAAAGAGGTTTTTTTGCTGTTTGAACAAGAGATTATAAGTTTTTAAAGCATAAAATGTCCACTGGGGGTAGGGGGTCAACTCTTTGATCTAGCATGGGACTACTTCCCTATTAACACAGGACTATTTGCCTGGTATTTTTAGCGATTGGATGTAGGAACACATAAAACATTTAGAAAATAATATTGATATATGATTCTTAATTAACAAGGGAAACATAATGAAGAATGAGTCTCGAATTTTTACAGTATATTTTCATTTACTCACTAATGGTTAAATCAAGGGGTTTTTTCCAAAAGGATAATGGGCTCATTTGCTCTGTCTTTTTACCTAACAGGACATATTGGTACATATAATTGTATAACTAATGTTTTCCAAGGATAAACGTATGTGTGCATTATTTTGCCTGTCAGTTAGTTTTGTGTTTGTATGTTTGTTTATGTGTGGTAAAAAAATTATACTGGTTTTTTTTTTGTAAAAGTTACTGCTTTGTGGGAGAGCCATTGTGCCTTTAAGTAAGTTTATGAACAAATTAAAATTTGGTTGATTCACAAGTAAAAGTTTGACATAATGTTCATATGTATAGTCTTGAAGATATGAAACATACTCTTACCTAACTTGGGAGTATTAGATTTTATTTCCAACACCTAATTGGAGAGCAATAGATCCCTCAAACTACAGCAATAGATTTCAGTCCTAGCCTGGTAAACCCAGTATACTCTGCACCTAGTTGAACACAGATTTCGGCCCCAGCTTGGTATCCAACTATGCTTTGCTTCTAATTAAAGAACAATAGATTTAATTCGCAAGAGATAGGTTTGTACACAAACTATAATTATTTAATTATTGGGTCACTATGTTTGTTTTCTTATGTTTAGATAAGAGTGCACTTTGAAATTTTCTTGTTTGTTTTAATTTGATTGTTTTTCTCACATTTTTTGTTTTAGTACCGAACAGTGGTTGGAAATCTGTGTTCATTGGTTTGGATGATTGCACTTTCCATATTGCGTCGTAAGGCTTCATCTTCATAATTTTACCTGGTTCTGGAAAAACTGCATCATTCTGCCTTCTCTGAAGGCACAGTTTTTATAGGAATTTGGTATACAGGTATATTTTTAACAAAATATATTTATTTTAATTAATGGAGAATAGTAATTATAATTAAATATACTGCAATTAATTAATAAGATTTTTTAAAATTTTAAATGTGAGGCTTGCTTATAGAGAAATCCTGACTTACAGAAAATTTAGCAAATAAAAGAATATCTCAATATTTTTGATAAGTGGAATTCAGCCGAGTAATTGAATCCATCTTTATAATCAGAATTATCAGTTCTCTATATTCCATTCCAGTTTTCATTGAATAAAAGTTTTCTCTACCTTTTCAACTTGCTTTGCTTATACAGAATAAAGATTTTCTGGCTTGTGGACAATTTATTGGATATGACTTGTGAAAACTTTTATCAGATGTTATTGAGGATTTCAAGTTTAAAATAAGAAACTTGCAATCACCTTTTATATACAGTTAATGAGATCATTACAATAATGAGTTGTTATCTGGTGTCCTGGAATACCAGATTTATCACATGGGGACTATTTTCTTGCTTGATTTTGTGCACATGAAAATTATTTCAAGGTGCAAAAATTTCCATGTTTTCATTTGATGTCTATGAAATTGTTTCCAACTAGTGTCAAATAACTCCATTTTTTACATTAACTTTTCATTTAGCTAATTCTTTGGTACTGAATGTGTTTATTTGATTGCATTAGTTACAATGTTTATATTGCCTTTTAATGAAATTACAATCATGATTGTTAAATTCTTAGCTTATCATTTTAATGATTTGTTAGTTATTTGTGACTGCTAATTCAGCTGTTCAGCAAGATAATTTTTGCTCAAAATGAATGAATTTTTATTTGTTTGTTAGTATTGAATTGAATTCACAATACAACAGATGAAACCATTCAGTTATTCTTAATAAGAATTATATCAAGTTGTAATAAAATGATTAATAATTATGTAGTGTGGATCTATTCTTTACTAATCCAGAATGCAAAGCTTGTTCTGTCAAAGGTGTTGTATTTCTCTTGACATCAGCAGTAGTTTTGCTATGTAACATCTTTGCAACATCGTTTTGTAGAGGACATTTGTAGTTTTAGGGTACTGTGACTGATAGTTCAAAGCATTTGATCAAAAATAGTGACTTAAAAATTATATGTAAATGAATTGTCAAAAATTTAATTTTGTATATTTCAGTGTAATTATTATGAAAATATTGTTGCTGTATATTTTTCTATACGCTTTTATAATACTGATATTACATATAAAATTACAACTAAACAGCATTCAGTATAAAACAACAGATTAACAAAAAAATCATACCCCCTTGTTAACATTAAAACAATATTAACTTGAAAAGTATCTTAAACCAGATTTCCTGAAAATAATTCATCCCAACTAGTTAAAATGTCCATATATTCATTGTAAAAAGAGAAAATGCCCTCAGAATAGAATGTATCCAAAACAAATGTCATATCAAAACATGGAAGTGCCTTGCAGTAACATTGAAAGAGAAATAAGCATTAAAACCTTGAATTACTTTTTTCTTAACTATAATTACTGCTCCTGCATGGCAACAACCACAATGTAAACAATGCATATCATTTAGTATACTTTATTTGCAGTACGTAATTAGTAAATAATCACTTGTGATGTCAAAATTCGAATTTTCAATATTTTCATGTAAATATTATGAATGCGTGTTTACTGCATATAAACATTTTCACCAGTACTCTTTACTTACATTTCTGTCTAGTCCCCTTCGTCATGATACCCTAATATGAACACTATTTAACATAAATAAAATGTGGAAATACTCTGCCATATAACTGAGTGCCTTGCACTTAACTTATGCTCAACCTGTATAACTGAGTAACTTAGAGTCTTGTGCTCAACCTGTAAAACTGAGTGAGTGCTTGTGTTCTACCTGTAGAACTGAGTAACTTAGTCTTGTGTTCAACCTGTATAACTGAGTAACAGTCTTGTGCTCAATCTGTATAACTGAGTAACTTAGTCTTGTGCTCAACCTGTATAACTGAGTAACTTAGTCTTGTGTTCAACCTCTATAACTACCTTGTATTCAACCTGTATAAGGGTGATTCTCAAAGGTAATCCAGATAGGTCATTAAGGGGTCATTTACTTTGGATGGCTGTAAAATAATTATTTGTGTAGGAAATTGTCTGAACCTTTGAATTTCTGTTAAAAGATAATATTAAACTAAAAAAATTTTAAACCTTTCTGTTTTTTCTGTATGTTTGTTATTTTATTTTATATTTTTTGTGACGAAAATGCCCAATAAAAGCATGGTGGATTTGTGACATGATGCTGGTTGGTGCAAAAACATATATTGCATACATTTAATATATAAAAATGAAAACCCAAACACACTTAAATCGAATAAGTACATCCAAAATAGTCTACAAATATGTTTATGGGTTTAATAATTTCATAATATAATACACAAATTTATGAAGCTGAAATACTTTTAAAAAGTAAATGGCTTTTTTCATCAAGACAATACAGTTATTAGTAACAATGATGCATGAACAATAAAATGATTACGCCTGTGCAAAACTTTTCAAACTGATGGTGACAACATGATGAGCTTGCATTTCTGTTGATCAGTTTGTCCATTTAAAAAATTATATGGTAAAGACATAGTCCACATATTGCACCACTTTTCAGTTTAAATCTGGCCTCACCATTAATTAGATCAATATTTTAGAAAATTAAATAAAAGTCAGTTACACAAACTGTGTGGTTGGGGAAAACGTGAGATTTTCATAATGCAGAACTGCTGTGATTTTAAGAGGTCTTCCAGGGAGTAAGTGGTATACAATCCACAGATTTGCATCATTCATGCCCTGCTGGTGAAAGTACTTTTAAATCTTGGAGAAAATGGGCAAGTCTTAGTGGTTTAGCATGGCAAATAGTGCTGTTAACTTGAAAACTTACTGTTGTAGTATCTGGGTTGGACAGTTTTTACATACAACTTCCTCTCTGTGAGTATTGCTACAACTTTCAGCACTTGGCTTCATCAGAATATATGTGTTTTGAATGAGATTAAGTCTGAGAGATGGGACCAAATAGTAATTTAATTTTCTTTAAAATCTGTTTTATCTATTGAACATTAAAAACAAAAAATGTTTACAAAATAACAAATGTCACATTTGCTCAAATATATGTAAAATAATAGTTTCCAACATTAATACTTTCTTGTGTCACTATTTATTATATAAATTATTCTATCTCTCTATCTATGCCTTAGTCTTGTCGACCGTTGGGACACCACTGATGACCTGACAACCAGTTTCCTCCATTCCATTCAGTTCTCTGCTAATCTTATTGTATTGCTCAGTTTCAGTCCTGTCCACTCAGATGTTATCTTCCCATCTTTTCCTCTGATCTTCCTCTCCTTCACCCTCCTTGCATGATTGTCTTGGCAAGCCCTGTTGATTGTGTGACATGCCCAGACCATTTCATTTTGCATTTTTTGATAATGGCCCCCAATAACTCTTCATTGGGCCCAATGGCTTGTCTAATTATGTTTCCCATTTCCTCATTTGTGACATGATCCATCTCATTTCAGTAGCTTGTATCCTCCTTTCGAGATCCACTGTGAGGGTCCATGACTCACAGGCATATATAAACACAGATACAACCAAGGAACACATCACTCTGATCTTTGAGCTGACTGAGATGTTTCTGTCTTTCCAAACTGTCTTCAGCCTTGCCATTGCATAAATTATTACAAGTATTAAAAATAAATTAAATCATTGGCATTATGAAATATTTCAAAATGATTGTTTTGCAATCAAACATTAAATTTAGGAGATCTGAGTTTATTTCCATCAGCTTGTTGTATGATACAAAATTTTCTCTATTGTTAATTATAAATTTTAATAATTATTTCAAACATTATAGTTGTATATTAGCAATTAAAGCATAAGTAAGTTAAAGAAAAATGGAGAACCCAGACATGGGTTAAGTCTGACAAGTAAGTGATACGAGTGAACGCTTTAAGTCTAAAACCATTACTCTGATCTTTAAAAAAAACAGGGTGTTAAGTAATCGTTCATGATGAAATGTACATTGCTATTGTCAGAACCATTACTCTGAAATCAATAGATGGTCCAGGCATTGAGGTATAATCATCCAAGTTTTATCTTGAACAGATAGGGTCATGTTCATCAAGTTTCACAACTCTTTAATGTGCAACTTCTTAACCATAAATCCGTTTTAAAATACAGTGTGGGTTATGTGTTTCGACAAGATTTTGGATGTGGAAGAGATACAAAGGATGTGCATATTAATTTGAGTGTTATTCCTTGTTGGATTCTGCAATTCTGTTGACTGAAGAAAGTCAAGAAAGGGATGGGTGGGACTTGCAAATCAAAACCAATGTATTGCGCTAAACTCTGATTTCTTTGAGATATTGCTTTTTGGCAAAGTTTGTTGAATAAAGTCCCTCTTCCTACTATAGTGAATGTGTGACATCGCTCTGGGCACCCTTCACTCATTGTTATTATTTATTAATTAATAACACAACTAATTACAAGTGATCAAAAATCTTATTTATTGTTATTAGTAATTCTCCCACAAGACCAACATGTCTCTCACTTGGGCAGATTATAAGGGTATTGTAAAACTACATTTTACACAATAATAATATAGACATTTTACTGTCACGTTTGATGTTTCTGCTGGTGGAAACTTCTTACTAAAGGAGTAATAAAAATCTGCCACCTACTATTACTCCTACATAAGTTTAATATATGTGCCAGAATATTAATAAATTTATCAACAATCAAATTTACAACATGTGAATAAATCAAAAGAGCATTGACATTTACATCACAAAACAATGTTTGATTAACGCTAGACACTCAGTCTATCCATGCATAGGCATCAATAGTCAAATTAGCATGCGTACACACACACACACACACACACATATATATATAATCAAATTCATAGATATAATTTATCATCGAAATAAGAGTGGAGTTTTGGAGAGATAATTCAATGATGGTAGCTGTCACTGGCAGGTGCTCACAATCGCATTTCGCAACGTCACATTTTGCATATTAGATGAGTTATGGCAAAATCAAAGTGATTAGAATATAACTTTCTTCAACAAAATAACTTTTGGTAGATCCACATTTGGATGAAGTTGTTATGTTGTGACACTGTTAGACAGAAAATTGATCATCCACTTGGAACTAGTTTGGATATCATCAGCAAGTTCTAGAATGTTCTTTACCGGAGTTGTTTACTCCAACTCTGGCACTTACAAAAATATCATCATAAGCAGTGCCCAAGGTAGGGTCACATTAACACTGGCAACAAATATATAATTATTAAGTTTAGAAATAGGGATAGGCAAATTTACTCTGCCACAGAATGCTTTTTCTCAAGGGATGGGTGGAATTTGTGAATCAAAGCCAATGTATTGCTCTAAACTGCTTTCTTTGAGATACTGTCTTTGGTAAAGTTTGTTGATTAAAGTCTCTCTTCCTATGACAGAGAATGCTTTTTCTGATGAAATAGAGATACCCCTTTGGCCAGAGAAAGGTAAAAATTATTTGTTTAGTTGTGTGGTTAAGATTTTTATTTTGCAAATGGGAAATAGTGTTATTGTTAGAATTATGCCTAATACTACTTTTCTTGCAGAGAACCTTAACTTTAACTGATTATGTTACAAGAAATTTAGTCTTCGTTCATCTTTAATGTGAGATAGGTAATTTAGAAAAGTAGTGGTGTAAAATTGCTGTGTGCGCCATATCAGAGACTATACAATGTTCTCCACTGTCAAGAGAAGATGTTAACTTGTGACAGTGCAAAGTAAAACAATGAGAAGAAAGAAAAATTGATTGTGCAAGAATTATTTATGCAAGCAGATTTGAACAGTGGTAAAAGATGTTTTTTTTATAGGTAATGAGAAAGACAATGACATATTAGTGAAGAATTTTTATTTATTTGAAGGTTGTTATCTTTTAGTTTATAAAAAAATTATGATACTTTCATTTGTTTTATTAATCATTGTTAAGATGAAAATGCATTTATTATTTAAATAATAAGATAAAACTACAAACCTTTAATTGGCCAGATTAGTATACTGGGCTAATAAAGAAAAATTTAGAAAAACTTAAAACTGCCAAAATCATTGTGCACCAAATGTACAATGATTATCTATAGTTTCCATTATCTGGATTACCCACAATCCAGGTTAGTTTCGATAATCAGTAATCTATCATATTTTTGTACAAATGCAAAATGATGGGAAGCAAACTCTTCACATTTTTATATATTTAAGGACAACATTGGCCAAGCAAAAATTACCACTGTATTACAAATTGCTGTTAAACTCAAAGAAACAGGTAGAATACAAATCCAAACCATTTTATTTTTCTAAGATGTAGCATGAAGCATGAGCTCATCCACATTGTAAACAGATTCTATTAATTATAAAGTACAGTGTCAGTGGATCTCCCTAGTTGTGAGGATTTTCCCCTAAGATGTAGAGTCATTCATGTTTTTCATGAAGCATGAGCTCATCCACATTGTAAAAAGATTCTATTAATAAAACAATGGACCAATGTCAAGGGAACTCACTTGTTGTGACGTAGTCAATAGCCTTTTATGTAGGTTTTCAAGCCATTCTTTTTTCCTCACCCACTCATGAATGTTTAACTTAACCTTGATTGTAAGTGCTGAAAGCTTTTTGCAAATTCAGGCAAAATAAAATATCCATTACTACTGTTTTGGAGATCATTATTTTTCTAAAAATGACAAATGTTAAAAGCCCAATGGATATTTACAGAAATGATATTTCTTGTTTGCTTAAAAAATGTCCATGTCTATTGCTTAGTCTTAAATAAGTTGGTATGGGAGATAAATAGGTATATGGAAATGGAAATTCAAAATAGATTTCCAGTCTAGTTTATGTTACTGTCATGCAGTAATAATTACCATAATAATAATAATATGGTGGCTTGTACGTAATAATTCCACAGAGTTTGTTTAATTCATGTTGAAAAATTTGAATGTAATAATGTACATTGTTCAGTTCAGTTTGAAATATTCTTAAAACAATTCCTACAATTGAAGTTGGCTACTGCCTATGCATATCGAAGTGTCATACAACCCAAAGTATCATTCAATAAAAGTTCCTTTTGAATACAATTTGTTTTCTGTCACATCCCTCTTTCCTGCTCCTTTGTATTTTTCTGACCAGGGAATGGTGGAAAAGACTTTTAGCTTTGTATATATGATGTGTATGTAAGATTTTAAGCTTTACATATTGATGTAAATGGATTTTAGCTTTGCATAGTTTTACACAAGAAAGATTTTCTGTGTTGTGTACATGAAGTACATTTAGCCTTGCATATATGTAGGGCTTATAGCATTGCATAATTATTTGATGTGAGTCTATTTTTAATATCAAATATAATATGAATGTTTGATTTTTAGCAGTGCGTCAACTGTATTAAAATTGGACTTCAGCACTGCATACAATATAGTGTGAATGTAGGTTTTTTAACATTGCATATGATGTGAATATAGGATTTCTTGTAGTGCATAATTATGATTATTTGATATGAATGTAGCATTGCATATGGTGTGAATTTAGTATTGCATAATTAACATTGCATAAAATTATAGTGTTAATGCAAGATTTTTAGAATTGCATGATTATACAAGGTAAATATATGACATTGCATAAGTGTATAATTTTTTAGAATTGCATATGCTTTTGTCATTGCATATATGTTATTTTTAGTAGTGTATAGAATATATGATGCAAATGTGCGATTTTTAGCAGTGTATAGAATGTATGATGCAAATATAGATGTTTTTTTAGTCTGATATTTGTGAAAGATATGAAAAAGTGTCCATGACATAGGGATATCATCTTTAGCAGCTACTTCCACTGCTAAGATATATCAGATTATCAGTGTATGCAAATGACTTTATTATTATTATTATTATTAGGAATACTGTCATCAGATGAGAGTAAACACATATTGCTACATGTTCTCCATGACTGTTGGTTATCAAGACAGCACATTTACAATTCTGTTTCATTATCCATGTAGCTGATTGACTATTATTAATTAATGATAAAAATGACAAATATAAGCTGATTTTCTAATTTTTATTGTAAAATATCCTTCCAAGTTAAGCATGCACACCAAGATACTACTGAAAGTTTTTACACAAGTACACTAACACCCATCCATTCCCAATGTTTTAATTATTTCTTGTTAATTTACAAATGAACCATATATCTTTATAACAGGATAAAAACAGTAGTGTCAACAATACACTTGTAATGAAATTTTGTTCATTAATTGTCATGTTTCAGCACAAAAGTTATACAAATGTATATTCATTAACAACTGTGAAAAACTGCTTAATTACAAACCTCTCATTCAAATTATGATTGTTGATTTTTTTTAAATGTTTGCAACAAATATACATGAATGGAGGGGGGAAAAAATCTTTTATAAATGGATGCCTAGAGAGCAAAGGGGAAAGTTCTACCAGACATGATTTGTGGTAACAAAACTTACATGTTGAATTTAAAAATAATTAAACATTGATGTGTTTGGTTTTTTTGCTGAAATACAACTGTAGCAGATGCAAATAAAATTATGCTTTCTATCCTCAGCATCGGATTATCAACATTTCCCAGCCTTAGCATTACAATGTAAAATGCTTTTGATCTTAGCATTATAATTGCAAATTGGTTTCCAACCGGGTAACGTTTTTTTTAATCTTTGCAGAAGTGCTTGACTTTAGGACTGCAATGACAGTCTGCTGTTGATTTGAGTACTTTAGTTTAAAAAACTACTTTCTGACCATAGCACTATAATGGCAAACTGTTTGGTCTTAGCACTGTAATGGCAAACTGTTTGATCTTAGCACTATAATGGCAAACTGTTTGATCTTAGCACTATAATGGCAAACTGTTTGATCTTAGCACTATAATGGCAAACTGTTTGATCTTAGCACTATAATGGCAAACTGTTTGATCTTAGCACTATAATGGCAAACTGTTTGATCTTAGCACTATAATGGCAAACTGTTTGATCTTAGCACTATAATGGAAACTGTTTGATCTTAGCACTAAATGGCAAACTGTTTGATCTTAGCACTATAATGGCAAGCTACTTGGCCTTAACACTACAATGACAATCTGTCTGACCTTAGTGTAAAGACGTTTGACATTAGCGCTTTAATAGCAATCTGTTTGACCCTAGCAATATGACAAACTGCTTGATCTTAGCACTATAATCACAAACTACTTAATGTTAACACTACAATGACTTACTATTTCATCTTAAGCAATGTCATGATAACTATTTGACATTAGCACTATAACAACAAGCTGCTTTTGATCTTGGTACTATAATAGGACACTATTCTCTGACTTAAGCACTAAAATGACAAAGTGATTTCTGGTCTTATAATGTTTTGTTTTGATTATATTAACTCTATAATGATAAAGCATTTACTAACCTAATTCTGTAATTTTTAAAAAATCCTGTTTTTTAACCTTAGTACTATAACAACAAATTGCTTTTTTTTTTTTTATCTTAACCACTATAAATAAAAATGAAAGAAAAATGTTTTCTGATTTTTCAGCATATTGCCTACCCTTCTGACAAATTTAAACTTGTATCTCTTAACTGTTCCTTTTAAAAACATGAACATGTTAAGTAGGGCTCCAATCACCATCAGTTTTACTGATCGATTCTCGTGGTCATGAGTCGCCACGATTCTTGTGATTTCTCGTTGAAGTTGGCCCACTGTGATCTGGTCAATCCTATCCCCATTCCCTACCCACAATGGTACATGTATATCAGGGGTGCACAAACTTTTTAGGCCAGAGGGCCAATTAATAGTGTGTGGAGGGCTGCCACATGGATGGCTCAGTAGAAAAAACAACACAAATAATGAAATAATGTGCTTTACATTCGTAATAATGGTAACATCCAAAAGTCCTCCGGGGGCCGCATGCAGGCCACGGTTTGTGCACCCCTGATGTATATACATCTGCTCAGCAGCAACGCTACACAGTATATGCCAGCTGATCAATGTCATAATAAACTACACCCTACAATGACTATTGACAAAAGTGAGACTGTGATACTTATGTAAATCACTTACTGTCAGAAACGGAATGAATTAATTAACTACAGAATAAAAAAAGTTGAACCATGTGAAAATGTAAAGTTTGAAACAATTAAAAGTATGTTTGCTAAACTAATACGCAGTGGCTTTGGATGTCTATGACAACGATCAACCGCCAGTAATGGAGTGCACTTGGCGTATTTGGCGGGAATGTTTTATGTTTACTGTTAGTGTTAAGTTCAACCATATTAGTGCAAGATCACGTTACTGTTAGTGTTAAGTTCAACCATATTAGTGCAAGATCGCGTTACTGTTAGTGTTAAGTTCAACCATATTAGTGCAAGATCGCGTTACTGTTAGTGTTAAGTTCAACCATATTAGTGCAAGATCGCGTTACTGTTAGTGTTAAGTTCAACCATATTAGTGCAAGATCGCGTTACTGTTAGTGTTAAGTTCAACCATATTAGTGCAAGATCGCGTTACTGTTAGTGTTAAGTTCAACCATATTAGTGCAAGATCGCGTTACTGTTAGTGTTAAGTTCAACCATATTAGTGCAAGATCGCGTTACTGTTAGTGTTAAGTTCAACCATATTAGTGCAAGATCGCGTTACTGTTAGTGTTAAGTTCAACCATATTAGTGCAAGATCGCGTTACTGTTAGTGTTAAGTTCAACCATATTAGTGCAAGATCGCGTTACTGTTAGTGTTAAGTTCAACCATATTAGTGCAAGATCGCGTTGCGCTTGCAATCATTTACGAGAATTAACGCTGACGACGATTCTCGCGAGATTGACTGATCGATCAGAGCCCTAATGTGAAGATAAATTTTGTGGGTGCATGTATTAAATACAAATTGACAGTCTAAAACAACTATTTATGAGGTAAAGAAATGCCTGCTAAATCTGATATGTGAATCTTTTCTACAAAGGCAAAACAGAAGAATAAAATAATTACAAAGCAGCAAATATGCTATCAATTTCTGCTTAGAATTTATCTTTCTTCTCACTTTCCATTATCACCCAAAATCAACACACAATTAAACTGCTTAGTAATCCTTACAATTCAGTTGTCAATAATATTAATAAAGAGGCTCTACAGTTTTCTCTGTAAAATGACATAACATTTTAACATCCTGTTACATTAGCCACTGTTAGTTCATAATACATACAAGCAAACACAAAAGTAGTTTTTCATCAGTTTGATGGTTTGAAGTAGGTCAAGAAAAAAATATGATTTGGAATATTTTCAAAATATATATACACAAAATAATACTACTGGAAGTGACGTGTATTACACATTTTGAAACTAAAATACTAATCTCCCACTTGGCACTTGAATTTTGTTGGAAGTTACTATCAAACTGATGGAACTATTTAAGCAATGTTTAAGGCATTGACTTTTGGTTTCAAAATTATTAACAAACTGGCTAAATGTTTAAGCAATGATTATGACACTGTATTTCTGTTGGAAATTACTAACAAACTGATTTAAAACTACTTAACCAAGACTATGACAACTGAATTAAATTACCTGTTTACGGTATTGAAATTACTTTGACACTGTGCACTTTTGTTTGAAAATTTACTAGCAAACATGTTTATTGGTATGACATATTTATGTCCAAAAATTACTACAAGGCTGTTTACTGCTGTTGAACAAATGAGTATGACACTGGGTATTTTTGCTTGAAAATTACTACAAAGCTGTTTATTGCTTTTGAACAAATGAGTATGACACTTGGTATTTTTGCTTGAAAATTACTAGTAAAGCTGTTTACTGGTAATGAAATGATCAACTATGATACTTTTTATTTTTGTTTAGAAATTATTATGTAAAACAAATACAAGTTTTTATATAAAATAAATTATAATATATTAATATGAGAGATATAGTGGCAAGCCTGTTTTACTCTATAGTTAATGCTTGTCAAGAACTGAATATTAAAAAAATGTCACGTGTATATTTTTTTTATTATTTTGGGAAAGAAGAGAAAAGCAGTTATCACATAAAATATTTTCACCAAATCAAGTAATATAAAATAATACATTAAATTCATGCATGCACTGCAGTCGCCTAAAGACAAGAGCATTTTACAAGGAACTAGAAACATCTTGCTTCTTTATCAGTGATCTGACACCACTAACTGCCAACCATTTTACAAGGAACTAGAAACATCTTGCTTCTTTATCAGTGATCTGACACCACTAACTGACAAGAGCATTTTACAAGGAACTAGAAACATCTTGCTTTTGTTTCAATGACCCGACATCATGACTAACTGACAAGAGCATTTTACAAGGAACTACAAACGTCTTGCTTTTGTTTCAATGACCCGACACCACAACGAATTATAATGCAGCTGGTTGGTAACTTGCAGCATTTGTCATTTATTTCTTTTAATGTCTTGTAAATTTATAAAAAATGATAATTATAATATGTTTATAAATAAATACAAAAAGATGATAATAAAATCTTTTCCTAAAGTACAACTATAAGCAAATAAGGTAACAGATTGTAAAAAAACAACAACCCAATGTTTTAAAAGCAACATGATAATTAAGTTTGAATCTATTTATTCTTATATTGAAATTATGAAAGACTGGCTTACAGCTAGCAGATATTTAACTCAGAATGATTAAAATATTTTGACATTCAGCTTCTCATTTTTCTCCTCAAAACTTTGGGGCTTAATTGACAGAGAAAAACACCATGCTGCCCGCGTACCTGAAGTAACAACAGTCTGATGCAGTCACAATATATTTAGCTAGATACTTTGTGAGCATAGCCAATAGCATGCTTTCCTGAAAGCTTGACATTTCTTTAAATGTCTTGCCTCTTCATGCCAAGGGATTGAGAAAGTAACGTACAGTGAAGATAAATGCCAGGAAACTATAGGAATAACAGCATTCAGGAAATATTTCAATAATGTTTATTTTTCATTGTTTCATATTTCTCTGTGACTGTCTTATTAATGAGGTCACACAAACTGACTTCAATTTAAGTACAAAATGTAAATCTCAGTGTTATTCTATGAGTTGCCGTAACAACTAACATGGACACACATGGGTTACTGACTACGAAATGAAACATGGGCACATGAGTGCTGCTGCCACAATATAACATGGCACTCAAGGGTTACTTCCTAAATATAATATAGATGATCAAAGTTTATTTCCTATATGTGTTAACATGGATACTAACATACTGTCATATGAACACATGGTTACTAACACAGTGTACTCATAATTGTCAAATTACTTTCTACTTATAACCTGGATACAAAATTTTACTTCAACAATGTAAATTGATGCATAAAGGTTACTTAATTCTACAATATACTAGTAATGTGGATACATAAGGTTTACATCCTAAACGTAACAAGAGTATGCATGGGTTATTTACTAACACAATGTAACAATGGTACACAAGGGTTACTTACCTCCAGTGTAATGTGGACAGCAGAATAATGGGCTACACAAGAGCCAATTCTTAAATGTAATGTGGACAACAGAATAATGGGCTACACAAGAGCCAATTCTTAAATGTAATGTGGCTCAACAAGATAATGAGCTCACAAAAATAATAAATAAGCCTATCTGCACTAATAAAAATGCAGATTTGTCTAGATACCATTAATGTCTTTATTTCACTATTATTCATAATTTGAACAGGCAGGTCTGATTATGTAGAAAATGTATTCATTCCTAACAGTTGAATGAAAGAATGCAAAACACTGGTTTATGTATACTTCATCGCAGAATTACTAAGAGTTCATCACATGACTCTAAAAACAAGGGGCAACAAACAAGCAGTCCAATGCATCAGATATATGTGTATGCACAGATATTGCTACAGATGATGAAATATGCAAATGGGATAGAAACACTTTTTAAGAAAATTCTTACTAGATATAATTAAAATTATTGTGAACAAATACAGACTGGCGCAAAATTGATAACAAATTCAAATAAAACAATCAAATAGGGCAGTATAGAAAGGCTAAACATGGAAATGTGATATTAAGAACCAGGAATTTACAAGTAAACAAATTGTTAACTCTTCACAGCTTACAAACATTCAATCATACAGAGTGTAAATTTCAATCAACTTCATAAACTGGGCATATATTAGATATTTACATTTTCCAATGCAATGCACTGTCTGGATATGGCTGCCCCCAAATGCATACTTTTTCATCTCCAATTGCAATACACACTCTCTTTATGTTATTTTGAAAAACCCTATAAACTATTGCCTTTTTTAAATAATATTTTCATCAAAGTATAATACAAAGATGTAGGATATTAAACATCAAAGTGATCTACACTCTTTGTCTAAAGTTTAGGGTACAGACGAGACATTGCCTTAAACAGTCTCTTGATCTTTGTGTCAAGTCTTACTGTTAAAAAAAAATTAGAATATCTTATAAAATGATATAACAGATCTCTTGATCTTTGTGTCAAGTCTTACTGTTAAAAAAAAATTAGAATATCTTACAAAATGATATAACAGATCACTTGATCTTTGTCTCATTTTTCGTAGTTCAATGTCTGAATACAATTTAAAAAAAAAAAATTATTTCCCATATGTCATACAAGGGATACTAAGATGCTAGGACTTGGGCACCTCCTGCGGCGGAAATTTAAACTTGGACTTCGACTGAGACTTCGAAATCGTGATCTTGACCCTGATCTTGAGTGCGAGGAGTAGTAACTACTGTTGGAGTTTGAACTTGATGATGGAGAAGGACGATAGTAAGGTACTGGGCGCTTCCGAGCACTAAAAAATAAATTTATCAAAATATTAATAATTTTTAACATGCAACACAGATACATCACAATCAATAACTTAAATTAAAATAAAACCACTAAAATTTTCTCTCAGCTTCAAGCAATGAATAATGTCTTTGAAGAACATCAATATATTGTTATGGATTCTTGTGAGTTTTCTAACCCTTCATCCATGGCCAGCCAAAAAGAGGTCAAAATATGGCAAACAAACTTTAGTCAAATTGTCTGTAGTCAAAGAAAAAAATTGTTTTTTTTAAAACCTTCCATTTGGGTGTTTTCAATTCGGTGAAAGAGAATAGAGAAAAAAGATTTTCTGTAAGACTGGCACTAAGGCAGTCAATGCAATACAAGTGAAGAGATTCTTTGTAGGAATGTGGGACTAATACAAGTGAAGAGATTCTTTGTAGGAATGTGGGACTAATACAAGTGAAGAGATTCTTTGTAGGAATGTAGGACTAATACAAGAGATTCTTTGTAGGAATGTAGGACTAATACAAGTGAAGAGATTCTTTGTAGGAATGTGGGACTAATACAAGTGAAGAGATTCTTTGCAGGAATGTGGAATTAATGGGGTTAATAAAATATAACAGAGAGAAGAACTCCTATTTCAATCACTATGTGGAAAGAATTTTCCAAAACAACCACAGCATCTATGATGCCACCAAATTCCCCAACAAACACATAATTCAGCATTCTTTTAATGACTAAATTACTAATTTATATAAGGAATCAAGATGCTATTTTCATTTTTGTAGATTTCTTAAAAGTTAAAGAAAACTTGTAGGAAGTTTTTACTTAAGTTATATGTCAATGAAATATTTTTGTGTGATGAATTTTGGCAATAACAAAAATATGGTAAACAGTCACGTCACAAAAAGAATGTCTCAAATTTCATTAAAAGCAATTTTACTAACAGCAATTTCAACAACAAAAATGATAAACACATTTTTAAATTTTAATTATATTAAAAGATGATTTTAGGACTACCATCTGCCCAGTAAATTATAATTTTTAAAGCATAAGATTATGGTTGAACCAAAAAATATACAAGATAAATTGCTAAATATTTTGTTTGGTGTTTTAATGAAATTCTCAAGATCTACTACTGCTTATCAATTATCTCTATGATTCTACAAATGATGACTACTTTTGTTTTTAAAATATCTAAAATAAAGCAAAGAATTAAGAAAATATAATAATTAATTAATTAATCCAATCATTCAATTCGCTTAAAACACAATAAAACTGAACAGCTAGTGCTTTTTCTTATTGTATTACTAATTGTACACATAATTAATAGTTAAAATGCCATAAATTTAAATAACTGGTGAAGAATCTAGGTTAACATAGTAATAATTTAAATGTTAGATTATGTACAGCAAATATATTAAGATCAAAGTGTCATAAGCATTTTAACCAATGCAGTTTAATGAGTTCTTGTGAGATTTTCAATTTTTCCAATGTAAAGAAGAAGAAATTACCACTAGATAGTCACATGGAAATTCTTTTATACTGAAGTATAGGTGACAAAAGACAAATGCAAATGACTTTTTTAAAAAAGTCCTATGGTAGCACAAATCTTACATGACAAATAATTAAAAACTTTGATCGATAGCTAAAATATTCCAAAGATGATAGACATCTTTTAAAGGAGGGAAATAATAGTTCTAGGAAAACAGGAAATAATAAATCTTTCTTTACTAAATGAGAAACATTAAAGCAGAAATCAGGATGTTTGCAACATTTATAGATCTCTGTTAGAAAACATACTTGATCAATTATAAATATGATCAAAGGCAGTTATCAGTGCTCGTTTAAAAGTTCGACATTTGGCCATTTTCATGCATCATGTGACTGATTTGGCAATCTCAAGCTTTGAAGAGAGTTCAGATGTATGTTTTAAATAACAATATTTCTACAAGTTCCAAAATTGTAACATTTTGCCTACACATAATAAACTGTGAAATTATATATCTGGAATTTTTAAATAAATATGCACAAAATGGATTCTTCACCAATAATCAAAGCAAAAGAGCACAATAAACATATGGTCTAATAGCATGCAAGCAAACACAAAACTAAAGAATTATCCACAAAGGTTGAGTATTTGACAGCAAGCAAACACAAAACTAAAGAATTATCCACAAAGGTTGAGTATTTGACAACAAGCAAAAGTCTAAGAACAAACATGCAAACAAAACCGAAGAAATTACCTATAAAAGTTGTGTATTTGACAAATTCCTTATAAGATAAAATGGGAAATTTGTGAATGAGATTGATTTTTTTGTCTTGCCAAGTCAATTCCAATGTTTCACCATTTTTTAAATCAAATTAAAAAGTGCATTTTTATACAGAAAAGCAAACATTTCATCAACTGGTATTTCCTTGCTCAATTTTCTTTATATAAAAATGGGAGCTACAGCTGATTTATTACAGTTTTTAAAAAATGTAAATTATATTTATTAAAAATGTAAATTATATTTCACAGTCAAGCAATAATTCATAAGTAATTGCTTTAACAAAGAATTCTTTTGATAAATGAAGATAACTTTTTAACATATTTCACATTCAAGTTTTCAGCTGCTGCAAGTACTTGTTAATTATCTAGATCTAATTATCAAGAATGTAATATCTAAATGATGGCAATTGGACAAGATGTTCGTATCAAGCACTTACTACTGGGATACTGTTTTCATGTTAGGTGCTGCAAACACTTATTAATAATCTAGATCTAATTATCACGAAAATAATATCAAAATGCTGGCAATTGGACAAGATGTTAATATCAAGCAGTTATTTTTGGATACTGTTTTCATTAAAAAAAAAGTGCTGCAAACATTGTTAACAATCTAGATCTAATAATTATCAACAAAGTAATATCTAAATGCTGGCAATTGGACAAGATGTTAATATCAAGCAGTTATTTGGGATATTGTTTTCAGGTTAAGTACTGCAAATGGGATACATGTCAATAAACTAACTACTTTTTAAGAAATAAAATCTAATGCTAGCAAGTGGATAAGAGGTTTAAAGCAATATTAGTTCGTTTTTAACTGTAGATGCTTGACAATGAGATAAATGCCAATAACAAGAACAATAATTATTAAGAAAGCAATATCTAAATATATTGGCAACCGGACAAGAGACCTGTAAGCAGCAGGCAGTTATTACTGGGATAGTTTTCAACCACAATCTGTTATAGGGGGACAATCTTGTGAACGTTGCTTTTATCAGTTAAAGAAAGCATACACTATGACATGCAAGAGTAACATCTTACAAAGATTTTAAATGAATAAGGAAACAGTTACTATTTGACAATGGAAAACAAAATCATTTACTGATTTCAACATTCATTTCAATGGTTCATTCATATTGTTAGTAGAAAAAATAGTGACGTTTCTGTTAATTTTATTAGAGCTATAAAATTCAACTAATCATATTAAGCTGAATCACACCAGAAGCCGATTGGTAAAACTATTTTAGGAACTTCATTAGTAGTTCTGCAAGTTTCCAGAAAAGCAAAAATTTCTTTGCAACAAACAGCAAGACAAGATACCATAGGAAGTTCTGAGCGACCCAGTCTTTCTAATAATGAGAACGTCGGTGGTGGGAAGGATAGAGTGGTGACCTGGAGTAAGATCGAGATCTTCGAGTCCTTGAATGCCTGCCCCCGTTTCTGGAGTGGCTTCTTGACCTGAATTTTAAATCATTGCGGGAAACACAATAAAAGAAATGAACCAAAACATAAGCAAAATATTGCCAAGCAAAATAAAAATTTATAATTAAAATGAAAATATGACAGCAAATTATAAGATACAACATGGAAAACAATATACAGATATAATACAGCAGTAACTGGAAAAATAAAAACTCTATGGCAATGCTTAAGTGGATCACTTCATACCCTCTTACATACAAAGAAATATATGTTGCAAATAAAATAAACAAATTCATGAAATAAACACCCAGTGTTGATAACACAGCATGCAACACATATTCAGTGTAAGCAAATCAAATGACACATGAACACACATTACCATTTAAACAATGAGACTAAATAACAACATAATACATATTCCAATGTAAAGAGCTAACAAATTAATTTAATAAAATATAAAGTATATCTGCAAAAATAATAAAATGACTGAGAAATATGATAAAATAAAATGAAGCATGACAATCCTATTAATTATCAACACAAAGTCATGTACACATCATCTGCAGTAATGATATAAGAGTTTGAAAATATTCACAACACTAGCTACTGTTCTAAACTGTACCACAATATGTGTATGTCTACAAGTTAGAGGTCAGCACATTCAACATTCAGCCAACAATTCTGTTTCACCTAGTAATGCGACGCTTTTCAAGGTGGCTGGGTGAGCCTCGGCGACGTCTGATAGATGGACTGCGAGATGTTCGACTGCGGCTACGACTGTTGGAACGGTTCTGACTGTAGCTTCGATAACTTCTGCTGGATGATCGTGAATGTGTATGGGTTCGTCTATTTATAGCACAAATAAAATTATTACAGAGGTACAGGAAACAAAAGAAATTTTAAAGTCAAAATAATAGAATCCTTTGCAATCAATAACAGCTTCATTTGAAGGGAGAAAAAACTTTAAGGTTTCCTTTAAAAAAAGCTAGTAGTTAGATTATTTATTGAAACCTAAATACCATTATTTTATGTATCCATTGAACCCTATAGGGTCTTATTTTACAAACAACAAAAGATGATCTATTTTGCCTAAATAGCATGATTTTAACCATTAGATTACATTTAGCAATATAAAAGCTCTGATATGGGTTACTGTCTTATTGACACACTAAAAACTTTAGTACAGCACTTAAAAAATATCATATACTGTTTATAGACTGGAGTTCACCCAGTGGGTCATAATCTTTTTGAAATATACTGTTCAGTCAGTGAAAAGGTTGCATGGGGCAAAAAAGGTTGAGAATGATGATTAGATAGTTAACAAGCCCAAATAATACTTAGCAATCTAAACAAGATATTACTAACAAGTCTTGTGTATAGTGTTAATATGCCAAACTACACTTACATTTTATGATTAAACATAAAACATTACCAACAAATGTATTGTATATAAGATTGGACAGTTAAAAGGATCAAACACTTGCAGTAGAAATGAGACAAATCCCTCTGTACTTCCATAATTACAGAAACAATTCCCAAATGACAAATGGACAGAAACAAACACCAAGATATTCATGCTAAAACTCAAGGAAATGAAACAGCAAGCACCTCTTCTCTGAGCTCCTGGATTTTTGTGACCTTGATTTGGAATATGATCTTGACCTTGACCTTGACAATGAGTATTTGGGTGACTTTGACCTACGACTTTTATTGGCTACAGCTGAAGAGCTGACCTTGGTCTGGGATGCTGATCTAGATCTGGAACGTGACTTGTGGTCCACCTTTTTATCAGAAGCTTTGTGGCGGCCATTTGTTGTACAGCTGTGAGAAGTTTCTGGGGAAGTTTGTCTGTGCACAGGCGAACAGCTTCGGTGATGGTCAGGCTTTGTTTGATGTGGCGAAACATGGCCATTCTTTTTGATGCTTGACTTTTCCACACCAGTCCTGGTAGTTTTTTTTTTTTTTTAAGACAAAAAACAGAAATGTTTTACTTGTCACAATGTGAGAAGATAAAATGTTTAATTTATCAGAGGGGAAAAACATCTTTTATACTGGCAATTTCTGGCTATGAGAATAAAAGAAAATGAATCTAAATTTTAGATTGTAAACACATGAAAGGAGATATAGGCAATTCAAAGAGTTCTGAATTCATTTTAATGAAGCATCAGTCCACATACATCATGTGAACTGTTAATAAATTTATAATACGAGTCATATTGTTTGAATTTTTTGTTGTTGATAGTGCACCTAGTGCACCATGTATTGGGATGGTTTCATCTCCCTTGATTTGAGAATGGAGCTTGAGGCCTGTAGCCCTCCTGTTAACCTCCCTTGGTTTTAAAAATATAACAGCAGAACTAGACACTGGATTTGCTCCCTTGATTTGAGAGTGGAGCTTGAGGCCTGTAGCCCTCCTGGTTAACCTCCCTTGGTTTTAAAAATATAACAACAAAACTAGACACTAGGTTTGCTCCCTTGATTTGAAAGAGCACATGCTCAAATGGAGCACAATTGCAAAATAAATGTGGCGGAAAACTTTAACAACTAACAAAGCGTGCTCAAAATAATTTCTACAAAAAACAGGATAAATAAATAATTAACCAGATCGGTTCTCTAAAAAGTCTTTGGCTTACCTGGAGTCATCAGAGTCGCTGTCTGAGGAGGTATGATATTTGGGTGCTGAAGGAGAATTGCAATTCAAGCTTCTGTTTCGCAGAGATGTTGCTGGTGATGGTGATGCTGCTCTACTCTCTTCCACTTCATTCTCCGAGCTGCTGGTGAAGAAAACCAAAAAGCAATAGAAATATAATTTGCTGAATGCAAAATGATTACAAAGTTTATAAAACATAAAACAGAATGCATGGCTGGAAGTGAACTGAGATTAAAATTTTATCAAATATTATGTGTATTTACTAAATGTATGGTGATTAATATATTATGAAACATTATGTATATCTGCCAAATGCATCAGGACTAAAATGTTATCAAATATTATGTGTATTTACTAAATGTACGGTGATTAATATATTATGAAACATTATGTATACCTGCCAAATGCACCAGGACTAAAATGTTATCAAATATTATATATATTATGTAAAATGCATAGTGTCTAAAGTATTATCAAATATGTGTATTTGTCAAATGCATAGTGACTAAAGTATTATCAAATATGTGTATTTGTCAAATGCAAAGTGACTATAATGTTATCAAAGACTATATATAATTGTCAAATGCCTAGTGACTATAATGTTATCAAATACTATATATAATTGTCAAATGCCTAGTGACTTAAACGTTTATCAAATATTACTGTTTGTTGCCACATGGTGAGTGACAAATATTTCTATCAAATATCATTGTTTCCTACTGAACAATGACTAAGATTGTGTAAATAAAATAGTAATCCTAGTGACTAAGACAAAAGAGTTACTTATTTGTCATTTTCCAACCAGTGTTTTGTGCACTCATCAAAACACTAACTCTGGCTTTGGACTACTTTGTGCAAAGTCACAGCTAGCTCTTGTTTGGACTTCTTTGTACAAGTCACAGCTAGCTCAACCAGCTAGCTCTTGTTTGGACTTCTTTGCATAGCAGTCACAAAGGTGTTCAACTGGTGTTTGTGACAATGCTTTGTCAAAGCTCTGTTTGGACTTCTTTGCACAGCAGTCATAGAGCTGTTCAACTTAATGCTTTGTCAAGTTCTGTTTGGACTTCTTTGTATAGCAGTCACAGTACAGGTGTTTGTGACAATGCTGTCGAGTTCTAGTTTGGACTACTTTGTATACTCAGACCCACAGTAAGCTCAACTGATGCTTGTGATAATTTTGGGTCTGGACATCTTTGTATAGCACAGTCACACAGCTGGTTCAACTGGTATTTGTAACAATGCTTTGTCTAATTCTGGCTTAGTCTACTTTGTACAGCACAGACAAAGCAAGCTCAACCAGTGCTTGTGACAATACTGTTTAGTTCTGGCTTGGTCTACTTTGTAGAGCAGTCACACATCTAGTAGCTCAACCAATATGTGACTAAGAGTAGTGTGCCATCAGTGTACATTTTACTCCCAATCTTCCACTCAGTCATAAATGCTCTGCCCCTTGAATCACAAATGTATATATGAAATATCTGAGTTAAATAAAATTGTGTCCCTCTTTCTTATGCTTAATGCATAATAGATAAAAATATGTAATTACATTTTCCTCTTAAATATTTGTTTCTCTGTAATTAACTTAACAATGATATAGAACAAAAGTAACCCACCTCTAATTTAAACTGCAAACTGTATGCATTAAATACAGCAAAAAGTTTCTTTAGAGCATAATTCATTCATAGTATACAAACAACAATACCTTGGTCCACAAATATTGTTATGTATATAACACAAAGTTTGCATTCAAATACAAACTGATAGCAAAAGAGTATTCGCAATGATACATACTACAAATATAAACAGTATACAAATAAATAAGTATAAATACTGCAGAAGTGCAGCATATAAACAGTACAAAAGATATATACTACAGAAATACATACACTACAAACAATACAACAATATTTAGGATATATAAAGCAAAAAAAATAAACCAACAGGATACAAACGCAACATCTAGGATATATGCCACACACAAAATACACTTGATATACGCAATACAAAAATTTGCAGGATACAAAAAAATACACAGAACACAAACAACTCAAAAAAGTGCACTAGACATACATAACATATAAAAAATACAGAGAATATAAGCAACACAAAAAAATACAGAATATATATAGAGAGAGAAGACAAAAGAAATTAGGCCTTCAGGATATCATGAGACATGCTATATAAAACATATCAAGGATATGGGCAACACAGGACACTATTAGCCAAAAATACTCAAGAGTATGAGCAACACATATATAAAAGGACACTATCAGCCAAAAATACTCAAGAGTATGAGCAACATAAATATAACAGGACACTATCAGCCAAAAATACACAAGAGCATGAGAAACACAAACAGCACACTATCTGCCAAAAATACACAAAAAGCACGAACAACACAAATATAACAGGACACTATCAGCCAAAAATACTCAAGCACGAGCAACACAAATATAACAGGACACTATCAGCCAAAAATACTCAAGAGTATGAGCAACACAAATATAACAGGGCATTATCAGTCAAAAATACACAAGAGCATGAGAAATACAAAAATAACAGGACACTATCAAACAAAAATACACAAGAGCATGAGCAATACAAAAATAACAGGACACTATCAAACAAAAATACACAAGAGCATGAGCAATACAAAAATAACAGGACACTATCAAACAAAAATACACAAGAGCATGAGCAATACAAAAATAACAGGACACTATAAAAAAAAAATACACAAGAGCATGAGCAACACAAATATAACAGGACACTATCAATACACAAGAGCATGAGCATAAATGAATAAAATATGGGACACATGTGTCACTAGCAAAAGGTATTCAATTATACTGACTGACAAATACATTTACAATGCACAGAGTGCAGACATGATATGCATACAAAATTGCAGTAAATATTCATCTTAAGGGGACACAATTAATATTCATCCCTCACAATCTCTTTGAAACATCTAACCTTTCACTTTCTGAGTTGCTATCTGTACAGCTTGAGGAATCATTTCGAGCCTGCTTCTTTGTTTTCTCATGACTTCTGTAATACAAATGTTTGCATACATTTAGAGACAGAAACAGACAAAGGTAATTGATAAAGCTTCTTTCTCTCTCTTCTCTTTCTCTCTTAACACACACACACACACACATACAAATAGACAGAATTTATTGCTAGAGTTTATAAAATAAACCAGAGTAATTTTCCCCCAATTTCCAGCAATACAAGAAAAAGTCTTCCCATCAAACAATAAAAAATTAAAATAAGCTCACATCATGATAAGATTGCAGCTAAACTTGTATTAAAAGATAATACTTTGAGTGAAGTTTGAAATCATAATTTTGAGCAACACAAGTGACAGTTCAACAACAGTAAAAAAATGTAATAGAAATGGTTGGACTGCAAGTGTGAAAATAAAATAAAAGATTCAATCAAAAGTACTTTTAATTAAGTGCAAAACACAAGCTGATATTTCAGCTCCCACACTGGCATCAAAAATACAAACAACAATTAGTAACATAAGTTAATTAATTATGATTAATAACCAAAGAAATAAAATAATATTAATAACATTCAAATAATACTTAATAAAATGCTCAATTTCACTACAGCAAAAAAATATGCTGTTAAAAACAAATGTCACTTCATGCTTAACCTTTTCACTGCTTTTATGATAAGACAGTGACTGTCAAAACAGCCTTTTGCATGATTTCATAAATCCTGTGAGAAATAAAATAACCTACAGTTAATGCCAGCTCACAAAAATTGTGCAGTGTTTATGTTTAAGAAACCCATGCACTGTTATGTCGGGTCATATTTAATGACCCTGTCGCAGTATCAGACTTAAAATTATTAATCATTAAATGTATTATATTAGCTCTAATACTGACAACAGCCCAGGCAGTCTAATCTATCCTTCAATCTCTATGTCAGATCCATTCTTTGGGACCCTTATTCGCCTAACATAGAGACAAATTAGATGCATACTCTTCGATTAATTATGACTTATATAAGTTCCTCATATTCTGGCTCATAACCCCTAGCCAACTCTACTCAGTCACACTAACAAATTAACCAAAATGTGGGTTTAAGATAACAAGAACAAAGAAGATTTAATAATAATAATAATAATAATAAATAGAGAACAATAGAACTTGATTTCCTGAAAACACAGGTCAACGGAGACTGTATACTGTCCCAACATTAGTGTTCATTTGTTCATTAGATTACTGTTCATCTGGTCGATAATGGATTGCGTAGTTTAGACAACTTGTTATTGATAAAGGTACGCTCGTCATTGCTGTTTACTCGTGCAGTACCTCTCATCCTTGTCAGTGACCATCAGCTCACGACAGGAATATGGTGTGCATTTCAGAGTGAACATGAGGACCAACTCAACAACAAATCATGATGATAAGAAGCAAGAAAGTCAGCACTCTTGGGAACATGCAAAACCTTTTCATCTAAGCAGACTCAACCCTTCTGTATGGTGTGGGAGCAGTGTGTCTATAAAGTGTGGGTCTATTAGAACAACATATATATGAATGACTCTGGGTCAATTTACACGTTCTCTTGCATCATTGGATGGAACGCAAATTCCATATAAGGGCATCCCATATCCTGTCAGCATTTACCCACTCTTACTGTCACCCTTCCCCCTTTTGTACATTTCCACTGCCCATGTGTGATTAATGAGCTTGACCTCAATCCTTTACTGCATTTAGTGTATGTGGGTATGGCAGATTGCATAATCGGCCATGCGGCAGTTAGCCATAACTAGTAACTATCAATTATATATGATTAATATAGAAAAAAGAAATAACAGAACACAAGGAACATAATGTGCCCATGGTTCAACTATTAGATGTACTAAAAGCAGACTTTACACATTCAGGGTGGAACAAATTCTTTTTACCAACCTATCTCTTGGGCAACTAGAACAGTGATTTACCTGTCCCAATAAGGCACTGTCCATCCAAAAATCTATACCTTTTACAGTTTTAGGTAATCATGTCTGCTTTCGTCTCATGGTCTTAATGAGACGGAGTAAATAAAAACAAAATGAGAAAGAAATCATAAGATGATAATAAGAAAGAGCACTCATTCACTCAAAATTTTGCCCCCTAGATATCTCACTGATAAATTCTAACATCTGACAAGCAGAAAAAGAAATTTGTTTTAATTTTTTCTAACAGGATGGGAATACACTTTGTCAATCTCAAGCAACTATGGAAACTGTATTGTCTTCTTTTTCTTTATAATTAGATATTTCCATGTTATTAAATTATCTTATCACAAAATAAAACTAGACAAGAAAATATTTTTATTTAGCACCCGTTTCAAGTGATGCATGTTTACCTCTTATAAATATTATAAAACCAAAAGAAATTACCCTCAAATAAATATTACACAACTTTTAAAACAATTACTCCTCACATAAATATCACATAACTAAATACCTCAAAACTTTCATATCTAAATATAAATTCAACATGTGCCATAAAAATTTATTACCTGTCCAATTAGACAAGTTGGTCATCTCTAGAGTTATGTTACCTGTCCCAGGCAGGTATTACTGTCAAAGATGTCATAATACAATTGACACTTTGTCTCCCAGTGAAGGATTAAGTGGACAACAGTGAATATGTTAACGGAGTGCAAACAGTCACAGAGAAGGAGTACTCTTTTTTATTACCAACCTTTTTTTGTGTTTTCGTTTACTTTTCTTGTGCCTCTTAGACTCAGACCTGAAAAAAAAAATGAATGAAATTTTAATTTGAAATATCTATTAATGCAATCTGTATCCCCCTCTCTCTCTCTCTCTCTCTCTTTCTCCATAAAGATTCTTTAAAAGTAAATGTTTACAACACAAAAAAAAAACAAAAACACACCCATTAAAAAATCCAAAACAAAAAAAGCAAAAAATAAATGTTCAAGGCAATAATTTTTAAAGACTTTCATAAAAATTCTAGTCTCTACAATAAAGCAATACTTCAGTAAATAGGTTTTTTATATTACACTTCCATTTGTTTTATTTGGTTATTTTTTTTTTTTATAATAAATGTATACCACTAGCATTACGGAAAAAATATAATCTGAAAATATTAGACATGATATTGAAACCCAAATGTTGTGGGGGTTTTCCCATTATTTTAAACTTATCATATTACCATTATGTAGTGGCAATCTCTACACATACAATACAAGCAGTAAATGAAGTAGACAGAGCACAAAAAATTATAATAATAATTTAAAAAATAAATTAATAAATATATATTTTTTTAATGGAACAACAAAGAATACAAGCAAGACCACCATCAAAGACATTGTCGCCGCCATCGATGTTTACATTTATCAAGTGTCATACACTTTACCCCAAACAAAACAAAAGATGAACAGATTCCATTCAATTTTGTCTTTTGTGATCAGTCAGCATGAAAGATTTTTCCTTATAAAAATTATTTTTTTGCATTCTTGATCTATTCTTTCTGTTGAAAATTGGCAAATATGTCCTTAATTTTCTTGATGATCTATCGACATCTACATTTTGAGGCCAAGCAGTATGGTCATGTCTTCGATGGTGAAATCAAAAGTGGGAATTCTGGAAGCACGCCATGGTTACAGAAGATACTGTTCCATCCTTCCCCACAGGACTAGCACACGTTTAGCAAACATACTCTCAGACATATAAGTTATCAACATCCAGCCCAACGTGCTGACTAGAAAGTCACGGTACTGCACACATTACACCAGATATTAAATATCTGTTTAGAGCCATCCTTGTGGCACCATTGCCAGAGATGCAAATGGTTAAGAGCATAGTCATTTTTTTCAAGTGTACACCGAGAACAACCACAAGTCACCCAACCATGAAGATGAGAAAAGAAAATTCAGGCAGGAAACACTGCTACTTCTTACCTGCACTCTGAGATCGATCAATCGGGTGTTTGTGGGCAGGTAAAAGATGACAAGAGTGGTATGAGTGAGTGTTGTCGTTCAGATACGCACAAACAGAGGGTAAGCAAATTTCTCTGGTATATTTAGATACTACCTAAATTTAACTGTTAAGTAGCTGATACATCTAGCAATGCATACATACCAAGCGCTAAGCGGTACTCTTTCAGAGACATACACACACACACAGCAATAAGAGGTGATTATCATGAATCAGATTGTGTTATGTAATAAAGGGAAGTAAATCTAACTGATGTATAAGCAGTCACACATTGCTAGAATAAAGATGTCAGTGTGTGCAGCAAATGTGCTGTAAAGAAATAAAATTTAACATTTATGACTTAGTATTTTCTTTTCCATTGTGCTT
The DNA here is from genome assembly GCA_028829895.1 of Sinotaia quadrata. Classification (NCBI taxonomy): domain Eukaryota; kingdom Metazoa; phylum Mollusca; class Gastropoda; order Architaenioglossa; family Viviparidae; genus Sinotaia; species Sinotaia quadrata. The sequence continues at coordinate 95,115,366 of CM054183.1, read as the reverse complement.
TTTGCAGCATGCATTTAAATCAACTTATATTTATTCTGATTTTTAAAAAAAACATAAAAATGCTGCAACTGATTGAAATAAAGGTGAAGAAATTATTTTTATAATTCTTTCCTAATTTTGAAATAGACTTATGTTTATGCATACATATTAATGCATAAAAGTTCTGCCTCAAGCTATTACTATGATAACAGAGATATGAAAATTTTATTTCAATCAATCAAAATATGACTGTGAAGCAACACAATGACACAAGCATTAAAGCAACACAAATAGGAACAGCATATACTTTTATAAATGACTACAAAATTTCACAGCCTCATAAAACAAGAGAAAGGCTGGTATTTCATTGAAATACATACAACTTTAATATGACCACAAACAGTAAACATACAGTGTTAAGAAAATAATCTCTTGATGAATAATGACTGGAAGGGAAAAGAAAAAAGCGTTGAAAATAATGACATTATCTTGCTAAGAATTGCTCCATTTCTGCAACGCAGATTAAAATAATTCTGAATATAATTCTTTCATAATATCAATTTCAAAGTGGTTTTCAGTCACTTTTATACTTTCTCTTCTTTGTCTTCTATCTCTTATTATGCATTATTCATCATTTGATTATTTATTTCAAAAATATCTACTGTTTTAGGTCTTGATGAGCATTTTAACTTTTGGTTTCCCCTCTGACATTAGATAGAATGTGTTTTTAAAAGTATTTACAAAACTCTATAGCTGTTCCTTTTTGTTCTAATTCAAATGGTACAAGGTCATTATTTCATTTACCTATATACTCGAGTATAAGTTGACAAATTTATTTGTGGTTTTTTTTTAACTTATCCTTGACTTACACTCATTGGAAAAAATCTGATACAGCATGAAAGACAGCATGTGTTTACAGCCATGGCAGACCCCCAAACAAGTATCTTTCAAATATAAATTGTTACTTCATAGTCATAATATGTGAAGTGTCAGAAATGTTTGTTAACTTTCTGACATAATATATTATAAATTTAGACTCATGGAGATTAATTTGTTCAAAATGGTCATTAATATAAAATCATCTAGATAGTGGATGATATTCTTAGGAAAACTAGAAAATGATTATCACGTTTCGGATTACCTGACATACATATGATGAATACAACTGTCTTAAATCATCATGTGAAAAAGTTCTACTCACGTTTCGGATTACCTGACATGCATATGATGAATACAACTGTCTTAAATCATCATGTGAAAAAGTTCTACTCATGGTGACTAAGTGTGTGTGGTAGTCATTGATACAGACATATCCTCTCATATTTTTGGACATTTCATGCAATGAAAGATGACATTATGCCACCCCCACCCCCCTCTCCCCCTGATACTAGTTAATATCTTTCAAATGTAAACTATTATTTCATAATAGTAGTGTGTTGATAAATGCTTTCATTTAACTATTTTATATTAATTATTATAATAATGATTATATTGTTAAATATGGATGGATAGTGATATAACAAATTCCCACTGCAGCTGATAAATACATGTGATGTAAAATACTAGCACTCGTGCTTTTGTACTTTTGTTATGCCTAAGCATCTCAAGACATCATACTTTCAAAAGTTTTATTACTGGTTATTAGGCCGTTCAACATGGTAGTTATTAAAATAATAATAATAAAACATCGTAAAACATGTAGCTAATAGCTAAAGACCACATGCTACAAGCTAAGAATGTCCAACATGCTATCAACTTCCTGTCATGCACATGAGTTTACCTTTCTTGAGTTGTAATTTATAACTCATGGTAATTAAATTGCTAATATGGCAACAATTAAGTACAAACATCCTCTCGGTAACTGATAAATACAGAATATATAAACAACATACCAGCAACTATCATACGTACAGACTCCCTGTCTTATAAACATCACTGCAAGATTGGCAAGTGAAAAGTTTCCAGTTTAGGACTGAATAAACTAACAAGACTTTTGATCAATTGTGTCTACACTTTAGGCGAGTGAAAAGTTTCCAGTTTAGGACTGAATAAACTAACAAGACTTTTGATCAATTGTGTCTACACTTTAGGCTTTAATATCTGTTAATATCCAAACTTTACAAGAAAACAGTAATAATTTGTGCATTAAGGGAACAGTTTCAGTGAGAATGTCTGGGTATTGCTAATTGTAAATTTCATTTTCTTGATTGGCAGGTTAAAGTAAGATTAGCAGGCACTACAATCTATACTAGACAACATACATTTACCATAATTTTACTTCTTAAATTTACATTTTATGTTCTGTTGTTTACGTTTATGAAAATAATTATCTTCTGTAACTTAAAACTGTTTAATAATTACCAATTTTATAATTGACTTATACTAGGGTCATTAGTTTTGGAAGATTTTAAAGTTCTAAACTTTAGGTATAGACTTGTAACATTAATCGACTTGTACCCGAGCATATATGGTATGTACAGGAATTATGACACACTTATTAGTAGTGATTCAATGTGAAAGTCTGCATTGATATGGGTTATGAGTGAGGAAATATGTAGATGTTCATATACATCATATATATTTTTTAATATCTAAACGTGTTAACTCAAAAGTGGATATAATTAATTTTAATTTAGATGCAAAAACTTATAAAGAAATATAAAACAAATTAGTCAAAGTTTAAAGTCTTCTTTCTACTTAAAATAATATAATTTATACTATTGTTACGTGTATTTAAATTATTTCTTTCTTCAAATTAATCAATAATTCAATTTTACAATTATAAAAAATATTAAACATACAATGTTTGAATAATTAAACGTCAAAGTTTATATAAGTTCAAGACAATACACAAGTATTACAGTTGAAAACAATGTACATTTAACTTATAATGAAATAAGCCATATATATTAGTCAACTGTCTCTCTGCTATGTCTAGCAGAATGCGGAGATTTCAATGTAAATTAATTTACACCAACAACACACTTACAGATGCAGTACACCTCTGTAATTTAAACACAGATAACTGATAGGAATTAAAATCAGATAGTAAAGCAACAACTTCATAAATTTCAATATTTATTAACCATGAAAATAAGTATGGATTTAACATTTCTACAAAATCATGTTGATTCTTTTTTAAATAATAAACCTTACACAGAACTAAGATTACAACATTTTGACACAGATTTTCTAATTAATATAAATAAATAAAATAATTGTAAAATAAGAGACATTATTATTATTTTCTTTTTCAAGGATTAAAAAAAAAAAGAAGGTATAAAACCAAAAACAAATTAAAGACCCTGTAAAACTCTTAAATAAAAACCAAAGCAAAATATACCACACCTATTTGGTATTTCAGGATACATTTATAATGCTTCAAATGTAAGATCCAACGACAAGTTGAAATGCAACAATTAGTAAGTAATAAACATAACACAAGTCAGAAATATGGTAAACTGAAAAAAAAAATATTACACTAGAACATGCAAGTATATCTAGGTGAATTATTCAACCTTACAGCAATACTTTAATCAGAGCATCAAACAAAAAAAAAAAAATATGGAAGCAAAATTGTGAAATTACCTCCATCAAACGAGCCTGACTGCTAGGAATTGAATATCAACAATAATCAAACACAACCAAAGTAGTAGTTATTCATCTCCTTTCTCTTTAATCATTATTTTAAAGTTTAATTTGCTGCTTTGTTTTTCTGACACAAATAATTTCAAATAAATCATTCCTTTAAAAACTGTTGGAATATATATATCAAATTCACTTATTTTATATATTTAATTTTTTTTTTCATTATTTAACGTGAAAAGATCAATATAAACAACAATACCATTATGGTGAATAAGTATACAGGTCAAATTAAAGCATATATATATATATACAAACACACACACTACTGTCCTATGAACTTATGCAAGACAATAATTATATATCTCTGAAATACTGATAAAGGAGACAATAAGATATATACATACTTGCTCCATACATAAGAATAATTATTCATGCTGTTACTCATTTCCCTGAGAACTATAAACATTTCTAGAGAACTCTCTTGTCTAACAGCAGATACCCTGAAACCTGTTGTTAGAATCAACTAAGCAAGGTATGAACACAGCTAACCTATGACATGTCAAAAGGGAGTGTTTACAACAAAATAAACTAGCAGACATAAATGAAGCATCAAGTTTGATTGATCACAAGAAAAGCACAGCTAACCTATACAGTGTAAACTTGACTAATTACAAGATAACTCTAGTTAACATATATCATTATATGTCAAACTGGAAAGACTAAATAAACCTAGCTCATCTAGAACATTTAAACTAGATTGACTATAAATGTTAATATGAGCTAATTAAAAGATCTATCTATCTATCTATCTATCTATAACCATCTATCTATCTATCTATCTATCTATCTATCTATCTAATTAAAAGACAAATCTCAAATGTCAAACTAATTAAAACCGAAACTGATTTAAAAATTAATCTATGAAATCAAATAACATTACTTAAATGCCGACCTAGTGAATGTATGATAATCAAACTGGAGTGACTAAAACTACAAAATGTTAAACTAAATTTTTTAAATACATGTATGCAAATGTGGTTATGAAGTGCTCTTATGCTAACTTAACACAAGTACATCTCTCAGCTGAGGACAATTATTTGTCTAGCATGAACACAATTATATAAAAATTAACAAAACAAATTTTTACAGATCATTCTACATTAATGTATGAGAAGCTGTGTTTATGTTATAACTTAGGGGTGTTCAAACTTTTCAGGCAATGGGCCACAACCATTATTGTGGACTAGTCCATGGGCCAACTGTATAAAACCCATGAGTGATACACCGAACAATTCAAACTCTAATTGCTTGAGTTGTAAAACACTGTTAAATTCACCAGAAGGTGAACCTTAGATTCTGCATTTTGCAAGCACTTCAAAGCTCGCCCAGATGCACAAATATTCTAGTGATTGCTTGTGATCTTTTGTAATCTGGTCAACTATGTAGGTCAGGATGTATTAATTTGTCAGATATTTAGCCCAACTGAACATGTGACCAGCTGGATTGGTCAATGTGTGTGCCAAAAGTGGCTTAGAAGAACAGAGTCAATCCTGATGCTGTCATAGGACTGTCAAAGAAACTCTCCCAGAAAAAAACAGGTTAAAAGGTTTTGCCAAGAAATGTCAGTCAGGTTGATCTTATTATCAAACACTCTAATGATAACTATAATTATATTTGTGTATATGTATATATTTATTGAAGTGATCTATTCCTTTCTATTCTCTCTTTTGCTCAACTATCATACATTCCCTATTTCACATATGAATTTATGTATGTTCAATGCATCAATTATTCTTTTAGTTCCCACTAAAACTTAGGGGGAAAGTTATTTTTAAACTCAGGGGAAAAGAGTTATTTTTAAACTTAGTAATGAAAAATAGTTATTTTTAAACTCAAGAGAAAAGGAGTTATTTTTAATTTCTAGGAAAAGAGAGTGCTGCTCATGTGTGCAAAGACAAGAAGCCTGATGCCAACACTGAGTTTAAGCCTCTTACAGGACTGCCATCAGAAAATATGTCAAACGTTATGGTGTCCACTAACAGCCACGCCCATCAAGGAAAATATAACCAAAATCCTTCCTCTGTTTAGAATGTGGATACTGAAATGAATTGAACAGTCCACATGCACTTGTACCGCTTTGATTAACTAATCTTTCTGCTACCACTACTTTGTCTATAAATGTAATCTCTCCCTAACTTTACAAGTATTTGCATTCTTCTTTTTAATTGTTGGTATTGTTCTGTATTGCCAGGTTGGGATAAGGGGTTTAAAGCCATTTATAATTAATAATCTTTTAAAATATTAAATATTCACATACTCTGTAACACCTGACAAATGTTGTGGTGAGTAGTCATGTTAAGGTTTTAATGTTAATTCAATTATTTTCAATGCATTTCTAATGCCTCACACCATAGCCACTAAAGATGAATGGATATTTAATATCGGAGACTGAGAGAAAAACAGCTTCTGGCTAATTAAACCAGGCACTAGACTCGGCTAGCCATCAACTCACCCCTTTTCTACACTGCACCAGAACGGATACCGATGGTGGACAAACAATACACCTACTCCTAAACCTCAAACTCCAGACTACACATCGCCAGACTGGCTCCCGATGGCGACAACATCATAATTCTGCAGACCTCACCTGACGCAACACCACACACAGCGAGAGCGGCAGAACCTGCGGGCACAAAGACTGGCGAGTCTCAAACTTGCTGGTCTAGTGCCTGTGGTACACACAAAACAACACACACAGGTGGCTTTGAAACGACCCCGAGAGGAAAAAAAAAAGGACAAGCAAACAGTCGAAACAAGGAACAGACATCATAAAACCAAATTCCAAATGCAACACCACAACCCTCTCCGAACACCAGTGAAGAGAGGAAGGCCTCACAGGAATCCACCAAAAACCGAGAACATCGCCAAGATGAAAAGTTTTAAGGCAATTCCTGTGAGGTAAAGAAGTTATCAGCATTACTACTACTACTACCCTCACTCTGTAAGATATGACTTGTGTCTAAAACAACAATACTGACAAGAAATTCTGAGCAGCCCAGTACTCTACCCCCCCCCTCCCCCCAGGGACGTGCAAAAGGAACCACTTAGTTGATGTCTAGGTGGCTACTTGGCTGGGGTTTCAAATAGTAATATTCTTTGGTGTGGCATCCTATCTAACACCTTGGACATTTCATTAGCTTTGAAATAGACAACGCCTCTCTCCCTACTGTGGCTGCCTATCTAACACCTCGCCATTTCACAGTAGCTTTGAAGTAGACAAAGCCTCTCTCCCTACTGTGGCTGCAAATGCACCTTCCACCTCACCCACAGTTGCTATTTTTTCTTTTCTTTCATGGTCCAAGCAAATTGTTTGGATGTGTGCATTTATTCTAACTAAAGACAATTCCACTATCGTGTAATGTAGTTCCAGAAGGCCACAGAACACAACTTGGCAGGCCACTCTGCCTTAATACAATGCTGCTATCCATAAGCAGACTTTTGTTTGCAATTATTCCCACTAGTCAGATATTTATTCAGAGGTAAGGAGCATAATAATTGTGCTATGAGAGTATTTAGATATTCTGTTTCATGGAAGTTACAACATACTCATCTAGCAGATATCAAATTAAGCCGATTTGAAGGTAAACAAAATTAACTAGACTGTGAAATGTTACAATACTGATTACAGGGCAACTGTTTATTAAATAATATTTCACATTACTTGTTTATGTGTTTTTTTAAAATTAAATGTGTGCTACTATGTAATGCAAATAAATGGTTACAATTTTACAAATTTAGAAGGAAAAAATATTTAAGCAACTCAAACCCCTCCCAAGAAATATATTTTCATTCAAATTTAATATAAATGCACTGTCAGATCTTGATGAATTAAATCACACAATTTCACAAATTTGCAAATTTTACATGATTTCACAAGTCACCACAATGTTGAAAAAGTTAGAAAGAAACTTATTTCATACTACATCAAATCTGAAGCTCAATACAGTAGTAATTAAATAATAACTGAAATAATAATGTAAATTAGAGTAATGTTATTTTAAAGAGAAAGTTCTTGTTTCACACACCATGTAGGTGAAAATCATGATTATTTATACCTGAAATATGAAGCCTTTTGACAGATAGGTTAGCTGCATTCATTTCAAGGTGAGAATAAAAGCAAAATGATATAATTAAAAAAATAAGCTGTGTACGAAAGGAAACAGCAGCGTGAAAGAGCATTCAATAGCAAGCATTGCTCAACATTTCACTGTTATAAAATTAACAAATTTAAATATGGCTACCCACACAGTCATCCATTCTGGTGCCACACATCTCATTTAGATTCATGCACAGTGATGTATGGTATTACAATACAACTAGTGAACAAAACTCTGGCTCTAACTCACTCCCAAACACATATACACAACGCACAACACACATTATAACCCAATGTATTTCCAATTAATTCACAGCAATCAAATATATGTACAGGTAAAGAGCCATGCAAATCTAGGAGAATTATTATTAATTTAAAAAATAAATACAAGGCTTTCATCACAAAATGAAAATTATGAATACATTTCAGATCAATATTTTAATAAATAAATGTTATCATTTTGAATGAATTGATATCTGCTGATTATTCTTGTCACTATCATTGTCAAATTTCTTTCGCAAATAATTGTGATTAATTAAATATGTAGGTTCCATTTGCCTAGTAAGAAGTAATTTGACTAAAACATCCCCACAACACACAAAAAGAAGAGGAAAAAATGGTTAAGAGTTCTAGTAAGACACCTGAGCCAAAGATTATTTGAACAAAGTAAGTCATTGCAATCCTATCCTAGGAAGCACTGTTAAATTTCTTCTTAACCCTACCATATTGTGCACAAAGAAAATACCAGTGCTGATGCAACAAGGAGAGAAAACCTCATTTTAATAATAGATATACTGTTGGTAAAAGTACAAAAAATAAAGAATAAGAAAAATAATGCTTTGACGAACGAAACATAAAGCAAATGGATTACATACAAGTGCAAAAGGAAAAAAAAATGCCTTACAATACTAATAACATTACTGATAATAATAGCAGAAACACATTTGTCAGTATCCTTACAAATGTCAAATGAAATTCTTAGCAATATTATGTATACAATACCAATGTTAACATATTAAACCAAAAGAAAAAAGAAAACAATAATTGTTAGGTAGCTATTCTGATAATCCCAACTTTAATTAGTCACTTATACACTCATTCCCTCATTCACAGCATTAAAATATGGGGTGATTTCCTTGTTTTAACATTTAGTCAGTCACGTGTTCATTCCCTTGCTTACAACAAAAACTCCATTCAAAATCTTCATACTGATAGTTCCAGGTAAGTAAAAAAATAGCATGCACCACACACAAGATCTCAGTAGCGTATCTCGAAAAAAGGTGACTGCACTATTTTTCGAATAATAATAATTCAGTAAACCAGGATAACTGAACACAATAGTGAGACATACAAGTTGCATCCTTTGATTACTGAGTGCTGCAATGGACAAAGAAAAACAGAAAGACGGTGAAAATCAAAGCAAGCCATATTTCAAGGCATGTACCCACAGAACACATTGAAAAATAGGCCACAGGAAAAATCTGTCACCAACTGGATACATATAGACGATAAAAAAATCACAATGACTAAGTCAAATGAGAAAATCAAGATGTCAGTATTAATTGTAAAATACTGACATAGGTTCAGTCGCTGACTTAACGAGACAGACCCAACTCAGTGGACCATTTTACTTTCATGACTAATCTTACTGCCAATAATCCCACCCTTCATAATCAATTACTGAACTAATATGCTTTTATATTTGTTTTGATTTTAGATTTCACATTCCAGGTATGTGAATGAAGAGTTACTTATCAACGATTTTCTCTTTTGACAATGTCTATTGGAGCACAACAAAAGGACAAACAAAATATCTTATTCTATGCTATTTCTCTCCCATAAGCAAAATAACAAATAAATAAATTAATTAATTAAAGCTAATAATAATAATAACAACAACAAAAAACAGCCACAACAATTAGATCAAATTTACAAATATTAATTTAATTTAAACACAAAGGCAATCAATCTATTTAAAGAAAACTCACTACATTCTGTCTGTAAAACATTTCTTTTTTTCAGAAACAAATCATGCATTATAAAATGAATGTAAATGAAACCGATCAGATATTCCCCCCTCCTCACCCACCACCCACCCCTGCCCATTATTATTAAACAATACTACAAGAGCAAAGAAAATTAAGTTCAATATTTATCTTTTACTTTTCCTTATATGGAAATAATTGCCCAATAATAATAAGAAGAATAGTAAACTAATAAATATAATTAAAGAATAAAAGTTCAATTCTTTTATGGATTACCATGTCCCCACAATTTTACCTGTCTGCACTTGAATTGTGCAATTCTATGTCATTGCAGAAACAAAAACAAAAAGTCTGTAAATGGAATAAAGTGAAATACAGTCTTTGAAATATACTCTTTAAAAAATAAATTTAAAATAAATAAGAAATAAATCAAACTGCATTTTGACTGCTTAATACAACCAAAAAAAAATAATTTACTTTTTAAAAACTGTTTCTTTCCAATTTGGACAATAAAGGGTGTGAAAAGTACACCAGCCAAACAGACTGACAAACTAAGAACTTTTTCATGAGCCAGAAGATGGCAAAATGGAACAAAGTCGCCTACCGATTGTGTTTATGCTTTCGGCTCTTTTTGCGTTTCAGTCTTCTCTCTGGTGACAAACTGTCTGTACTGCAAAACAATAATAAAAAAATGTATTGAATGTGATAAAAACAGATTAAGCAAAGGTACTTTTCCTACATCCTACATTTTCATTCCATTAGTAAACAAATCTGCTTTTCCAACTGAGATGTGCAAAATTTCAGTCCAACAACTCAACTAATTAAAACTAACTTGTAAATTAAGTATTGTGTGGACCACCATTTCTTTGATATAAATAGAGGATTAAGCACTACAGACTGATGTACATTTGTGTTCATGCTTGACTAAGATTCTTTAATACAAGATTTTTAAACAATGCAAAATGACTGACAGTAAATATTCTGAATAGTTAATTTTTCAGATAGTAATATAATGACATAAAACAAAATTCAATTTCAATAACAAATATATACACAATTACATACATACAATGGGAATGTATGCACACAACTTCCAAATAACTAAGGGCCAGGTTAACCAAGAAACAGGTTAACCAACATGTCAGAAACTGTAATACATATCTGTACAAAGTATGGGATATGAAAATAAAGTAAATGAATGCACAAAAGCAATGTATAAGAAGTAGTTATCACAGCATAACAAGGGTTAAGACAAATGGTGTAGTGCATTATTTGCATGTATGTTCATTCTTATATAAATTTTTTCTTACAATACAAAATGCAAATGCTTCTGTTCATATTTGTTATATTGCTAGAGGGTTAACCAAGATTTTAATTGTCTACATAAACCTTTTATATTTCATCCCTGATAAAAGAGTGTGTGTGTGTGTGTGTGTGTGTGTGTGTGTGCGTGCGTGAGAGAGAGAGAGAGAGAGAGAGTATATATACAGCTCTTTTCTAGGCCTAAGTGTTTGCATGGTTACATAATATCCCCATATTATTTTAAACCACACATCTATACAACTTTTTCAAATCACCACCACAACCTCCCATCATTGCTGGAGGACCACAGTATCCTTATCTTTATCCTAGAAAATAGCATTGTGTGCATGCCAAATGTATGTTTGTGTATGTGTCTTCATTTTACAGTTTTTTCCTGGGAAAGGTGAGTATAGATACTCAACATCCCATATTTGTTTAAATCATGCATTAAAACAACTCATGCACTTCCTTGACGTTGGTTGTTGGAGGAAAATGGTATCCTTAGGCACTGTGTGTGAGCATATATTGTGCATATGTGCGTGCATAGAAAGTTCCCCACCCCCCACCCCAGGTTTGTAGGGATATACAATATCCCTTTTGAAAAACAAACATGCATTGAGGACAACTTTCTCAAATTTCCCCAGGACCCCATTATCCTTACCTATATCAAAGACATAAAGCACAGGACCCCATTATCTTTACTATATCAAAGACATAAACACAGGAACCCCATTATCTTTACCTGTACCCTAGACATAAAGCACAGGACCCAATTATCCTCCTTATCTGTATCCTATACACAAAGCACAGGACCCAATTATCCTCCTTATCTGTATCCTAGACAAAAAGCATGGGACCCAAATATCCTCCTTACCTTTATCCTAGACACAAAGCAAAGGACCCAATTATCCTCCTTACCTGTATCTTAAGCTCAAAGCACAGGAACCCATTATCCTTACCTGTATCCTTGACACAAAGGATAGGATTCCACTATCCTCCTTACCTTTATTCTAGACACAAAGCATAGGACCCCTTTATCTTCTTTACCTTTATTCTAGACACAGCATGAAGCATAGGACCCCACTATGTCTTCAAGCTCAATGCATATATTTACAAGATTTCTGTCAACATTTACCATATTAATGGTCAGACCCAATTTTTAAAATGCAAAGATTTAGTTATGATCCATGTCAGTCTTTATTTAGGTGACAGAATCTGCATATAGAGGTATCTTCATGAATACAGAGGAGGTACATGCAGAATTTATATCAACACACACAAATACCAGCTACCACCACCACCTTAACCACAACATCACCAACAGAATGAGGATATAATGTAAAGGGAAAACATTTTAAAAATTCTAAATCAAGCTATTTTCAGTTGTGATGGTCTCATTTACACAAGCAGATGAGAGGACACACTAGAGCAGGGGTCACCAACCTTTTTGATACTGAGAGCTACTTCATGGGTACTGAGTCATACGAAGGGCTACCAGTTTGATACACTCTTCTAGTTTGCTTTTATACATTATTAATAATGTGAAGATTTAGAAAAGGCCTGCGGGCAACTCATGTGGTCATTGTGGGTGACCCCTGCACTAGAGACTGTCACAAATGTCAATGAAGTGGACCACACCAGGTCCACACCTGTCCCACAAGTTTAGAATCTCACTGGGCATCCAAAGAATGGCCTACCACTTTACCAGGAACAAGAAAGGTTCCATAGAGGTCTGGCCTATGGGAAGGTTGAGTGTGTAAAGGGGAAAATTTTTAAAACTAAACTAAAAAGGTTGGGATATCCATAGGTGTGTGGGGAAGGAATTTATATAAGGTAAAGAAAGTATTACAGGTATATAATTTTTTTAGAGGGGATTTAACCAGTAAAGAGTTACAGATTAGTAATACAGGAATATATTATATTTAAGGGGGAAATTACAAAGTAAAGAGTTACAGATTAGTAATACAGGAATATATTATATTTAAGGAGGAAATTACAAAGTAAAGAGTTACAGATTAGTAATACAGGAATATATTATATTTAAGGAGGAAATTACAAAGTAAAGAGTTACAGATTAGTAGTACAGGAATATATTATATTTAAGGGGGAAATTACAAAGTAAAGAGTTACAGATTAGTAGTACAGGAATATATTATATTTAAGGGGGAAATTACAAAGTAAAGAGTTACAGATTAGTAGTACAGGAATATATTATATTTAAGGGGGAAATTACAAAGTAAAGAGTTACAGATAGCAAGTTTGGGGGAGGGGGGGGGAAAGCAATTCAAATAAGGTAAGTAAAAGTTGTGACAAATTCAAGGAGAATGTAGTACAAGATTTTAGATAACTCTAGGAGTGAATTTAATTAGAGCATAGTATAAGACAAGGAAAGAGATTTAGAGAAATTCAATGAAGGTACTGTATAATATTATAGATATCTGTTATAGATAGCATCAGAACAATTGTGGAACAACTGTTACAGGTACAGGTGAGTGGAAAGCCTGAAAAGAAATATATATATAAATTATGCTCAACTAAATCATAAAATTCTTTTTAGCTTTGATACAAGGGTGTGGGGAGAGAGAAGAAAAAGAATTAAATTAATAAAACAACAAGAGAAGTATGATGTCCTCTAACAATTGTCATGAATAGGTTAGTTTATGAATTATAGTATACAGAAAAAAAGTCAGTCCATTTCCAGGCTTTTTATAACAGTTATTATTATTATTATCATAACCTTGAATACTCCAAATGCTATTTTCTGGCATCAGTAAAAGAAATGCCAAGTTATAAGTAGTTATTATTATTGAATACTCCACATGGTATTTTCTGGCATCAGTAAAAGAAATGCCAAGTTACAAGTAGAACTAATTACCTTTCCATCCATGTAATTTTATTACAAACAAACAACAAAAAAAAGATAATATACACTAGAATTAGAAAATCTGAATTTATTACAATGAACCATAATTAGTCTTTAGCCTAACAAAACATCTGAAACAAATAAATATATATATATATTTTTAACTTTTGGGTTTTTAGTTTTGTTTAATGTGACAGTGAATTACATTTGTTGTGTGATACTGTGTGAGCACTGAGATAAAGCAAACAAAGTTTCAAGATTAAATTACATTTAACTCATTGAATATGCAAGTATTCCATTTTCCTTTTACTAGACGTACGTGTACAGTCAAAGTGTAGTTTTGCATGAGACATTTTAAATGCTGTTCTTCTCTTTATAAAATTTAATCCTTTGTTATGGTGTACAGTAATTTCTTTTAAATGAAATTATAAATATTTTACACACCAAAATCTATTTTATTAAAGAAATTAGCTTCTTATGTATGAAATTTAAAATTAAATTAAATGTGACAGCTTTATATGTGACATGTAAGCTGTCAGGTTTAGTGTCTGACAAGTCTGATGGAGGTACAGTTATTGCTGCAATATATCCAATCCATTTTTGCACTAATATACTATGTTTATAGCCATGGAGTGCTTATTATTATTCAAATTATGGAAAGAAAAAAAACACGGAGTTTTGTACAGCCATTATATTTATAATCAGGCATTAGTGCTGTAAAAATGAAAAATTATTATCCAGACTACTGACAGAAACGAAAATTGTCTTGTTTGTAAAAAAAAAAAAAAAAATACAACAACAAAAATTTTCAGACAAGTCAACACACAGAGAAAAGAAAGAATAATAAACATATTGATGGATACCAACAAATTCAAATGGCACAGAGAAAAGAAGCATGAACACACTGATGGATACTGAAAAATTTCAAATGCTTCATAAGCAGCTGAAAAACAAAGAAACTCCAATACACCTGCTCATATCCTATCTGAGTTAAACACAAGCTACAGAGCAAAGGAAACTCCAATACATCTATTCATATTGTACATGAGTTAAGCATACTCTGGCAATTATAGAACAAAGAAACTTCCACACACACACACACACACACACACACACACACACACACATTAGCAATTAGCAGCTACAGAACAAAGAAACTCCAACACAACTCCAACACTTCACACATATAAAAAAAAAAACTCCAATACAACTGTCATGTGTGTATCATATATATATATAAAAAACAAAACTCCAATACAACTGTCATGTGTGTATCATATATATATAAAAAACAAAACAAACACAGAATCTTCTATACTTATGTTTATATCCTGTCATACTTAAATACATATTGGTAGCTACAGTGCAGAGAAAATCTTATAATATGATGTAGTTCAATTTATTAGCAGTTATAAAACAAAACTTCTATGCACATGTTCATCAGAGTTAAATATACACAACTAGCAACTACAGAACTAAGAAATTCCAATATAAATGTTCAAATCCTGTTATATATGCAATTATTACAAATCCTAACCAGTTCATGAAGTTAATTACATTTTTTTTTTTTTTTTTTTAATGAAAAAACATGGCCACACTATAATATTTGTTTTGTACATAATTAATCAACTAAAATCAAATGATTCCTACTGTGACTTAATGTTCAACGCATGAACAAAAGACTACATTGATCTCCCCTAGTAAACACAAAATTAGCCTATATACAAAACTGTTGAGTGAAAACTACACAATTCAACATATAATATTTAATCAAGGTCAAATACATCCTACAAAAAGAAAATGGCAAGAACTGTTGCAGATCCTCCAGATAGATCCTCCTTTAGAAGCCAGATATGGTACAAAATCTATATACATAGCTTGAACAATATTCTAATCCCTCCCTGTGAGGTTCCACATTTGATCATGTTAAAATAATGTCCAGACTTCCATGTTATGCTTGTACATGACATGATTCCTAAAATGAAGATATCTGAATAGTTCCATGTATTTATGCAAATATAAAGTTACAAATTACTTCACTTTAATTAGTATACATGATTGTACTTCTGCATGGAGCTTGTACATAATGTGAAAGATCAAATGATCCACAAAATAATGATAATGGTTTGATATAACTCTTCTATTTCACTACAGTTTGTTAATATTCTTTTCTGCTTCACTATAGTTTATTATCACTCTTTTCTATTCCAATACAATTGTTATCACTCTTCTATTCCACTACAACTGTTATTACTCTTTTCTATACCAAGACAGTTAAATGTCACTCCTTTCTAATCCAATACAACTTCTTGTCACTATTTTCTATTCCATGATAATCTGTTGTCACTCTTTTCTATTCCACTATAATATGTTGTCACCCTTTTCTATTCCATGATAATCTGGTGTCACTCTTTTCTATTCCACTAAAATCTGTTGTCACTCTTTTCTATTGCATTACAAACTGTTGTCATTCTTTTCTATTCTACTAAAATCTGTTGTCACTATTTTCTATTCCACTACAATCTGTTGTCACTCTTTCTATTCCACTGTAATCTGGTGTTACTATTTTCTATTCCATGAAAATCTGTTGTCACTCTATTCTATTCCACTACAATCTGGTGTTACTATTTTCTATTCCATGAAAATCTGTTGTCACTCTTTTCTATTCCATGATAATCTGTTGTCACTATTTTCTATTCCATGATAATCTGTTGTCTAATTTCTATTCCACTACAATCTGTTGTTCACTATTTTCTATTCCATGAAAATCTGCTGTTATTCTTTTCTATTCCAGTACAATCTGTCACTTTTTTATTCCATGATAATCTGTTGTCACTCTTTTCTGATCAACTGCAATCTGTTTCTATTCCAATACAATCTGTTGTCAAACAAAACTTCACTTTCAACAGACAACTAGATGCTTAACAAAAGTACTAGCAAAACAAACTCTGTATGTCTCTTATTTGTTGGTGTCTTAAGTCAGATAGAAACTCAAGAATTTTTTTAACAGCATTAACAAGTATTATAATGGCAACTGTTAAGAGTCAATAGGTGCAGTAGCAATGAGAAACTCCAAATATGGGTTTTCTCTGTGCTATACCAAAGTACCAGTAATAATAATTAATATTATTTAAATCCTTGATGAACAGCATGATGATTAATTAAATAACTGTTTACAAGCAGTTTATATACAATGGAACTGTGAGCTCCATCAATTAATTTTTGGGATGTGAATAACAATTAACGACATAATAATAACTAAAATACCAAGTAAAGAACAACAAACATGCATCCCATTGAGACAAATCTTTAAAGTAGCTCATTCTCACCTTTCTTTATCAGCCTTATGCCGCTTGCTTAGTTTACAAAACAAATATAAAAAATATAAATACCTGTATTCCACAAAATAATTTAAATAGGTAATATATTGTAAGATTTTCACCCAAAATCAATAAACTGATTTTAAATAATTGTGTGATGCGTTTAGACCAAAAAAAAAAAAAGGATTAGAAACCATACGTATAAAGACCAATGCTCTTACTCTTAGGGTAAAAAGAACAATTGTTTCAATTAGGTTCGAACATGAAGCCATTTTCCCTTTTCCTGTGTTGATATTTGTACTAGACTGCAATGCATTCAAAGTTCTGTTGTGCAATGTATTATTGGTGAGTATAGGTAGCTTCATTCAAAGGTCAATGCAGATAATATGCACCAACTTATGAATACAGATGCAAATATGTACTTTCTGATATGTTTATGTTTGTATTACACTGACCCTTTGCATAATGTTGACCTCACACATCAATTATTCATATAGTTTTTGCCTTCCATATCATTAGAATCACTTACATATCTTTACATGGACTGTCAGGCTTCTCAACAAACTTGGACTGTTTCAGCCAATCAGAAACGTTGTTACTCTCTCATATTTTACTACTCACATAACATTAATTCAACACAATATTATATTTTCCCATGTTGAATTAATAACAGTATAAGAGTGCTGTATTATTTGTTACTTTCTTTATGCTATGTTACTGTGCATCATTATGTTATGTTTATTTTCTCTGGTGTAGGTGTATGTTGATTTAGAGCCATGAAGCACTTTTAATTTACCTCATAATGTGTTGCAGTGCTGGAATAAATAGCATGTGTCAACTTCAAATGAGACAAATAAATTTATGAAATTTTCACCATTTTTATTTAAGTGGATTATAAATATGCATGTATAATTTAAAATGTTGAAAGTTGCACTTCAGCGTTGTAAATTTTATTGATATAAAATAATAATCATGTTGTTGGTGAAAATGATGTGTCCTAATTTGACCATGTACATTAATTAGCTGAGTATAATTTTGCATTTTATAAGTGTGTGGATCATGTTGTATATATGTAAATTTGTTTCCCACAGATTCAGTATGTGCATTCATATACGAGCTTAAATCTTCTATATGATTAAGGTGGTACAAGCAACAATTTGAAAGACAATTACTATCACTTCAAGCCTCAAATAAAATGTAAAAATGTGCATTTTCTTTTAACAAAGGCCAATTTAAAAAAAATACAAACAACAAATTAGCAGACAGTTATTATCAATATAAAAGTCTCTTACCTATCATAAAATGATAAACTTTACAAGTGTATACTGATGACTCATGCAACTGTGTTTGTGATGCATACTGGAACACTGCTGAATTGGCATAATGAGAAACCTAATTTCTTGTCACGATTGTTTAAAATAAAAAATAATATTAAATGAACATATTCTAAGATTTAAATTCCACGATGCAATAAAATCAATTTCCTAAAATGCCTTTATTTTGTAATTCACAAGTTTACACATGAAAACACAATGCATATGTGTAATACTTCCCACTTTAGAATGTCATCACAATTTACTGACCTCATAAAAAGCTACAAATATTCAATATGATTTATTTAACTTCACAAGGAACTACAAATATGCACCATGACTTTGACTTCAAAAAACACTACAAATATTTATTATAATTATGATTGAAAATAAAAAAATAAAAAACATTTTTCTCCATCTGATACTGAGGAAAATCAAATCTGCGGTCCAAAGCTGTTATTATACCATCTTCAAAATTTGCACACTGTTCTATTATATTGTCTGATAAATGTGAAGAGATCAAATATAACATAGCGTTATCATCAATGAACGACTAATTCCTAAACTAATTCTGC
The DNA here is from genome assembly GCA_028829895.1 of Sinotaia quadrata. Classification (NCBI taxonomy): domain Eukaryota; kingdom Metazoa; phylum Mollusca; class Gastropoda; order Architaenioglossa; family Viviparidae; genus Sinotaia; species Sinotaia quadrata. Next base: position 95,096,285 of record CM054183.1, on the reverse strand, counting down.
TTTTATAAACTCTTCAAAATGTCTTTTGAGATAGAATCTGTTATGAATTTCTACTTAGATTATCAGCAGCCTCTTTCAATTTTTGGTACAATGCTTAAAGGACTAAATTTGGACTTATATATAAATTCATGATCCAACTTTTTTTTCTCCTATCTGAGAAAAATTTTGACTAAAAAAATTTCCATTAATTAAAAAGAATTTTATTCAAGAGTTCAAATATGTGGCATTTACAAATTTCATTTAAATTATCAAATTACTTTCAGTTCACATTCTCTTGCTTTAAAAAGTGCTTATACAGACTTTTTAATGCATTACAGAAAAAGTACACTATTTAAGGTAGAGCGTTTTCTGAAAATATTATAGATTGCATTCTTGTGGTGTGGTTATTCAAATCTCCATTTAACTAAATCAAAATATGAAAAGTGGTACCTAGTGTTAATAAAATCCTATTCCTGAATATAAGATAATAAACAACTTTCTAAGTAAATAACTATACAAGATACATTATACATATCAAGTACCTGACAGTTCAAGAGAACTTTCCTACTAAAATACTAAGTGCATTACATAATATTAATTATATTTACAACACCTCTTCACAGGCAAATTGTAGCTGAACAGACAACCACCTCTGAGGAGATGCTTTCCAAACATCAATGCACTTTACTCATTCATTGTTCCTAAGTCACTGTTATTACTGATGGGTTGTTTTTTTAATGTTAATGCACCTTATTCATTGTTCCTAAGTCATTGTTATTACTGATGGGTTGTTTTTTTAATGTTAATGCACCTTATTCATTGTTCCTAAGACATTGTTATTACTGAGGGGTTGTTTTTTAATGTCAATGCACCTTATTCATTGTTCCTAAGTCATTGTTATTAGTGACTGTATTGAAGGCTACAACATTAACTCTTGTGGATGTTTTTGTTTTCTATATCTATAAGCTTTGATTGAATTTTCATGCTGCATTGGTTCTTTTCTTATTGCTTAGCAGTCAAGATGTCTAAATACTTTTTTAGTGTTGATGTTGCTGCCAAATGACATATGACTTTATGAGAGATAAAAACTGAAAACTAAAGAACATAGTAAGCATCTGTTTGTAACATATATATATATATATATATATTGCTTCTTGATACTTTAACGAGTTTTGTCTACCATTTACCAGGAAAGTAGTAAAATTTCTATGACAACTAAAATAAAATACTTACTAACCAATAACCACCAACTTAAAAATCATGTCTAGAGGACTTTAGATATCTGTGATGATGTAGTGTGTTTGATTAATTGTGCAAATAAACCAATCAATTTTTAAATATTAACCTAAAGTGGATGATGATTAGAAAAGGATGAAACAATTACCGATGATGATTAGAAAAGGATGAAACAATTACCGAGATTTCTTTTTCTTCTTTTTGGCAGGTTGTTCTTCTTCCACCTCTTCCTCTTCTGACCCAGAACTCTGCACAATTCTGCAAACATACAAACATACATACAAAATGTAGTGCCAATAGCACTTATCTGTACTGATCTTAAAACACACACACACAAACAAAATGCACACATGTAAACACATAAATACAATAACTGATCAAATACTGCCAACCTAAAGAAGTAATGCCAAAAGCTTAAACATGTATTAATCTCTTAAAATGTCAACATAAAGAACTAATACAACATCTTATACATATAATGATCTCTTAAATTGTCCACATAAAGAAGTAATACCAATAACTACGGATCTCTAATACTGCAAACATAAGATGTCGACATCATACACAGAATTCAAAAAGCTGTAGTGTAGAAAAAACATAAAAAGAATGCCACCATTCATGCAAAACTCTAAAGCTGTGAACACAAATACATAAGTTTAATAGTACTGCAAACACTATTAGTAATATCAACATTCTGATAGCCTAATACTTGATGCACAAAAGAAATATCAACCATATGCACAGAACTCTAAAACTGTAAACAATCAGATTATCAACAAAAAAACATATATAACTGTAAACTCATAAACTTAAAACCAAAAGCAAATAGAGAGCTCTAAAATCCAAACACAAAGGAATGCCAGTCATCTTGGACCAAACAAAACTTTAACACATGTAGATGCTGAGTTTTACTGGCCAGGTATGACGGGGGACATCACTCGTTACTGTCAGTCATGCAGTATCTATCAGCAAGTGAACAAGAAAACAGAATGTCCTGTTCCATTAAGGGAAACTATCAACATTCCTTTTAGGCACGTAGTCAGTCTTACTGGAGAATTCATGACCTCTTTAGGTCAAAGTCAGAGATAGATTCTCACAATCATTGATTATGCTACCCAATATCCTAAGACAGCTGCTCTTAGTTCTATTAGTACCACATCAGTAGCAAATGCACTGTTCACCATTTTCTCATGTGTAGAATTTCTGGAAGAAATCTTGTCCAATAGAGGGACTCAATTCACGAGCAAGTTAATAAAAGAGATTAATCAACTTTTGAAGGTAAAGCAGTTTAGAACTACTCTTTACCACCCTATGTGTAATAGTTTACCTGAATGCTACTCTTTACCACCCTATGTGCAATAGTTTACCTGAATGCTACTCTTACCACCCTATGTGTAATAGTTTACCTCAATGCTACTCTTACCAAGTCATTAAAGAAATTTTGCAGAGAAAGACCACATGATTGGGATATGTATTTCCAGCACTTTTGTTTGCATTGCACAAGTACAAGATTCAACACTTTTCTTGCCTTACAAACTCTTGTATGGAAGAACCATTAGTGGACCCATGTCTCTATCTCAAGAATATTGGACAGAGAGCAGGCACATGGAATCCATGAAAAGTATGTACCATGTGATTCAACTTTCTAATACTGATATATCATGTCAAATAGCAGCCAAAAATGTACGCAAAAGTAAGGCCAGGCAAGCATATCCATACAAATGTAAGGCAAAAGCATCTAACATTGAAGTCGATACACAGGTGTTATTACTATTAACTCTTCAATGAAACAAGTTAAAGTATCATGGCAAGGACCCTATGACATCACCGAAAAACTGAGCAGGTGTAATTTCAGAATTCAGATCAGATCCAAGGCAAATACTTTTCATGCTAATCTGATGAAGGTGTCTAAGGAATGTCTTGATAATATGGTTGCTACCAGAGGCCATGTTACAAATAATGGAATTTATAGACAGCACAGTTTGTTTTGATAAATTATAACAAAACAAAAAAAAAAAAAAAAAGAAAAACGAGTATAGAATGAGTACACATAAAGGCAATGAATTTCAAACAATTACTGTTCCTTTTAAATGACATTACAATCCATGTAAATGTATTCCACCAAATGATTTTTCACAGGGTTACCACTTAATCCTGCATGTATTATTACCAAAATTTACGGCAGGTATGAATTATTTGTATCTATACTTGCATTTTAAAAAATCTGTCAAGAAAAGGAAATTAGGGCAGTGTTATGATAGTCTAACTTATGCAATATATTAGGAAAATAAAACCACATACACAAACATGAATTTTCTTTCTTAATCTGTTTTTTTTGTAGTCTTTTAATGTGATGTTGGTTCCACTAAATGCTGTTTGTATTTTATTACTGAAAGATTCTTGATGAAAGCTATCCGCTTCTGCCTTGACTCTCAAATGTTTAATTAAAAATATCTGCATATCTTTTACTTATTTTCTCAACAAACTTTCTGTTTAGTATAAAATGATCATAAAATACCCCCAAATAACACTCTATACATATATTTTTGTGCAAAATCTGCATACGCATATTTTTTTGTTGCCATTTCTTTTGCCTTTGAGGCTTCTTCCTTTGCTTTACGATTGGGATCAAAGGCACTGCCATCAACATAGTCCACAAGTCCAAATGCCTCTCGTAAACGCTGGTTTTTCTCCTGGTTAGCTTCAGCAAGCTGATGTGTCTCTTTCGCCCTGATAAAAATAAAATTTTAAAACAAAAGGATAATGAGACAATTTTTTACAGCTATGCAAGCATAGAAAAACAGACATTCACACAATATTTTATTAAAAATTTAAACAAAAGTAATTTTCTGCAAATTAACTTTGCTTCAGTCATGATATTTACACTTATGCATGCTTATTTCAGTCTAAAGCCTGCACTTTTTTAAATTTAATTTTGTTTCAAATGTTATGGATGGACTGCAGGAGTCACCTAACAGTAACAGTGGTGATATTATAACTACATGTAGTGCTTTCAACAGAAGGCATTTTTCTATGGTTCTGGGCCTTTGGAAAGTGTTAAATACCATTTAATCTACTATTAGTAGATTTTTTCCTCTCTATCATTGTTCTTTAGCTCTTGCCATGCTACAAACTGTTTTGTTGCTATAGTAAGACCAACCTTGTCTTCCAAATAAACATATAATCATTTTAGCAAATGGCAAACTAAATGAAGACATTCTATTAATATGCTACACTATTTCACCATAATTAAGGTAGTGCAATTTTTTGCTGAAGTTATCTGGCACACATTTTAATAGCACAGGTGAAAATGTGAGACATTCAGCAAAAGTCAGTGATTTTATCCAAATGACATTGGTCAAACATAGCGAACATCCATCAAGATTTTTTTTTTTAAAACTAAAATTAAGTGGGACATTCACTGAAGAATTAACAACAACAAAAATGTAAAGCATTCTAGACATAAATCCCTAAGTCCTAATATGAGTTGACCATTGCCATTTATAAACATACCAAAGTCCTAATTTAAGTTGACTTTAGACACTTAAAACAAAGCATGTGGGCAGTTGCTGACCAAAAGCTTCAGAACAGGTGACTTATGATTCAATTTGTTTTGCACTGTCATCAATGTCACTTAAATGGGTTTCTGCCAAGTGAGAAACCACCTTGGCAGTCAAATATGTGTTGCCAGACTGAACTGTTTTGAATACTTTTCTTCTTTCCTCCAAGTCCAATCAATTCTCCAGACAAGCCAGTTATAAGCACAAACTCAACTGGATTAATAAAAGCATTATTTAAAAAATACTTCCAGTACATTAACATTTATTAGGTAAATATACTTAGAAATCCATACATAAAAAAATATTAATATATATATACACACAACTGCAAATTGTCTAACTATTAATTCACTGTCCAGAACACAATGAAATATTTTCTTTTTAATCATTTCTGCTCCCAAAGAAGAAAAGTAATTTGGCAATCCAGAAAAGACTATAATTTTATCAATATAACAAGAATTACATGTACTTAATCAAGTACCTAAATCTGTAAGGGCATAGTGATCCATTGGAGGAACAGTGTGAAAGCAACAAGCTATTTTTGTATCTGCCAACCTGATTTAGTGGGTCCCAAGAGAAAGGGAGAGAAAAGCTCACAGAAAAGGCAGGCTGAGCAAAATGGCACCATTAATAACCACATTTCATGCACTATTCTATCCAGCTAAAAATGAATGCCAATGCCAAATCCAGTTTGGTAAAGCCAAACAAAAATAAAAAGAAATGTGGTTTGACAGTGATACAGTCAAAGATGGAGGTGTACAAAAAGGATTAATATTTTATTTCTTAATTAGTGAGTAAAAAAAAAATGTTCTGCCTCATGTGTTTAATTAATAACAATTAATACTGAACATTTTTTTAAAATGTTAAAGTCAATCTTTACGAACAATGTCATGGATTCTTCCAGAAAGAGCTCAATACTGAATTATGTTACAGCTATTTACTTTTACCTTCTGATGTGCATATCTGTGTGTATGTGATAAAGAAAGAGAGAGAGACAGAGAAAGAACAGAAAAAGTGTCACATCAACAGCCCTAGAAATGAAAGTGACTCTATAGTCGATACTAAATCAAAAGCATCTGCCATGATTTAGTCTGAAAGTTTTTCTCAGTGACAGATATATTTACAGAACCATACATTTAATAATTAAAACTACATTTCTTTTGTAAGATACAAAAATACTTCTAAAAATCTGGAAACTTTTCAGTACATAAAAATAACAAAAGCCAATGAAAAATTTACAATCTTCTGGACTAATAACAACTACACTGACTGGTTACACTTTTGTAGATTCCTGATTTAAACGTATCTATGTCCATCTTTATTCTTGATGAAAGTTCATATGTGGAAAACAATTTTTACTAAAATGATAAAACTATTCATAATTTACAGTTTATAAACAACTTATACATAAGTGAATACATTCAAATGTACTTATATTCAGTGTTACCCAATGTGGTGGAGATAAAACTATTTATAATTTACAGTTTATAAACGACTTATAATTATAAGTGAATACATTCAAATGTACTTATATTCAGTGTTACCCAGTGTGGTGGAGACAAAACTATTTATAATTTACAGTTTATAAATGACTTATACACACATAAGTGAATACATTCAAATGTACTTATATTCAGTGTTACCGAATGTGGTGGAGATTCTCACCAACTATGACTTGGCTTCCATTGAGTACAATGTCTGTGAAATCACTTTGTACTTTTTCAGTTATCTTTTAATTTACTAACAAATAATAATCAATTTGCACTTTGTTCAATTATCTTTCGCAGTTGCCAAAGAATGACATCAAACCTGTTATTTCATAATAAAAACATGTTATTCTATAATAAAAACCTGTTGTTTCACAATAATAAGTTAAAAAATACAGAGTACAAAATCTCAGATGAACTATTTCTGCAAAGGTCAATCAATAGTGCCATAACTGTATACAACCACAACAAGTAAATGTGTTCGTTTGCATGCCAATGCTAAAGTGTGCATAGTTCCAAGATGATCTAACACACAAACTAAGATATAAACAAACTAACAAACATGCACTTATATGAAAGCAAAACGATGGTCTTCAACTTCAGTGATAATCCTGATCTACAAAACAACCTGTCACAAAAAGACTTATTTGGAAACAAGACTATGTATGGTCGTCGACTTCAGTCACTGATAATCCTGATCTACAAAAGAACCTGTCACAAGAAGACTTATTTGGAGACAAGATTGTGGTCGTCAAATTCAGTTACTGATAATCCTGATCTAAACACTAACCAGAAGACTACAGTCACTGATAATCCTGATCTAAACACTAACCAGAAGACTACTGTCACTGATAATCCTAATCTAAACACTAACCAGAAGACTACAGTCACTGATAATCCTAATCAAAACACTAACCAGAAGACTACTGTCACTGATAATCCTGATCTAAACACTAACCAGAAGACTAGAGTCAATGATAACCAGAGCTAAAAAGGAATTTGCTGTTACCAGAAGACTTTAGCCAACAAATCAATGAAAGCATAGGTATACATTTTGAAAAAAAAAGTCAGTTTCCCCCCTCCTCAAAACACTGGCCTGGAAGCATTAAAATGCACTATGAATTTTTTTTTTAAAGTAAACGAAAAGTATATTCTTCTATTAAAACAGACATGTGAAAGCAAATAGGCACTATGCATAAAAGAAAGAAAATTCTTCGACTAAACCAGACAACTGAAAGAGAGCATATTTTGTGAATATAAAGCTCATACTTCCTTTACTAAAAGTAAATTGGACAACTGAAAGCAAACAAATGATGTGAATAAAAGACAAACAATTTTTCTAATATGCAAAAAGATTCCATCAGCACCACTTAATTGTCATTTACTAAATGATTTAGGAGATTAACATAAACACGCACCACTTTGTCTCAATGCTCTCCTTGAAAGAAGACAGAGAGAAAAAGCAAAATTGAAAGAAAATCTGGTTTGATCTCTTTTGGGTAGGCAATGCAAAAATAAGAGCTAACCATCAAGCATAATGCAGCCCCTAAAATCCAAAGTCCAATAGTTACTACAGCCTAATATATAATAATACCTAGATAGCCCCTAAAATCCAAATTCCAATAGTTACTACAGCCCCTAAAATCCAAATTCCAATAGTTACTACAGCCTTATATATAATACCTAAAATGAAAAGGGCAATATGAGACAAATACAAACTATTCACTGTGCATGGAGGTCAAAGTGATGTGTTAGCTAAGCCTGCACACATACAATTTACTTTTAATGGAAAATTCTCGTAGTTTTAGGGCTATTGGCAAGCTCCCTTATGGGATGATTCTAGGGCACTAAGGTATACAAGAGAAAATGTCCAATCAAAATCTGTCCAATACACTTTTTATTAAAGACCATATAAAACAACAACCATAATTTTATTATATATGTATAGATTTAGTATTTATTTACAACTCTTAAGATTTTTTTCTTGCTTGTAAATAATCAGCCACCTTCACGTGATGTTTCCATCCAGCACATTTTCTCTGGTCGACATTGATGACATGTTTATAAATAGCTTCAGCTTCTTTGTGAAATTGTGATGTAACATTTAATGTTCTCTATACATATTATTTACAGTGACAGTGGTGTGATATATTTCTCTGTATTTTCTTTCACATCTCAGGAGTGGGTAATTATTTTATGGGCATAAGGTGTCCAGTTATCAAGGTGTAGAATAGTGTTTTTATCACCCAACTATCAATTAACAGTTTAATGGAAGGGTCATTGTGCCTTTAATTAAATTGCTCATTTACCCTTTGATGGACAAGTATTCTACTTCTTTTTTAATTTAAAAAAAAAATTTAAAGTTTTACGTTTTAAAATTTAGTATTCAAAGAGCTACTGGAAATGTTACATTAGTTTTTTGGTGTGAGGCTGGGTCCCACTGAGTCACTCCAGATGAGATAATGTCTGATGATGAAATGATCAATGCAAGCTCCAGTGGTGACCTAAAACTGCTATTGAAACACACACACACACACAAACACATATTTCTTTTTTACTCAAAATAGTTTTACAATACATGAAAGAAATAAAAAGAGATGCTCTGATTGTTTATTTGGGACAGTTGCCTATACTTTTCTGTAACTGATGTGGACATTTTGTAAAATAATGGGGCAATATGCTTACAACTTACTACAACTGATGTGGACATTTTGGGGGAACAATAAGGTTAATATATTTACAACTCTATGTAATTTATAATAACTTTTATAAGTTTGAACTTAACACTAATTAGCTCCAAGCCAAAGAATGGTAATGCTCAACACAACCAATCATGCATGGTGTGTTAGTCCCAGATTGAGAGCAATTTTTCTTAGGGGGATACAAGTATTTGTTTTACTTTTTAGCTGATCTACGTGTGTCGTCCAGTCCAACAAGTTAGAAAATGCCTTCACCACTTACAATAATGCAATTAACAGACATTATGCATTAGTTTTAAGTCAATACACCACTCACTCCTACATTTCCCTTTATTTAAAATACACCCCCCCCCCCCAACAAAAAAAAAAGAAAAGAAAAAAGGTCTGATTTATGAGATCATTTTAAAGACTGCAACCCAACTGTCTATCCAGAGCCTGGTAAATGTAAATATAATTATACAAAATTAAAATTATTTCTGATGTACAGCATATACTGAGTAAATACATGTACTTAAGGCATGGATCTAATACTATAGATTTATGTATACGTACAAGTAAACTCTGTAACAACCAAGAAGAACTCCATGCTTGGGCAACCCGTTGTCCAACGACAACCCTACTCCGACATTCTGGTGGTTTTCCTTGCCAAAGCCAAACTGGCTGTCCAAAGCCAAGCCGACCTTAGCGTTAGCCTGCTCCCAGAAAAAATCAAAGATACTGGTGGCAGTGTTGCGAGGCTGGGACCACGTGTCCGGGAAGGCCCTCAAATGTGGGCAAGGGCGAGCATCCGACGGGTACCGGGCAGAAGAATACTGGCCGCCGTAGGGAGCAAGTGGCGAGAATTGCTTGCTCCTGCAGTCGTAGCGTGCACCAAACGCAGACCAGGAGTTGGCAGAGTACCCGTCCACATGCTGCAAGATGAGAGTTCCCTGGCACGCTGGCGACTGGGGATAGCACCTTCCGTTCATGACCGAACTAAAAGAGCACAAGTTCTAAAGGTCAGGGGAGTCCGAAAATCAGAAGGGCTCCGCCCCCACTATTTTGATAACTAAATGACCGCGTACGCTCACTGGCTACCAATGAACTGAGGATGACGTGAAATCGCAAGTAGCCCAACTTGAAACATGTTCATGTTTTCAATGAAGAAGGCATCGCGACTATTTTGCACTGTCTTCTCACTGCGAACAGGACAAGTTCTAGAGCGCCACCTGTTTCTCTTCAACAATCGCGACGTCAGGACGTCAAAACTGATTACGTCAGGCGATCTTCAGACTAATAAATCGTCTAGATTCAAAGTGTTGTGACATGAAGAACCTGTAGCAATACTCAAGTCTCTTCTTGAAGATCGATAGCAGGAAATTAATGTGACATGTAAAAGAGCTAGCAGTAGTGCTTATGTCTGCCCGCATGGGAAACATGAAATACTACTTGCAATGCTCACGACTATCTACAAGGATCGATGTAAAACGAATGAAACATGAAATACTACTTGCAATGCTCATGACTATCCTCAAGGATTGATGTGAAATGAATGAAACACGTGAAGTGCTAGTAGCAATGTTCACATGTGGTCGTTGTTAAGAACACGCTTCTATGTACAATCTGAAATGCTCTATGTATATATTAGTAGACGGTAGCATTTGTGTCCACAGCAAAAAGATCGTTGTCACTGGGAAACCTTGTGAGTTCGAAGTCGCCTAAATTCATGTTTATCGTGATAGACCATTGTTATGAAAATCAACTGGAGATTCATACTAGTGTATATTAAAATGGTAGTTGCTATGAAAAGTGACGTAAATGATAGGAACAAAACGAGTCTGTAATACTTGCAGCAATATTGCTGTTTATCAAGATAACTGTTTTCGTGGGAAAATCCCAATATTATGCTAAAGATAACCTAACACTGATGTATACTAAACAACAACGTAAACCAATCGCAATAACACTGATGTATACTAACAACAACAGTAATCCAATTTCACTATTACACTAAGGAAAACCTATCACTGCTCTATAAAAAAATAACAACAATTCAATCTCATTATTACAGTGAAGAAAATATAATCTAACAAGACAGTAAACTAGTCTCAAAATAACACAATTACTAACAAAACTATATCAACCTTACGTGATCATTAATTTTCTTTTAAAATACAAGAACAATCTCAATAAGCTTTTCATTAAAGCAAAGAAAACCTAATGCTGTTCCAACATTAAATAATACGACCGATCAAAACCTTGATACACTCACTGATCGCGAAGAATCCAAACCAAGCAGAAAGAAGCTAGCTGTAAATAAATAAATAAGGTCAATCGTTTTGGTCAATAAAGCACAGAAACCATAAAACTTAGTAACAAGATCGATCTATACCTTTACACACTGACTGAGAGCGAAAAATTCAGGGACCAAGCAGAAAGTATCTAGTCATTTAAGTCAATATTTATTTATAAGCTGTCTGGTTGTGAATGAGCCAAATCTGCAAAGTGCGGAATGAATACACTGTATGCCTCCAGTTATCTGTTCGAAAAGAAAAAATGAGAGGAGAAAATACAACGTGAGCCCAATAACTGTGTCAGTAGACATTACCCAGTTTAATAATTAAGTAACTAGGGTAGATACCACGTGAACACAATTACGCAGTACAGTAATGAAGTAATGAGAACTAATATGTGAACGCAATTACCAACTCAATAAAGTAATTAAGTAAGGAGAAGTAATCTCATGGATACAAGTACATGTACACTAAAGTAAGGAGAAGTAATCTCATGGATACAAGTACATGTACACTAATCCAGTATTTCCACGTTCCAACAAAACACGCACAAATGAACAACTCTCCATTGAGCTACTGATGATCGTAATCCAACGACTGACTGACACCTGAACAGAAAGAACTGCCCCACTTATGTTTTAACACACGGCTCTTGACTCCGCCTCCATTGAGTACAACTGGCTCGCCGATCCGTCACTCAAACCGGCGGGCAGTGCTTGCTAATACATGTACTAGTAACAAACTTAATATGGTGAGAGCGACTGCCGGTGTGTACAGAAATTCTGGAACCAAAATGAGGGAAGCTAAATAATGTCTGATCATTCATCCACAAAGTTATCTTCACCTCTGGTGGATACCCACCGATTTCTGAAAGCAGGACCAATGCTTGAGGCGATGACATTAAGGTTGGTTGGGGATGGTGGAGGGGGGGGGATTCTAAGGAAAAGGAAAAAATCAGAGACAAAATATAAATAAAATGTAAAGAACGTTCTACAATATTTTATTTTACTATTTGCAAAATGCCTGGAACACTAGATATCATTTTGTTGATGTCTAATGCGATTACCTGTGAGTGTGTTCTTTTGACTATCATAGAAATTAAAAAAATCTGAAAGATGCAATTACAAAAAAGACATGAAATCTCTAAGTGAAAAATACAATCAGAATTTCACTAATGTATAATTTTTTTTTTTTTTAAGCCTGTAGGAGAAAAAAAATGAAATCCGTAGAAATACAAGATACTGTCAGAAGAAAAAGAAAGAATAGAGAAGAAAACACTGCGCAAGGACAATAAAGTAAAAATAGAATTACAATCCATACAAGTATATTACTAAAGCCCGTTGACAATAAACCTACAAGGGTATTTTATAAAATCCAAAGTCATCAGGAAATTTACAGTAGAACAACAACAAAAATGTAAACTTCAAAAATACGTAATCACTATCATAACGCTAAAAGCTACTCTCGTCAACAGAGTTACTAAAAGTGCACTCTTCCAAAACCTGGAACCGCTTCGTTAGCCAGTTATCAATGACGTTTTCTAAAAGTAAAACGGCAAAAACAAAACAAAAACAAAACAAAAAAAAACAAACAAAAAAACACGGGTGTAAATGTGATGCTCACTAAAATAAGTTATGAACTTGACGAAGGAGTCATATCAGTTACTAAGCAAGCCTTACATTGGACACCAGAGAGTTGCCTACCCTAATCCGCACTAATCACAACAGTCACAGTAATGACAGGTGTCGCTGGGGTCAGAAATGTTCACTAAATATATCGGCTTGGAGGGGAAACAATTCTGAAACCTTCGAAAGCGATAGTTTGGAATAAGGATAACTTTTTAAAAAATAAAAAAAACAAAATAGAAAAGTCAGCACGCAATAATCATCAAAAATGCATAATTCTCTTTCCAACAACTGTAACATTCACACGAGTGTTCCATGACAGCAATCCCTTTCAAGAAACAAAAGGCAAAATTTAAAGGTATGGTAAGTAATAATTATATTAAGTGTTTAAATGTATTAGAATATACAGCTTTAAACTTAACAAAATATCAATAACTCTGTAGTATTCCAAATTCCCATAGTCATTATTGTTATCTTTCTATGAACTGTTGTTAACAAGCCATCATTGTTATCTTTCTTAGAACCGTTGTTAACTAGCCATCATTGTTATCTTTCTTAGAAGCGTTGTTAACTTGTCGTTTGGGAGGGGGGGAAGTAATGTTTCTTCAAAGGTTTGTTTTCTTGGAAATAAGGAAAATACAACCAACAAAAGCTGGATACTCTATTTTCAAGGAAATAAGGAAAATACAACCAACAAAAGCTGGATACTCTATTTTCAAGGAAATAAGGAAAATACAACCAACAAAAGCTGGATACTCTACTTTCATGGAAATAAGGAAAATACAACCAACAAAAGCTGGATACTGCACTTAATAAACTCTCTGGGGAGATTTTGAAGGTCGAGAACTGCTCAAGAAAAGGATTGGTTTTCAGGGATCGTGCTAGACTTAGAAAGCTATAAAAAGAGGCTTTAGTTTAATACCCATGGTCACTCAGTAACTCAAGCCAACACTGTGAATAAAGCTACACATTGGTGTTACAGTTTATGATTCCCACACACGCCCTTCCTAGCAAACAAATGCAATGTTTTAGTTGAATAACTTTTTAGTGAATCAACTCAAGCCAACAGCATGGCTGATGCAACGCTCTTATGGCAGGTATTATTATAACTTTTATTCATATCAAAATTGAAATAACTCACTCAATATGGCTTGCCTTATAACTTTTATTCATATCAAAATTGAAATAACTGACTCAATATGGCTTGCCTTATAACTTTTATTCATATCAAAATTGAAATATCTGACTCAATATGGCTTGCCTTTTTATAACTTTTATTCATATCAAAATTGAAATGTATTTCACATATTTCGTAGACCATCAACACTGATGCAACAGCTCGGTGCATTTCACATATTTCGCAGATCAAAACAAACATACTGAACTGATGCAATCGCGTGTCCCCACATCAGCTCTTTTGCAGCAATCAAAGCTAACACTTTGTGACCTACGCTACACAGCGTAACACTGTGGCTAACTGAGCCGGACCTTCTATTCTCCAATTGGACAATTCACTTTCATGGGGACGATCCATTCTGTATTTGGACAATTCATTTTCATGAGGATGATCCATTCTGATTTAAACAATTCGTCTTCATCAGGAATCTGTTCTGCGTTTCGACAATTTATTTTCATTTGGACCCATTGTTCTGCATCTGAACAAATCCATTTTCATTTGGACACTACTGTGTTCTGCATTTAGGCAATTCCCTTTCGTCTGGTTCCTTTATAATGCAGCGAATCTAGCGATACTGAGCAGTGAACATATATTTCACTCGAGTGTCCAATGCCTTTGTAAAATATTACTGTTCATTCCATGATACCTTAAGTAGTCTACCATTTTTTTCATTTCAATAATTCTAAATTCTTCTCAAAGTTCGCCATTCTGTTCAAGTATATAAAGTGAGTAAATGTACTCTGCATGTTCGTCAACGACTTTATATTGGTTTAGGTCTTTTAATTTTTTTTTTTTAAACACCTCCGTATTACATGTCTTCCTTTTTTGGACACTGTGAATCTTTCCACCCTTCAAAAAATTATATTCTCCCCATACTCTTCTTTTTTTAAACGTAAAAAGGCTTTACCACTTATCTAGTGATTGACACCGATATATTGTGGACTAGACCACAAACTGACATTAAATCTTTTTAAAACGTAAAAAGGCTTTACTACTTATCTAGTGATTGACACCGATATATTGTGGACTAGACCACAAATTGACATTAAATCTTTTTAAAACGTAAAAAGGCTTTACTACTTATCTAGTGATTGACACCGATATATTGTGGACTGGACCACAAATTGACATTAAATCTAAATTACTTTCCAACCTCAGCATGTTTCTAAAACAAAATTTTAGTACCTTTTCAACTGATACTAACATTTAGTGGGCCACACCTCGCAATGAGTCTTATGACATTTGAGTCTAAATACCAAGCACGTTTCTATAACAAACATTTTAAAATCATTTTAAGCACGTTTTTTATAACAAATATTTTAATATCATTTTAAGCACGTTTCTATAACAAATATTTTAAAATCATTTTAAGCACGTTTTTTATAACAAATATTTTAATATCATTTTAAGCACGTTTCTATAACAAATATTTTAATATCATTTTAAGCACGTTTTTAATAACAAATATTTTAATATCATTTTAAGCACGTTTTTATAACAAATATTTTAATATCATTTTAAGCACGTTTTTTATAACAAATATTTTAATATCATTTTAAGCACGTTTTTTTATAACAAATATTTTAATATCATTTTAAGCACGTTTCTATAACAAATATTTTAATATCATTTTAAGCACGTTTTTATAACAAATATTTTAATATCATTTTAAGCACGTTTTTATAACAAATATTTTAATATCATTTTAAGCACGTTTTTATAACAAATATTTTAATATCATTTTAAGCACGTTTTTATAACAAATATTTTAATATCATTTTAAGCACGTTTTTATAACAAACATTTTAATATCATTTTAAGCACGTTTTTATAACAAATATTTTAATATCATTTTAAGCACGTTTCTTGTGTAATGCCTCAGTTCTGCTGTAGCACCGTGGGGTGAAACAAAGTTAATTTGGTTAAATTTCTAGCTCGACCCCCAAAAGTATATAATTCACAATTTGTCACTTGACACTAGAGCAAGAAGCCACACTGTTCTCCCGAGCGAAGAAAGGGCCAATAATTAGCAGACCCCAGTCATCTTATATGCATTTACAGTGCATAGCCTTGCTGACTGAGATCAGCACCCTGTAGGTCTGTGACTGACTCAAATTGTGACAAAAAGTGCACGCAATCAGGACAACCAAGAAATTAACTTCAGCGACCTAACAGCCATCGTTTATCAAAAGTCAACATGACAGACCAGCCAAGGCCCACCAGATATGCTGGGGCATCATTTTCACACTGTCACTCGATTAGAGACATGTCACAGCCACCTACTTCAGATAAACTGGATTCAACCAACTACCAAAGACTATCACACAACAGATAGATAGCTTTTATCCTCATGATTAAGTAATATCATTCGGACCTCAGGCAACCTCTTATTTAGTTTTTCCCAAGTATTATCTAATTTAAATCTTAAACCTTACTTGTTTGCCCTAGTTAATATGTGTAGTACTTTATGAACATCAGAGTAAGGGGACACAACCTTGGGGGCTCATTAATTAGCCATTCTCGTCTTTCCTTTTATTTCTACTTGTTCAATAACTGTGACGATTGATCGCACTTTAAGTGTGAGTAAGACTGTGTATGTTGCCGCATAGTTTGGGTGCTCCAAACCATAAGTAAACAGAATTATGCAAACGACTTGCACATAACGTCATAGATGTGAGAGAACAAAGACATTGTAAATGGTGAAGCACACTGATAAAACAACAAGGTTTGAAAGTTGTAAGAGAACAAAGACATTGTAAATGGTGAAGCACACTGATAAAACAACAAGGTTTGAAAGTTGTAAGAGAACAAAGACATTGTAAATGGTGAAGCACACAGATAAAACAACAAGGTTTGAAAGTTGTAAGAGAACAAAGACATTGTAAATGGTGAAGCACACTGATAAAACAACAAGGTTTGAAAGTTGTAAGAGAACAAAGACATTGTAAATAGTGAAGCACACTGATAAAACAACAAAATATGTAAATTATAAGAGAAGACTAAAACTGTCAAGACCCTAACATATTATATAAACCAAAGTCAATGTAGAAAACGTTACATACTAAAGAACAATAGATGGACTCTCAATAGATTAACTAAAACAAAGCCATTGTAGACTACACGACACAAAAGTAACAACAGTTGGAATTCTGAAAGATTACACAAAACACAGCTATAATAGCATTCAACACTAAGAAACAACAGTGGCAGTAAGTATGAGATTAGTCGTTAGAAGACATTATAGATGATGTTATACGCTGAGGAATAATAGTCAAAGTCTCTAAAAGATTTGATACACATTGCCATACTAAAGTGGAAGTATGTAAATGATCATTTTGATTCTTAGGTGAATACGCCAGGTTTAAGAAGAGAAGAAAATGTGAACGAGCTTACAACTGAGCAAGAACTGTCCAAGTCTTAGCGTACACTGTGTACAAAGTGTCTAGGTTTCTAACAAAAGAGAAGGCCAATCGAAAGAAGACTAGAAAGAAAGTAATTTGATAGGTTTGGCAAGGATACACTACACACCATTCTGATGACTGGCAGAGAGGGAGGGGGTGGCATTATAATGTTGACAGGAGGAAGAAAGAAGAAACATTACACACCCCTTAGGCTCGAGTGGCAGACTCCCTGTTTTAAGATGCCAGGTGCAAAAATTTCAAACTAGAAAAACATGTTGACTAACTACAAGGCAAATGAGCAAGACAGAGAACTCTGGACCAGGTAGACAACAACCACCGCACAGCCAACCGACAAGGCCTCTCGGATTCCATGTACGAGCGATCTGGAAGGGTCTAACAGGCACCAACACCTCTCTCTCTCTCTCTCTCTCTCTCTCTCTCTCTCGCAGCGTTCTGTAGGTAAAAGCAGCAGCTTTTATGCAGCAAACGTTTCAGCATCTGGAAGAGTGGACAAAGGTTCGGGAGCATGCGGCCTGATATGAGACTCAAAAGTCCATACAAGCTCTTGGCGGATACCGAGAAAGTATGATGTCAACATCATTATGGCGGAAGCTTAGGGCTTACACGGCC
This sequence comes from Sinotaia quadrata, assembly GCA_028829895.1. NCBI lineage: Eukaryota > Metazoa > Mollusca > Gastropoda > Architaenioglossa > Viviparidae > Sinotaia > Sinotaia quadrata. Next base: position 95,078,218 of record CM054183.1, on the reverse strand, counting down.
TACGTCGGTAAAATCTTTCACTCTCATTTGCCAGCTGGGTTATCAGATCTAGGAATTAATTATATGTATGTCAAATCCCACCCCCCATCTCCTCCAGACTTACTGTATGGCGAAAATTGATCCGCTATTAAAGTGGTAATAAATATAAAAATGATCAATGCTTAAATGCCCTGTGTAAAGTTTATTGTGTCAGGTCTTCAACACAAAAGACATAATAAGAAAATAAACTACAAGTACACTTGTTTGCTGGAAGAAATTAAATCTAAGAATGCTGTTTTGCAACATGAAGTATCAGTCTGTTAGACATCTTTACAATCGTTATAACTCTTTAGCAAGTGTCAGCGTGCAATACTTCTTCCCCAGGAATCCCGCGTGATCAATAGCTCTACAAATAACACATTAACAGCAAGCTAAGAAACAGAGCAAGGAAAAACAGGCAGGTAACAGTCAATGGGTCTACAAAATAACGTGGAGTCAAAAGACTAAGTAAACACAAGGAAAACAGGCAGCCAACATCAGCCTACCTCAGTAAACATAAATACAAAATGTCCAAGTTCACTACTGCAGTAAACAAACATTCAACATTTGTCTGCCTTTATAAAATATGTTCATGTTGAATACCGCAATACACTGGCAGACAATCAAACAAATAAACAAAAATCAGTGAACAATCAACGCCAGTTTACCCTGTAGTCATATATATATATATATATATATGATATCCCGGTTCACTACTGCAATAAACACCTATAAGATATAAATATTTACATGTACAAGATATCCCGGTTCTATACCACAGGAAACAGGCACACTTATCAAACAAATAATATGGATAAGATATCCCGGTTTACTACCGCAGGAAACAGGCACGCTTATCAAACAAATAATATGGATAAGATATCCCGGTTCTATACCACAGGAAACAGGCACGCTTATCAAACAAATAATATGGATAAGATATCCCGGTTCTATACCACAGGAAACAGGCACGCTTATCAAACAAATAATATGGATAAGATATCCCGGTTCTATACCACAAGAAACAGGCACACTTATCAAACAAATAATATGGATAAGATATCCCGGTTTACTACCGCAGGAAATAGGCACACCTGTTGGACATTCTGAAATGTACACACACAAGATATCCCCTTTCACTACCGCTGTGAGAAGGCATACAAAGTTGTCCGGGTTCACCACAGCAGTACACATGCATACCTTGTACAAGTTGTAGACAAAAATCAAAATATCACTAAGTCATCACATATAATAAAGAGCAAACTTTTATAAATTAGCTTATCATGAATAAAACTATGTTACAACACTAGTGTATCTTATCAATTAACTTATTTTCCTGTCTTGTTTTATAAATTAGCTTCTCATGAATAAAACTATGTTACAACACTAGTGTACCTTATCAATTAACTTATTTTCCTGTCTTGTTTTATAAATTAACTCCTCATGAATAAAACTATGTTACAACACTAGTGTACCTTATAATATAAATTAACTTATTTTCCTGTCTTGTTTTATAAATTAGCTCCTCATGAATAAAACTATGTTACAACACTATAAATTAACTTATTTTCCTGTCTTGTTTTATAAATTAACTCATGAATAAAACTATGTTACAACACTAGTGTACCTTATAAATTAACTCATGAATAAAACTATGTTACAACACTAGTGTACCTTATAAATTAACTTATTTTCCTGTCTTGGAAATTAGATCCCGTGTAACACTGTGTGGCGGTGTAAATTTGCCTATCCCTAATTCTAACCTGTTGTTATAAATTGTTATATCAAATGTTAAATGTCAAAGTGACCCGACCCTGGGCACTGCTTATGACGATATTTTTGTGGGCGTCAGAGTTGGTGTAAAAACAACTCAGGTGGAGAATATGCTAGAATTTGCTGATGCAATCCAAACCATTTCCAAGCGGATTATTAGTTTTTCTGACTAATAGTCTCACACTTGTTCAAAACAACTTCAACCAATGGGGATGGACCAAAAGTTATTTGTTGAAGAAAATGTATATTCTATTGTGATTTTGACACAACTCAATTCTGGTCAGAAAGGCAATCGTTAGCTAATGGTAAGCTAACTGACTGATAACGAAAGACTGGACTTAAGAAATATTTCGTACATGTTCGCTATTGATATAGGATGTGAATTGCAGAATGCTTATTTAAGTGAACCATTAGTTCTATGTTCACTAATTTGATTATGCTGTACATTGTACTTGTGACTTTTGATTGATTCTATATTTCTTATTTAATTGAACCATTATTTCTATGTTCACTAATTTGATTATGCTGTACATTGTACTTGTGACTTTTGATTGATTCTATATTTCTTATTTAATTGAACCATTATTTCTATGTTCACTAATTTGATTATGCTGTACATTGTACTTGTGACTTTGGATTGATTCTATATTTCTTATGCTGCATGTGTATCGGGCTAACGAATATTGTTACAGGATTTTAAATTGAAAATGTGTGTAAAGGAGAAAGGAGTTTAGAGATGAAATATGCCTGAAATTTAGTGCTACCTTAATTTGACTTTTGCAAAGAGGAGTAGTCTCTTATAAATTAACTCGTCGAGTATCAATGAGCACTCATGTGTAATAGAAGTTGTCATTGTGAGACACTGTGTCTTAGCACTCATGTGTCTAGGAAATTAATTTGTCATCGTGAGACACTGTGTCTTAGCACTCATGTGTCTGGGAAATTAATTTGTCGTGTGCAGCACTGTATTCAAGCAATCTTTGTCTAGAAAGTAACTCATTTTGAATAGACCTGTACACGTTTCTATCGAAAACAACATCGCCTTAACTGTACAACCCTTCGTAAATTTAGAAGAGTATTAAAAGCAAATATTTACATTTGAAATGAACTGAGACTGCATTTGAAAAAAATATTTTTATTTGTGGAAAAATAAGTCAAATGTGTAGTGTTAAAGACACGTGGTGTAAAATCAAACAAAACAAAACCTTCAAAAATTATCCTTTAGCTGAAAATGTTTAGACTTGAAAACAATAACACGTGTATCGCGAAACATCGGGAATAATGAGGTCATAGACATCAAGACAGCAACCACGGTAAGCCCATGAAGAATATTCTCAAGTCACAAATCTTTAGGCCACAGACTCTCGCTGTAAGATGAAGAATAATGCCAATGATTTATGTCAAGGCTGCTAACATCAACAAACATCTACCACTGTCACGGCAAAAATAAATGATACTAAAGTAAGAGGCAAATAATGAAGCCAGAAACATTAACACTTGAAACATCTGAAACTTGGAAAATCAATAATAACGAAAGTGAAAACTTGTACAAAAAGTCAAGCAGACGAGTAAACAAAGCATCTACTTCTATAAATTCAACGCTTAGTCAGTTGGGGGGGGGAGGGAGGATAAAATACTTCCAAAATGATTTACGAAATGTGCGATGCGACAACCAAATAAACGATAGGCTAAAAGTCTACGTGTTCAAATATTTTTTGTTTTGTTTAATCTCTTGCCTTTAAAAGTAATCTACAAGAGAGGGGTGGTATTTCACTTGGATAGATTTCAAAATACTAGGTGTGTTCCAATACAATTGCAGACTGGGTTACTGAAACTGAGTTTAGTTTTAATATACAAGAGAGTTAATTTGATTGTCGGTGTTTAGGGAAGGTTTCTTTGTAATACTAGCGGTGTTTAGGGAAGGTTTCTTTGTAATGCTACCTATGTTCAAATACAAATGCAAACTGAGTTTCGTTTTAATACACAATAGAGTTAATTTGATTGTCGATGTTTAGGGAGGGTTTCTTTGTAATGGAATGACGTCGGGGCAAAGCCCAAGACCCCGATGATACAAGAATTATTTATGTGCAGATCCATAAACAGCACAAGAACGGACTGTGTAGTTTAAACAAAATAGTCCTGTAAAACCCCGATTGGTGTGAGCAACAACATGTGAAAGGCTCCTTAATAATCAGATACTTCATGTGATTAAGAAAAGTCAATTTTCTCACACAATAGTATTAGAAATAGATACATATGTTTCTTCTACAATCGTAATGGCTGTTACCCAACATTAAGAGTGGCTTTCTGTGGAGGATCATCAGTTTATTTAAGATGTTTTTATTTGGAGAAATGTTTAAACATCGTTACTAAGCATGTCTTAATATTATTAATTAACGCTTATCTCCCCTTAAATGAAATAAAATTGAGTCACTAAATAAAGCACTTACAAGCACCAAACATATCAATATTACTGCTCATACTTGCATGTCATATTTTTTATTCTATCGATGAGTGGAAGAAATCGGTAATATTGTAACAACTGATAATACCCTTTAAAACAACCGCAACCACATTTTGCTGGACTGCACTCATCCAAGAGCATGAGTGAGAAAGGGGGTGGGGGGAGCAAACAACACGTGTTGGGAAATCATCCTATCTGAGCGGGAAGGCAAAGATGAAAGGTTAGATGTAAGCTTATTACAAGTCATTTCTCAACAAATACAATTCTACTGACAGCCAGTTAGAATTAGAATGAGACCACTGTTACGACCTGATTCAGATAATACCCATACCTGTATACTTTCTGCTCTGAACTAGTGTGGTGGAGGCTTTCCAACTGTTAAGAACGTTTGTAACATACACTTGAAAATAACATTTTTTTCTGTAGAAATGTTCTCACGCTTTGTATTATTCGCAAATAATCATGTGTAAATGTATTTCTTTTTAAGTGTCTTAAAAAGAAAACATTTCTATGAAAAACCTTACTGTGCCAAAATATAATTTATTAATATTTTTTTAAAATCCTATCATTTTTGACAACCCACTAACAGTAGAATTAACTACCTTCTTGTTCAGTGATGAGGTATTTAAAGATATGTACAAAGTAAATTTATGTACTGAAATGATTAGTAACGTAGTAAATTATTATGTGTACAATATACTTATGTTGTAAGTGCATCTGTGTGAGCGCACGTGCGCGTACATTCTACTTTTAATCTATTCGGTTAAGACTAATTAGCTTGGGGATTAAGCACTTCAGCAAAAATAAATAAATAAAATTGGAGAAAAAAAGTAGGGGTAGTGCAAACACTTTGAAGTGTACTGATACTTATGTAAATAGGGCCAGGCTGATAAAACCTCTTAGTAGGAGTAGTGCAAACACTTTGAAGTGAACTGATACATATGTAAATAGGGCCAGGCTGACAAAACCTCTTGGTAGGAGTAGTGCAAACACTATGAGGTGAACTGATACATATGTAAATATGGCCAGGCTGACAAAACCTCTTGGTAGGAGTAGTGCAAACACTCTGAGGTGAACTGAGTCATATTTAGGTAGAGCCAGGCTGTCAAACCCTCTTGCTAGGGGTAATGCAAATACTTTGAGGTGAACTGATATATAAGTAGAGCCATGCTGATAAAACCCTCTATGATGAACTGATACATAAGTAGAGCCATTATAAAACCCTCTCCGATGAACTGATGCATAAGTAGAGCCATGCTGATAAAACCCTCTCTGATGAACTGATATTATAAGTAGAGCCAAGCTGATAAAACCCTCTCTGATGAACTGATATATAAGTAGAGCCAAGCTGATAAAACCCTCTCTGATGAACTGATATATAAGTAGAGCCAAGCTGATAAAAACCTCTCTGATGAAGTGATACATAAACAGAGCCAGGCTGATTAAACTTACGGTGCACACATTTTGTAGTGAACTGATATCTTAAGTTGAGTTAAGCTGATTCCCCTTGAAGCGGGGAAAGCGTACACTCTGTGGTGCTAACCGAATGTGGCCGTAACAGGTTACCAAGTGTTCCAAATACAATTTCCTATGCGTTGACGGGGGTTGCGGGGTGGTGGTGTGTGAGACAGAGAAGCTCTAGAGCTAATTAGAGAGGATGCGGATGATTCATCTGATGAGAATAATAAAGAGTGGCCAGAGTTGGCTTACAAACACATTTAAAAATTAAAAAAAAAATAATGGGAGGAAAAATGTGAAACAACTAGAGACATTGCAAGACAGCTATGTGTGAAGCACTGGACAATTTATCAGTCCAGGCAACTCTGGCATGAATTAATGAAGGCTATCGTGAATTAGTGATGGAAACCAGGGCCAAAACCTTACCTAGCAGCGGCCTCGCACTCCAAGGAAAACTCAAAGCGCGCATTGGCACCATACAGAGATTTTCTGATTTTTAATGGATTGTAACCGCATCGAAGTCACTTAAAAGATTGTAACCGCATCAAAGTCACTTAATGGATTGTAACCGCATCAAAGTCACTTAATGGATTGTAACCGCATCGAAGTCACTTTCCGAGTATAACATATGTCAAGTAATTGTGTGTGAAGCAGTCCAGGCAACTCTGGCGTGAATTAATGAAGGTTGTTATTAATTAGTGGTGGAAGCCATGACGAACAAACCTTACCGGGCAGCGGCTTCGATTTCGATGGAAAACTAAGATCGCACGCTAGTACATACAAATATTTTATGTCCCTTGTTTACGCTAGTACATACAAATAGTTTATGTCCCTTGTTTACGCTAGTACATACAAATAGTTTATGTCCCTTGTTTACGCTAGTACATACAAATAGTTTATGTCCCTTGTTTACGCTAGTACATACAAATAGTTTATGTCCCTTGTTTACGCTAGTACATACAAATAGTTTATGTCCCTTGTTTACGCACACAGCTGTATGTACTTCAGCACTTCACACGTATAGCATATACCGTGAATGATAAAATCATTTACAAAAGAAGTTGAGTAAAGTCACACATCTGTTTTCATTTCATTCAAGTGAGACAAATGAGATGATGAGGGCAGTACTACTAGTTTGTAGAGCTAACACAGAAGATCTCTCTTTTATTTTGACATTTTGCCATGTTGTTGTTGTTATGTAAATAACTGAGTAAACACAACATTTCTTCTTGTTTTTAATATCTCGCTGGACTAGAATATGAAGTACAGAAGACAGATATAATATTATATTTGCTGTTCACATTTCACTACAATTCAGACATAATATTATATCGCTGTTCACATTTCACTATAATTCAGACATAATATTATATCGCTGTTCACATTTCACTATAATTCAGACATAATATTATATCGCTGTTCAGATTTCACTATAATCCAGACATAATATTATATCGCTGTTCACATTTCACTATAATCCAGACATAATATTATATCGCTGTTCACATTTCACTATAATTCAGACATCAAATTCACGGTGAAAGTCACATAGGATGTAATAAATATACGTAACTTTCTTTTTGTTTGGAAACTACAACTGAGAGGTGTACAAGATGATGATCTTACCAAGTTTAGTAGACCCATTTTTACCAAGTTTAGTAGACCCATCCTTACCAAGTTTAGTAGACCCATTTCAACATTTTTTCCCCCTGTTTACAATTTTGCCTCGAACGAATGCACGAGTACCATAAATAGTAAGTTACAAACTTCTGTTTGATTACATTTTTAGAACTAATACATGACGTACAATAATGTAAGTTACAAACTTTTGTTTGATTAAATTTTGTAATTTTGATGTACCATAATGATTGTAAATGAAGCATCCTTTCTGAAAGGCAAATTACTGCTTAAGAATTATTTTCTGGATGGATAGGTATCATTTTCATTGTATCCGAAAATATATATCTTGACTGACAGGTGAGGGCAAAGGTCATGAGAATGACGTTGCTAGCATCTGTTTGCTGCCCGTATAACCAATATAAGTACCACAGAACATCTGTTTGCTGCCCGTATAACCAATATAAGTACCACAGAACATCTGTTTGCTGCCCGTATAACCAATATAAGTACCACAGAACATCTGTTTGCTGCCCGTATAACCAATATAAGTACCACAGAACATCTGTTTGCTGCCCGTATAACCAATATAAGTACCACAGAACGTCTGTTTGCTGCCCGTATAACCAATATAAGTACCACAGAACGTCTGTTTGCTGCCCGTATAACCAATATAAGTATCACAGAACGTCTGTTTGCTGCCCGTATAACCAATATAAGTACCACAGAACGTCTGTTTGCTGCCCGTATAACCAATATAAGTACCACAGAACGTCTGTTTGCTGCCCGTATAACCAATATAAGTACCACAGAACGTCTGTTTGCTGCCCTTATAACCAATATAAGTACCACAGAACATCTGTTTGCTGCCCGTATAACCAATATAAGTACCACAGAACGTCTGTTTGCTGCCCGTATGACCAATATAAGTACCACAGAACGTCTGTTTGCTGCCCGTATAACCAATATAAGTACCACAGAACGTCTGTTTGCTGCCCGTATGACCAATATAAGTACCACAGAACTTCTGTTTGCTGCCCTTATAACCAATATAAGTACCACAGAACATCTTTTGGGGCGTGAAGGGGCAGTTATTCATTTTAGGAGATCGTGGGTTTGATCAAACAATGTAAGTCAAGTTAAAACTTAATGTGGCCCCGAGGACCTCAACTGCGTTACAGAGAGCAGTTATTGTACACTGACATTACAAATTAGAAAGTTTCAAGATTTTGCCACTTCTTGATTGTACATATGAACGCTAATGTACGTATTGTTTAACAGAGATGTGACATTAGCAAGTAGCGTGCTATGAAATTTACATTTCTGTAACTCGTAAAGCGCTCACCTGGCAGAGCCCTATTTCTTATTTCGTAAATTCTGAAACTCTAATTTCGTAAATAATATATTTCCTTACCCATACATGTCAATGGATAGTAAAGTGGAGGACCATTATTATGAGTTGTAATGATGAATTGTTCAATTATTTGGGAAGATGATTTAATTGTTGTCCTCTGTATGTTTGATGTTAACTGATAATGTTATAATCCATGGTAATGGAGGATTCTTTTGACTGTAAAGCCGGATAATAACTTTACGTTGACACTTGTTTGATTGGAATGCTACAACTCTGATCATCACTGAATTTGGAGCAGTGGAGCAGTGGAGCAGTGGATAGTGTAAGAACGGCGTCTAGCCCTCACTGTTGCCACAAATCGTGTAAATGAGGATTAAACGGTTGGGATACAAGGATTGTTATTTATCCTGTTGTCTAGCTGGTAGACTGGTCTGGAACCTAAAATTCGTTTTCTGAGAGTGTCGTCGTTTGCACAGTTCGAAGCTAGAGGAGACAATGCAGGACCATCGCCAGACGAACGCTGGCTCAAGAATCGGCTTGATAGGAAACCATGCGGCTTTGTCATCGCTGTCTATCATCAACAACGATTTAGCTGGGTAAAGAAAAATGAACCCTTGTGCACTAACTGACAAACTAGAGTGGGAGGAGAGTGAGAGTTATGGCATATGTTCCCTTCTAACTCACTGTAACATTTTTGTTTTGCTATTTCGATTATTAAATTGTTATCTCTCTCCACATCTCAATTTATTCTCTCAACAACCGACAATTCGGATCGACTGGAGTGAGCCATATATTAAATGATTAATTGTAAGTTAATTATAGGGAGATAGCTTTTGTTATCCCAAAGACAACGTTAACTACTAGTATGCTTGTCATTGTGTTCAGCTGATTAATTTCCCCACTAGATTATTGCAACAGGAGTTAACTAGTCTGCTTGTCATTGTGTTCAGCTGATTAATTTCCCCACTAGATTATTGCAACAGGAGTTAACTAGTCTGCTCATCGCTGTGTTCAGATGATTAATTTTCCCACTAGATTATTGCAACAGGAGTTAACTAGTCTGCTCATCGCTGTGTTCAGCTGATTAATTTCCCCACTAGATTATTGCAACAGGAGTTAACTAGTCTACTCGTCATTGTGTTCAGCTGATTAATTTCCCCACTAGATTATTGCAACAGGAGTTAACGCAGTGATAGAAGGAGTAGGCTAGGACATGAGGCTGTTATCAGAATTGTCACTGAACTTCATGAATTAAAATATCGATAATTAATACTATAACAGGGTCGCAGGTAACAATGAATAAATTACAAACATGTCTGCTTAAATGTTGCTAGAACTCAAACGTGATATTCAAGGTGCTGAAAGCAAATACGCACATATATCTTTTTGTTTGTTTACACTTTGTTAGGATTCTGGATAAACTGATTGTCCAGAACCGTGTCCGGACATTGTTTGTTTACACTTTGTTAGGATTCGGGGATAAACTGATTGTTGTTTATTGTTTAATAAACATTCACGTATCTCTTGACTGATAACACTTCGATAGGAATCGGAGATAAAATTATTGTCCAGGACCGTGTCCGGACATTGTATAGTAAACACTCACATTATCACTTGCTTGTTTACACATCGTCAAGATTCCGGACATTGTAAACACTCACATAAAACTCGCTTGTTTACACATTGTCAAGATTCCGGTCATTGTATAGTAAACACTCACATATAACTCGCTTGTTTACACTTCGTCAAGATTCCGGACATTGTATAGTAAACACTCACATATCACTCGCTTGTTTACACTTCGTCAAGATTCCGGACATTGTATAGTAAACACTCACATATCACTCGCTTGCTTACACTTCGTCAAGATTCCGGACATTGTTTACACTTCGTCAAGATTCCGGGGACAAACTGATTGTCTAGAATCGTGTCCGGACATTGTATAGTAAACACTCACGTACATGTATCACTCGCTTGTTTACACTTCAAGATTTCGTGTCTAGAATCACATCCGGACAATATTTAAGTCGATTATATGTTTCTTATTAAATCAAAGTTATTTTCAGTCGTACCCAATATACATGATTGACAACCCAAAACCGAAGAAATAGTGATCGCTGTTAGATATTGATGAAAGTGTGATCGCTGTTAGATAATGATGAAACTATGATCGCTGTTAGATAATGGTGAAAACTGTAAACGCTGTTAGATAATGATGAAAACTGTGATCGCTGTTAGATAATGATGAACACGCAAGAGAAGTAAACACAGACTCTAGAGTCTAGACCTAAGCACCAAATAACTATACTACATTTAAACACGTTTGTAACACATGTAACAACCTTAAGAAAAAAAAAACAAACGTGTATTTCCATTTGTATTTGACGTGCTTGTAACATAAGTAAATTTCTAGACTTGTTTGTAATACAGGTAACAGTTATGTTCTGAAAACCCACCTTCTGCAATGATAGATAGCACATTTTCTGACATGACTAGCTTCGATCGCGCAAACTGCTTTCTTTCTTTAAAAACTAGCTTATATATTCAGTTTCAATTCTCAAAATATGCTCAAGAGTTCTCTGTTAAATCTAACACTGTAACTTTTTGGGAACTATATCCTGACAAAGATCCATTATCATCATCATCATTGTCGTTCTTATTGTTTCATCATGGCTGTCATCCAGAATCACTGGGGTTGCTAGATTACATTTAAAACCTTGGTAGGAAAGGTGAAAACAATATTTGACTTGTCTGCTTTGTCCATGGCTTCACTCTCTAAGTCGTACTTATCTGGAATAAACTGCCATCGCGAATCTATACAACATGCTGCTCAGAGAAAACACTGGCAACTTTCCCCACGAATGCCAAAACAGCGTTTCTAAGCCCTCTTCACCACTTCTTCAGACATTAATCCCTTCTATCCTGAAAAATGTTGATTCAGTACAAGAGCGTCAATTATTTAGAGCTGGCCAAACCGGACCTCACTCTCCTGAAAGAAATTACGTAGGGATTATGCAAACGGTTTTGTCGGAATATCTTCACAGCAACAATCCATTTGTTAATGTAAAAATCATTGTGTACGTAAGCATGCAATGAATCAATGAAGGGGTACTTGTTAAATTGGCAAACAAAACTTCCCCCTCTTATTTTAGATTGATATTTGGGATGAATATGTTTGAGAACTAAATAAATTGTATTTAAATTACTCTGACAAAAACTGCGCTTCCAGGCCATATCTTAATGCCGGTTTTAAACAGCGGTCCACCCCACCCCCCTCCCCCTTGAAGTTCGTAAAAAATAGGTCATCTAAGATTATGAGATAACTAGTACTGACTTATTGCGAGGATATAAGATTTTAGCTTGACAAAAATGGTTACACAAGACCAAAAGACCGATTCAACCAGTACTAACATTGTGAAGATAAGGCATTAACTTGGTTGCAATGGTCACGCATGCCAATGTTTATAAAAGACCGATTCAAAACCTAAAGATGTCAGGTGAGTTAGAATTAAAAAAACACCTTTCTAATGTGCTGGTTCAATACTGGGAAAATGTAGTCATATACAAACATTTTCGACCCTCCGAACAACCCTTCCCCCCCGTATCCCCAAAGAGGTTATTTAAAATAGGAATGTACCAAGGGCTTGGGGGCTTACAAATTATCAAGCTGTTAACACTGGTGGTTTCCAAACTGATGGAAGAAGACATCAAAATACTTTATAAATGTATTTATTATATATGCACGTTAACAAGAAGCAACGTGTCTGCAACATCTTATAACACTGTTTATTATAAATTCATATTAACAAGATACCACAACGCTTTATAAGATTATTTAATGCAGGTTAACAAGACAACAAAACACTTTACAAGTTTATTTCTTTTATAAATATATGTTATCAAAAAAGATTTATACCTTTGTTATATATAAATGCATTTTGGCACGAAACAACATTCTGTAAATTAATGTGTTAAAAATGTCTGCTAGTTATTTTTAGCAAGTGATATCTCACCACTTCCATTTGTTAAAAAAAAAAAAAAAAAGCATGTGAATAAGATAATTCACATTTTTCATTAAATTTATCTGTTAATAAATATACCTTAGCAAGAAATATCAGAATACTTTGAGAGTCTATTTGTCATAAATCATTATTATTAAGTAATATCAAAACACTTTGGGCATAAATATTTGTCATAAATGCATGTAAGCAGCAAGTGACATCGATAAACACTTTACAGGTTTTACTGTTATAAATGCACATTATGGAAACAACAGCAAATGTTCGCATTAACAATATGTTTGTATTATTAGTTAATGTTTGTTTGTTTCTTTCTTTCTTTCTTTCTTTCTTTCTTTCTTCCTTTCTTTCTAATCAAAATAAAAGAATTGCCAAGCCCGTCACGCATCCCTTCCAATTAACATCTGCGCTAACACTTGTAACAGACAGCTTTCTTCAAGGAATGCAATTCAATCATCAATCTAATCTCGTTACTCTCCCTCTGGGAGTTATTGAATTAATTAAAAAACACTTTACCTACTACGTCATCAATGCCAGCAGACGGGCAGAAAACAATAAACACAGGATTGCGTTATATTCACAAACCGATGAGGGGAGAGAAAGAGTAGTGGGGTGAAGAGGGATAAATAAGGAAAAGAAAGTGAAATCGGAGGGGGTGGGTGGGCGGGGTTGATAGGAATGAGAAGAAAAAGCGAGAGGAAGAGGGGTGGGAAGAAAAAGAGGAAGATGGTGAGAGAAGTGAACGAAGATAATATATTGAGGCAAGTGAGAGAAGGGAACGAAGATAACAAATTGACGTAGGTGAGAAGTGTTTCTGGAAGATTAGAATGTACAGAAACAAAGCCAGTTCTGCCCCCAACCTCCCCCAACAAGGACATCAGGTAAACGGCTACTTTTTTTTTTTAACAAACACTAAACGCCAACGAATGACAACAGAGACAGAAACGTGATAAACAAACGATTATGGGACAACAAGTGAAATGTTTATATTATGCCAAAAGTCCATTTCTTACAAGCCTACTTCCATCCATCTACGAAAATTTCTTTCTTCTCTTTGACAATCTTGATGTAATCTCTTTATTTTAATGCTGACCCTGTTGTTTTATGATGTGGTTTTAAATCAACAACAATTATAATTATAAATTGTTGGAATAAAACATACATGCTGAAATGAAGCTTATAAAAAGCAATTCTGAAATGGGGGGGGGGGGCTGCACTTAGTTTCGCTGGCTCTTTAACTAAGTTTATAAAGGCGAAAGTAAGTTTATCTCAAGTTCAGAAAGGAAAAACGTGTAATGATAGATAAACACTGAAGAAATGGAAAAACGTGTAATGATAGATAAACACTGAAGAAATTAACTCGACTAGAACGGAGTAGCACACTACAATTCTTTCAGGTACTGGTAGCAATTACTCGCCTCAAGCACCAAAGAATCAATGTGCCAGACTGAAAATAGGTCTTGAAGGGAGAGGTAGCAGAACAGTAGTAATCCAATTCAAGAGAGTCCGGCCTTTACTCTCCAAGGAGTTAACACCAAAATGACCGAACGTGCGGCGGTCATTCAGAACACCGTGGAAAACACAAATTCCGATCGTCTGACTTGACTCTGCAACCAACCGGAAGTGAAAGACGCTTTTTCAGGAAGATGTTTAGAAGTAAAAGGAGATGATCACTTATATATCTATACAAAGCACAAGTGTGTGTGGGGGGAGGGGGGGTTAGTGGGTTAAATAGTGACAAGGAATAACAAAAACGAAAGAAAGAGGTAACGGTACGACAAGGACAGTCGCACAAAGAGAAAGAGAGGAAAAACAGGGGGACGGGGGGGGGGGGGGTGGAGTCGCGTGCATGAATCTCGTACAACAGTGAGATGTCAGCATTAGCTGAAGCCGTGGGCTCCTAGTATTTCGCGCCTGAAAACTCTCTGGGCTGTTGTGGGGACCGTGAGCACGGCATAGGGACTTCAGTCAGGGGGAAAATGCTCACTCAACTATGCATGTTCGACACGCACAAGCACAAACAAAAAAAAAAAAAAGGAGGAAAGAAAAGTATTACAACAAAGCTTGGGCTGGGGTGGGGTGGAAGTAAAACCATCACCCACTACACTTTGAAAAAAATAATAGGAAAATAAAATTTTTAGTACAATATTATTGTCAAAAACTACCTCTCTGTGATTTTTGTCCCACCTGCATGTGTTCGATCGACAGCTGAGGAACAGAATCGTTACATGACTGAAAAGTGACAGATGAGTTAGTGAGGGCCGATTTCAAGTTATTTCAGCAATAGGACAACACTTCGGACTCACACACGATATCATTACATGACTGAAAAGTGGACGAGTTACTAAGGGCTGAAGTGACTTCAATTCACTTTGGTATTTATAAGGACGATACAAGGAAAGAACAATACAGAGTAATGCCACACGCAATCAGTTCTTAAACAGGGAGTCAAAAGTGTTTTTTTTAAAAGTACATAATTTAACAAACATCATTTTAAAAATTGATACCGAAATTTCATGTTAATGACTTACAATACCTAGCTTTAAGGAAGTGAATATTCAATCATAAATTTGCCATCAATGACTAGTTTTTGTTTTACAAGCTAGCACTACTAACAACTGTCACCAGAAGATGAAATAATTAAAAGGCGAACATCTTTATAAGCGCTTAAATACATCAACGACGACATTGTGTATATAATAGCAACACTCTCTCTAGAATGTAACACTCCTTATCTAAATATAACTCTACTGGTTTAACTTTGACATTCACAAGAGTCCTAAAGCTACATTAGATAACAGAGTGGCAACCAAAACGCCAATGTGCTGATTAAGGTGGTCGAGGAGGGTCGAGTTCAATTAGCAGTAAGACAGGATTATTACAAATGTTTGCAGTGAGCGTACTCGTTAGCGAGGTGATTTAACTGAACGGGTCTCGTTCAATTAGCAGCATGATCACTAGGATCACGAGTGAAGTTAGAAATTAATATATGGATTCAGGTGGTGGTTTTCGTTGAAATGAGTCGAATTCAATTAGCGGCAGGGATAAAATGATTACGAGAAAAGTTCGCAGTGAATATACTGCTTCAGATGGTGGCTTCGCTGAACGGGGTCATGTTCAATTAGCAGCATGATCAAAAGGATTACGGAAAAAGTTCTTGGTCAATAAATGTTGGTCGCCAATAGACTGGAGATTTTTCAACTTCAAGAATTCAATTAAAAGATAAAATTAACTTTACCATGTTAAATACATAATAACAAACCTTCCTCTTAGTCGAAGATGATCCAGAAAGTCTAAGACGGGTATGTAAAATAGAGATAAGAAGTCCTCATGGGTCTTATTGTGTGTGTCTCTCTCTCTCACTCTTTCTCTAGCGGCGCGCACACACACATAAACATTCCTATAATTTCGAGGTTATTTATATCAAACAACAAAATTCGATTTTGATGCATAGCGTTTCCTAACTCATGGTTGTTGAAAGGCTTTTATTTTGTTTTGAACAATGAAAGGGATTTTTTATTGTTTTTTTTTAAATGAGATATGCGTATAAAAGAAAAACCCACATCGACTGCAGGATAATTTGATGAATACATATAAACTCTTTCAAATCATAAATTAACTCGAACAGATTATGTTAGTCTATACACATAAACTCTTTTCAAATCATAAATTAACTCGAACAGACTATGCAAGCCTATCCAGCTACTTTGAAACTGTAAGAAAACGCATAATTTCTTCTTGTTTACAAATAATTTTTGTTAAAAACAAAATAAATCAGAATTTTTACTCTAATACATACTTTCTTGCAGAAATTGTGAAATAATGTCCACGGGGAAAGAAGAGCTCAAGAGTACTATACATATTTAATTTTTAGTGTGCGTGCATGTAATCGCGCTTGATTCTCACTAGTTCTTTTTAAAAATAAAAAAAATCTATTTTTATTTTTAAAAAGTACGGTCTCTGGTGGACTTGAAGCTTTCTTTACGCTAACGGTGCATGTCCCAACACACACACACACACACACACACACACACACACACAAATTCTGAGTTTAACTGGCAGTTATGATAAATATGAATGTATTGGTGCGCTTTTATTTATTT
Organism: Sinotaia quadrata; assembly: GCA_028829895.1. NCBI lineage: Eukaryota > Metazoa > Mollusca > Gastropoda > Architaenioglossa > Viviparidae > Sinotaia > Sinotaia quadrata. The sequence goes on along the minus strand of CM054183.1, from coordinate 95,061,412 downwards.
TCATTTGTACTGCGAAACAAAACCGTTGCTTTAGAATAATTACCTCACTAGCTACACAGCTCATCCCCTTTAGTAAGGATCACATTGTCACTAGAGGGAGATAAGTGTCAGAACAAAGGGCACTGCATGAAATAAAAAAAGAAGTAAACTATTTTTTTTAATGCCAACTGGCCAGTAGGGGTTACAAGAAACGAAAATGGTTAAGTCGTGCTACAAAGATGTCGGATTTACCATGGCACTGAGTGCATAAATAGTACATCACAGAGAGAGGGTGAGAGACAAGAGGGGATGAGAAAGTGGGTGATGGTCTCTATAGGAATTCTTAAAACTGTAAAACTTGTGTGTTCCAAAGGAGACTGAGAGTGGGAGATGGTCTCTATAGGAATTCTTCAGTAAAACAGGACTTGTGTGTTCCAAAGGAGACTGAGAGTGGGTGATGGTCTCTATAGGAATTCTTCAGTAAAACAGGACTTGTGTGTTCCAAAGGAGACTGAGAGTGGGTGATGGTCTCTATAGGAATTCTTCAGTAAAAGAGGAGAGTAAATGTAAGCCAACAAGTATTGTTTACACAGATAAACAAAACTGAAAACTTGACATGAAAAGTAGTACTATGATAACAAGAACAACGATACACCAAACATGCGCATGCGCGTGGGTTTCTGTTTATGCTAGAATTCCCTATAGTTCACGCCATTGCCACGTGACACTACTGTAAAGCTGCATACGTTCAATGGCATGCGTTTACGTTCTAATCAAGATTAAGTGGAAACACAAGATTATAAAACACAAAAGATACGATGAAAATCTAAGAGCGCGGGTCTATACATGGCCTACTTGACAAGGTGAAACTCTCCTCAAACGGTTTATATAACATGACAGGGGACAGTACTGTGCAATGATAATTACATGTAGCACGATATTCCTTGTCAGCACACTGAGCACATCCTATACATAAACTAAATGGCCAAGAAAGTCCACAGTTCTCACTTCTCGGTCCTATCTTCACTCTCTCTACTATATCCCGTGCTATTTAAACTCTTGTGAAAAACTACAAGTGTCCCCTAGCACTCCACTAACTGTTCAACCAAGACCCTGCGTCTTTCATGTCGCACCATCGGGGCGGCGGCCATTATTGTGTTGTGATTACACTGATAGGGAAAATGGATAAGTGAATTTGCAGGCTTTGGTCACGCGCAGGCCAAGCGGAGGTAACTTGATTTCTCGAGTCGACCAAATATTTGCCCTGGAAATGAAGTTTTCGGGCAGACAATACCCTCGAGCCAAGAGGGCTAATCTGGCTCCGTCTTGCCTTCTAGCGCAATGGCTACTTGGTCAGACACGTGGGGGTTGGCGACTGAAGCTGAAGCAGACGTTTTCCCATCGCTCCCCAATTCGCATTCACCTCAGTCCTCCATGATAATGCGGTGCCAAAGAAATAGGTGCACAGCATATGTTTACGAACAAAGTGCGATCTGTAAAACTGTATTTCTGGTGTAAGGGTTGTATGAGGGTTTAGTTCTCCCGGTACAGGTAGAATTGCTGAAATCTTTGTACAATCAACTCTGTTTTTCCAGTTATTTTTCAAAATTAAATAATGTGTGACACAACGCTTTACAGTATCTCAAAAACTCTGTTACAGTGTTTGACTTCTGACTGAGAGTGCTAAGTATAAGATCAAAGAACTTTGAGACCAATGTCCATCATCTTTAGTCAAAAACAAGAGAAGCCACTCAGCAAACGGAGTGTACTGAAATGCTTCCTTTTTCTTTGTTTACAAAGTTTGATAATTATTTTTTCTTTTAAGCTGCCCTTGAAGCAGCAAACATGCCTGTTTTACCATCATCTGTATTAATAAAGTGATTTTTTTTTTACTCTGTAAACATAATATCAATTATATCATGTGGACACCATATAGTATTATATAGGATGACAACGCTACAAATATTTACAGACATATCAGTAAAGATTTTAAAAATCTCTTTACAAAAAATAAATCCTAAAAAGAGTAAGTGTTAGGTCTGTGCAATAAAGACAGTATGTATGTAATTCAGTATCTTATCATACCTTGTTATGCTTCACTACACTTCAAAAGGTTCAAAACACTGTAGCTAGGATTGCTTCCAGAGCGCATTAAAAACCATTCCTGTCACTCCAAGTCTTCAATCTTCTCTTTAATATGGTTCCGGCCTTAAGTAAATATGGTCATTTTCAATAGGGTTTTAGGATGATACATCTTTTTCATCAGCAAGGAGACCATGGTCATATTCAATAGGGCTTTAGGATGATGCAAGGAGACCATGGTCATATTCAATTGGGCTTTCAGGATCATCTTTTTCATTAGCAAGATTGTCTCTTAGCATCATTCTGTGTTCAAACTGAACATTTGTAAATTAATTTTACCCGAGCTCCCTTTTAGTAAATACATTTATGTGTTCATATTGATTCAATTAGTCTGTTACACTATCTTTAGTTTTCTCTTGTATTTAAGTAGTTTGTATAAAGACCTTGTGTATTTTATGTATACTAACTATAAAACACTTAAGAGTTGTTTTATTTATAAGTGAAGTGCTTAATTAAACCTTTCTTCTTCTTATCATGAATGAAATGCTCTTTTATGACTTGCACACCCACAGAATGAGAGGATTGCTTGAGATGTGCTGCTATAATCTATAGCGTGAAGCATGTACTTGGTTGTCTGACAGCTCCCGTCTTCGAAAAGAAAGTTCTAACAAGAGCCTGCCCATGACCTAGACATTATGGTTAAAAATAAGACTTTGTGGTGTTATTTGTTCCAGAGGGAATATGTTTGGACTAAATATTTATTTAGATTTTCTTTTACTGGGTGTTTTGAACTTGTAATATCCCAATTGTTTAGACCTTTAACTGCCCAATTTGCATTATCAAAATGATTCTTTCATAAAACTGTAACATAATTAACATTTAATATATATATCTATATTATTTTACACGTGGACCTAGTAAATTAAGTTGTGCAAGCATTAGGGTACACATGTGTTTTGGTTAGTATTTTAGATAATGAGAACAAGTACTGTCAATATATATTATATTTCTCAAAAATCTGCCAATCTTAATGTGTGTATAAGTGATGTGCACTAATACTATAGTATATATGTTAGAATTGTATTTCTACTAGAAGTCAAAATATAACATCCATTTTTAAAAACGCAAATGTGATTATAAACCATGCACTTTATCTGTCTCATTATGCCAACTAACCAAACACCACAAGGGCGGCTTCTTGTAGATAAACATTTCTGGAGGGCAAGGATCAGACCTGATGACATGAAAGGTGGTGCCGACTGTGATGACAATCATTTCTATTAAAACTAGAGACATTTATCCTTAACCCTAAAACTCAAAGCATCATTTCTTCAAAAGGCCTTTATCTCTTCTCCTACAACTTTAAGCATAATGCTTCTCTTTATAAATCAGTCTATTTTAGTGTCTAAACTTCAAAGAATCAAATTGTAAGTACATGTACTATTAAAAGGTCTATTCACTAAACTCTAAGGATCAGAAAATACAATCTGGTTTCTTTTCATTAAATGCACTCTTCCAATAAAAACTCCAAGTATGAAAATAAATGCTCTGATGAATGAAAGCTTTTATTTTAATCCTTAAAAACCTCAGTATCAAAGAAAATGTTCTGTTAATGAAAACCTTTATTTTACCAAAGAAAATGGCCTATAAATGAAAGGCTTTATATTATTAAACTCATAAAAATCTAAACTTCAAACATTTTTCTTTAGTAGTCCTTCATTCTTGCTCCTAGAATTCAACCAGTAAAAAACTGCTTCTGTTAAACAAAACTTTTCTATTCAAGTCCCTGAAACTTAAAGTTTATTTAATTAAAGAAAATTTGCTGCTAACAGGTATTTTTGTCCCTAAAACTCCAAGAATCAGAATATGTCTCTTTTGTCAAAACTTCAAGCATCAACAAACATTGCCTACTATAAAAGCCCTTACTCATGACCCTAAATTTTAAGCATTTAAAATTTTAAAAAACTTAGCATCTAAAACTCTAAACATTAAAAAAAATTCAAGCACTAACAAAGTAACAAGCAAACAAAAATCTTATGTTTTTTACCTCCTAAAATACTCAAATATAAAAAGTTATATTCTATAGGCCTTAATTCTGCTCCTCAAAAAAAATTAAAATAATAAAACAATTGGACAATCACTTCTGATTAAGGATGATATTATTTCAGCTCTTAAATTTAATTTTAAATATAAAAATTATCATTTCAGTAGGCTTTTTTAATTTTTGATACTAAATATAATAAGATCTAAGGCCCTGATTCTAGCCCCTTCAGTGACAAACATAACATTTAAAGTAAGATGTTCTTGTTCTTTCTTGACTTGGTCAAGAATTGTAGAAGCTGTTCAGAGTGATCTTAAACATTCATCTTTGCATATACCCTGGCAGTGGCATCAGAAGTGACTTTCTCTTGAATAATGAATGACCTTCAATTTGAAGGAGTCATAGACATCTAACTGTCAACCATAACTAAGTGTGTGCATACATGTGGAGATGTACTGAGGTTGTGTTTTTTTAAAAAAACAATGAACTGTTTTAACTGCTGTTAGTGAATGAAATATATTTGTATTCATAATCATAATAAACAAGAAAAACAAGAAAAGGAAGAGTATATGTTTAATGTCAATAAAGTAACAGCATAAACATGTTTCTTACCTAAACTCAAAAGAACTTTATACACAACACTACCAATATGCAAGCTACTCACGCTGGTCTCCCGTGTTCATCTTTGTCGACCATTGAATCTGAGACACCTTCTTTCTCCATCAGCATTTTTCGAAACATAGACACTTTCTGTGTAATTTCTTCTGGTGAGTACCTACAACATAACATACAGAAGAGAGAAGGGTCAAATTAAGAAAATACAAAAACAAAGTAGGTGAAGCCATGCAAATTAGTCAGACACCACCATCACAACTAAATCTTTAACTCATCATCTTAAGATATACTGCATATTGTTAAAGAAACATATTGGACGAGATAATAAAAAAGTTTCATGACATGGAACTACAGAGACAACAGCTATGGTTTCCAGTACCTTTGAAACAATGAGTAGTGTAAGTTCAGTTCTCAATCAGCCAAACAGGCTCCAAGCCACTTGAAAGTTTTTCTAGTCTTTTATTTCTAATTCATACAAGTGAGATCTTTTCTGGAACTTAAGTTTTTAACTGCTTCAAGTTAATGATAACCGATTTGCTGAACTGCAAGTATGATAGCAGTTGTCTGTTCGTATAGATTAACAAGATACAACTGGCATTTTAGTAACAATTACAAAATACAGTATAGAAATGTCATTTAATGTTTAGAGCATTTTCTGTGTTCAAAGGAGACTGACAAAAAAAAAATAATATGACAAAATGCTGATTTAAAGATTTTAATATACACGTGACCATAGCCTATAATAAGTTTGGTTTGGGGTACCATCACCAAAAACAGGTGATCTAGCAACACTCATTTTATTCTTTAATTAATGGTATGAAAGGTGTCAAAATTTATTCTTAAAGAGTTATTTTGCTATGGCATCCTTGTAATATGTGTCTTACAATTGCTCCTGTCCCCCAATAGTGTGGTGACAAAAAGCCCATTATTATAAAAATAAAACTATACGGCATTGCATTTGTTCTACTATAGGGAAATCCTACAATGCTTAAAATTATTATTCAATTTGTATTTAATACACTAAAGCTAAATTACTATGTAATGCCACAATATTACTAAATTCTGCTCATTTTGTATGCACATTCCTTTAAATTAAAATTTCTACATAAACATTATATGTAAATTTCTATGTAAGCAAGTTGTATCGGATATGGCCCAGAGTTTCCCCAAGCATCATAAAACTGGAGGAAATATTAATTATTTTTTCTTTTTCTAAAGAAAAGAAATTAACTATAATATTTTTTTAAGTTCAATAAATACATCAGAGATTTTGACTTTAAACAAATAGGCCCCAACTTATGTTTTCATCACAATTACTGACTCATACAGAATCTAATCTTGACTGACTACAATGAATAAAGTGAAATGGTTGTTCTTTCCCATCCTCCATAATGTCCTAATTTTTCACCTTTACACCACTTAGAGAACTGATGAGGTCATTGTCATTTGGACACCAAATGAAAGTTAGCTTTCAAAATTAAATTTAAAAAATTACCCAACACAGTGAAACAAATGTCTTCTCTAAGGATAGAGCCATGGAAAACAAGTGTGTTAGGCTGCATGGTTTTGTTGTTAATTACAGTAATATATACAATTTTACAGTAATATATACAATTTTACAGTAATATATACAATTTTACAGTAATATATACAATTTTAAATATCAAATTCATGCAGTGCTCACACTACTTTCAAAATGAAACAGCTCATTGTGAATTTACTTTTACTGAACCTATCTTGAACATATACCGTAAACTTCATTAAAAGAGTGAATAGTTTTTTTTCTAAAAGAGAACAAAAAACTGATAATATGCATGCACTTATGATAACTTTTTTCCCCCGATTCTTTTAGTTATTTTATACAACAGAATGCAACTTTAAAACTCAAAATCGTATATTGTATACTATTTAAGATATAATGAACATGCATTTTATTCTTCTGTTCAGAATATGCAACTAAACTACACATTCACACAAGATTGCCATTTTAACTTTGATCTGGAAAAAAGGACCGTCATCTTCATAATATGTAATTTGCAAGATTATACATAATTCATTAATGGGCAAGAAAAGTACAAACAGCAGCCAGAAAGGTTAATTCCTCCAAGGTGTTATGTGATGACTTCTTATAAACAACAATCACTTAGATGTTTATTACTTTTGTAGCAAAATGTTGACATAAAATTAAATTAAATAAGATAAAATGGAATTTATTTTAGGGGTTGCACACACAAAACTCTAACATGGCAGCCAGATGCATGCATGACAGAAGATTTCATTTCACACATGTGTGCTTAGTTCTTCTGTTGTCAAGAACTGGTGTTACAGTAGACCTGGAGGGCAAGTGTCAAAAGCTACTGCAAATAAAGTCTTAAGTTTTAACACTGCAACAATTGCCAGTATTTTAGACCAGATAATAATTAGCACAATCTGCTGTCAACCATTCAGGGGTGAAATTTATCTTATTCAATTAAGGCAAATTGCCTACTGGCAATCATCTATGACTTTCACTAACAATGCTACTTTTATTCATCTGGTGAACCATGCCAAAATGTTGCTGTGACACCAACGCCACCTAGTTAATGGTAATGGTAATGATTATTATTATTAATTAAACATCCATAACTAATTACAAGTGATGAGAATCTTAATTTATGTTATTAATAATTCTCCAGAAGACACCCCTTGTCTCTCTCATTTGGTGGATATGCGGGCGCTGTAAACGATTTCTCTCTTCCACAGCATTAAAGATAAACATTAACCGTCACACAATATTTCCATAAGTGGACAACGTCTTACTAAAGAAGAAGACAAATCTGTCTTTAATCTATATTTAGCAAGCCCCCATCCATCCACTGTCCTTCCAACATATGGTTCTCAATATGTGTAAGACAGTCAATAAATTTATTAAATTAACAATCAAATATATAACACATGAAAATAATCAAGAGCGCTGACATTTACATCACTTCACAACAATGTTCAATTAACATTGGACAATTGTTCAGTTTATCCTAGCTTAGACATAAGCAGTCAATAGTGTAAATATATAATCAAGTTCAGGGATATCATCATGGAAATGAGACTGGACTTTTAGAGAAATAGTTAAAGTCAATGCATATAACCTGTTCAAAGATGGCAGCTGTCGCCAGCACGTTTCACAATCATGCAATTTGCAACAAGTCACTGCCTTTCAAATTTTGACAAGGTCCCACATTCTTTCTAGAAGCATGATACACAACAGTTCCAGAATCTTTGATGCACTCTCAAGCAAGTCTTAGAGAATCATTCTGCCACCACTGAGCTAGTTCTTCCTCATTTCCTGCAAAGCCATCAATGTCATCAGCAAAGTGTAAGTTCATTATTGTTTAGCTTCCAATAATAAGAGTTCCTTCATGGTCTTCCAGAGCATCTGTCATGATTCTTTCAAGGATGTTGAAGAGAGTAGGTGAAAGCAAGCAGCCTTGTCTGACTCCCACTTTTGTCCTGAACCAATCTCCTATTTGGCTGTTGAAGCAGATTGAGCTCGTGGCCCACACCCTATCAAACACCTCCTGAAAATCTACAAAGACATGATAAAGGTCTTGGTGGTGCTGGAGGTACTTCTCACATAGTAATCTCAGGTTAAAAATCTGTTCAGTTGTACTTCGCCCTGGTTGGAAGCCTGCCTGTTCTTCAGCTATGATTTCCTCTGCCTGCAGCTTCAGTCTGTTTAATATGATCTTTAGCATGACTTTGCTTGGGTGGCATGTAAGACTGATCGTACAGTAGTTCTGACATTGCTGCAAATTGCCTTTTTTCAGGAGAGTTATTATGAGTGAAAGTGTCCATGGTGTTGGCCATTCCCCTGTCTGCCAGATCTTATTGCAGATTGTTAGTAGGGCACTTATCATGGCTTCTCCCCCTTCCTGGACTAGTTCTGCATGAAGGTTGTGTGTTTGTTTGCATGTGTGTGTGGTGTGTGTGAGAGAGAGAGAGAGAGAGAGAGAGAGAGAGAGAGAGAGAGATGAGATGAGATGAGATTACAACAAAGATAAACAGAATACAACTATGAGGGTGTTAGCAAATATCATATGAATAAAGTGTTAGTATACAAGGATAAATAATTTGCACAAAAGATTAAAGATCAAGAAAGGATGATAAAATACTGAGACAAATTAGTATTAAGAATCCACTAACAGTCAAGCTTCATGCAAGTGCTGGGGATATTAAAACTTCACATTATCTAAGAGCAGTTTATACTCAGAGAACTAAAAGAACTGACCTAGAAGAGAGTATTATAACAATTATTTTATATTTGTTCCATGAAGAAAATAATGTCCATTGACCAAAGTATAATAAGAGATGTTTTAAACTGTCCACACACTTCACAATAAAATGGTTCAATTTGTCTCTAAGGACAAAAATAGGTATATTAATGAAGTTTGGATAAAAGTACTTTAAATTTTTTTAATGTAACTATATATAAGGTTTAATCTTTAAATAAACAAATGTAACTATATATATAAGGTTTAATCTTTAAATAAACAAATGTAACTATATATAAGGTTTACTCTTTAAATAAACAAATGTAACTATATACAAGGTTTAGTCTAAATAAACAAATCACTAATATACTGCTGTAATTAATCATTTCTTTGATTTAGTATTTCATTTGTGAAATGAAATTTTCTTTAAATGTGGAATGGAATTTCTGTTGACTTATTTCTTTCTTTTTCAAATAAATAAAACAATAAATAAAAGCAGATATGAATATGCAAAAACATGTGGAATATACTTATATAGCAGTACTAGTAGTAAAATATTATATTGGTTGTTAAAATCTGACCCCAAACTTAGCAGCTCAATGGGAGTGAGGTGATATTTTTTTAACTGATACTTGTGATAGATGTCGACAAGTATTTATAATTATGCAAATACTTTTACATCCTGCAAGGAACAAAAGTATACCAAGGTGCTGTGTTTGTGCTTGAGATATCTATTCTGTCAATGCATATTGTGAATGCTTTCATTGTAGAAAAATTAAGATCAGTAGCATGACCTTTCATTTCACTAATGGCCTGAAAATTTTATTTACAAACAACAGTAGATAAATAAAGAGCAGACATGTGCAGATAAATAATTTCCAACACCATTTTAGGAACCCTTGGGGTTTTTTTGGTCCAATCTATTGTCAACTGTAGGCTTGGCAGGCCTAATAAAAGGAAGAATAACAATTAAAATGACTGCACCCCACCCCTTCCAATAAAAAATATAGTAAAATATACTAATATAAATTATCCTGTTGCATGACAACACTACACTGGAAACAGACTTAACCATGCATCGATTACAAGAGATTGAACACCAAATCAGTAATCCCCAGGGAACAATTAATTTCCTAAGCCCAATCAAATATCAGGAACCTGATGGCAATCTATCAGAAGTGTGGCTCTATACTGGTATTCAAAGCTCTAAATAACTGCAAAGCAAAAAATATATATACGGCTACAGATCACAACAATTACTGCAAATGTGTGCAATGCAATATGTCTTATATTAAAAAAAATAATAAAAATCTGACTAAATTAAATTTGACTAACAGGTTCCAAAATTGTAATTTTAAAATTAAAAGAAAACTATAATAGTTAATACAAATTGTGATGCTAAAGCCACCTAGTTAATGGTTATTATTATTATTATTAATCATCCATAACTAATTACAAGTGATGAGAATCTTAATTTATGTTATTAATAATTCTCCAGAAGACATCACTAATCCCTCTCAGTTGGCAGATATGCAGGCACTGTAAACGTTTTCTCTCTTCCACAATATTAAACTTTAAAGACAAACATTTATTGTCACACAATATTTCCGTAGGTGGAAAACTTCTTACCAAAGGAGAAGATAAATCCATCTTTTAATCTATATTTAGCAAACCCCCCATCCACCCACTTTCTTCTCCAAAATAATTTTATCAACATGTGTAAGGTCAATAAATTTAACAACAAATTTATTATATCAGCAATCAAATATACATATAATAAATGCAGTGAAAAAAATTACCTGACATCAATATTTCCAAGAAACCATCTTTGAATAATTTTTAATACCTGTACAGTCTTATATCCTAACACACAATTCAACTGACTAGAGTCAATACAAATCACAGGATAGTTCTATATCAGAGAACAGAAATGGAGTTATTAGAGAAGAGCAATAATAGTGTCTAGGCAAAGTTGCAATAGTCCTTTGCAGGTTTTAAGTCACAAGTTCATTGTTCACATTATTAATGTCAGTTCCACATGTTTCCCCTCACACATTGCAGAACACTGATGAGCTGCTATTCCCTAGAGGCTAGTACCATTCTGCCCTATTAGCTCCCTTAAACATAACAACAATTGTAGTAATTTTCAGTAACATCCTTGCACCAGAAATTCCACAATGTAGTCAGCATACTTTGCCACCACACATCAACAGAGTACAGTGTATACCTTACACATACACACTGGGGTTGATACTTCTCGCATCTACCACTGCTATAGTGGTTTATAAATCACAGGAGATTCAGGTAAAACAAGAAAAGGCTATTATTCCCCGTAAAATATAATCAGGGAATAATGCTAAGTTTCCAGTTTATTCATCTTTAACTCCACTCTCTCTTACAAACAAGTTTCAACTTAAAGTTTCCTGCAACAGTGTTTATTAGCCTGATACATGCACACAGCATAATAGTTTATGAAGGGTTCACTAGAAACGATGTCAAGTGTTTAGCATACTACTACATATGAGCATCTTATTTCACAATTTGTACAAATAATAGTCTACTCACATAGTACATCTCTATGTAAAATGCAAGTATTACAAATCAATAGCAAAAATGCACAAAATATTTTAAAGTCCATTCTCTCTCAATCAATTAACTCACCATTAAGCTAGCGGTTGCCTTTCATGACGGGACCTCTTGCCACTCCAAATTTAAAGTGATTAGACAAGAGATTTCTTTACAGCAGGTAAACTTTTGATCTTAGCCCACTGGCTGGTCTTACTCTTGTAAATCTTAACCACTGGATAATAAAAACTACTCATCTAGTTGGAATTGGTTTGGATTTCAATCAGCAATTTCTAGCCTATCCCCACCTGAGTTGTTTACTTCCAACTCTGACACTTAAAATATCAGCATAAGCAGTGCCCAAGGTTGGGTTACTTTGACATTTAACAATTTATATAACAATCAAGTCTAGAAATAGGGATAGGCAAATTTTCTGCCACACAAATAATTCAAAATTTTAGTCAATTCACAAATATTTTTAGGACCCAAGTGATTTGAATTAAACATATTCTGTTGTGCATGTAATAAAATGAAAAATGAATTTCAGGATGCATGATTAGGAAAGAAAACTAAAATAAAAATTTAACATATATATTTTAATCAAACTTCAAATAATGACATGATAAATGAAGTTATAAAAAGAATTAAAGCAATAAATACTTGATACAGTTATAACTTATATATTCCTAAAATAAACTAAATAAATCAAAATGCATAAGTAGATGAATCACAACACGATTGCAAGCAGTGACAAGCTAAAAATTATAAAATAAATTCATGCCCAATGAACAGTTCTGATATTAGTGATAACCAGAAAAACTACAAAATATCATGCCATCATGCACAACAAACGACTTATGTGCACCATTATATCATATGTCAGTTATATTTTTTAATGGCATATTAGTAAGCATAGATACTGTAATTATAAAGTACTGTAAATGCAGATGTCAAAACTGGATATTCTTAATTTTCATAGTTTCTACCCCCCCCCCCAAACTAAAGATTAAAGTGTAAAAGAATAGATGTGTTTTGGTGAGTGGCCAGATGTGACTGGAGCCTATTTAGATTTTTCTTAAAGAATTACTTTCATTTCAAATATCCATAAGATCTTTTAGAATTTAGTTAATAAATCTATGAATATTATGTTAGGCAATTAAGATACTTTGATCAAAAATATAAATTATTATATTTTAAATTAATAAATATGAAAAATGAATGCCTGTATAAAGCTTTAAAATTTAGACTTGGGGGGTGCAGAGGGGAAATATGAGAGAAATTCATAATACTGACAGGGTGGAAACAACCCAATTGTGAATAATCTATTTAGGATATTGTGCTCCAACACCACAGCCCTAGAGAGGGCCACCTGCCACCTCGAAAATTGATGCATCGAAAACAATAGGTAGCCTGCTTTTTTACGTGAGACAAAACCTGACAAGAAGATAAAAGTGAAGATGAAGCAAACTTAAATGTGAAGCTCTGGTGAATGTAACACACAATGCTTTGATTATAAGCACTCTGTCTTGCTCTGAGAATGTCTGCAAAAAGTACTGTTGAATTAAGTACTTATGGTTACATTAATGATTAGTCCAGGATATCCAATGTTATAATGTTCATATCCTTATAATCTCTCAGAACCACTCTTTTTCCTTTTAATACAAAAAAAATTTACATCTGCAAGTGTGAACTAAGAAATTAAGCAGCAGCTTTTAAAGTGACAAGATCAAAAGCTATAAATAGTATTAAGAGGATTGCTTTTTCTTTACCAACATTACTTTTAATGTAATGTGCTGATGCAGAAGGGACCTATTAACAGAGGAATTCTGCAACATTTCACAAATGTCATTTAAATTAAATCTAATTCTAAAGAAAGAAGTCATTTTTCTTTCACCTTTTCTTCTTCTATTGATGAAAATGTAAACTATCTCTTGAAGAAAGCATCTCTTTACTATGTCTGTAAAAAGGGAATCATGCAAAGGAAGACAAGACAATTAAATGCAAAAATACAAATCAAATAAAAATGGGGACATTATATTCTGAATCTCATATATCTTTACAAAAATATTAAAATCAGCAGTGATAGCATAAATTCATTTCAAGATGCAATGGCTCTCATTTGCTGCATGTGTGCATCGTAATGCTCATTATGCTGATTAATCCAATAATCTTTGATACAAATAAAAAACTGTCAGTTTGTTATGTAGATTGTAACTGATGCATAAGACAACAAACTGCACATTGGTAGGCAGAGATTAGCAAAATTCTAAATCAATTCATACAAATATTAATAAGATTGAATGGGTTTAACTTACAATTCAATGCATGTGATTTTATATGAACTCCCAACATACTACTGAAATGACTGCTAATATATATGCTGATAATTAATTAAATATAGAGATCTAGTGATCCCAATGTCTAATACTTTCTACCAAAGCGCTAGGCAAAAAGTAATTAATAAGGAATACTGTCTTTGGTAGCTGTAATTGAAGACTGCCAATCAGTAGAACTACTGATAATAATTATATGAAACTATAGTAGTTCAGTAAGAGTTGATTATTTAAAACAAGTGTTTTGTATACTGCATCACTGTATCATAATTCATAGAGAATTATAAAAAGTTAAATATTAAATACAATGCATAGACTTTACATTTACAGTTAGATAATAATAACAATTACATGTATTTTATATGAAAAAAACTGTAAAATTATTAAGTAACCAAAAATGCTGTGTATTTATATTTACCAAATAAATAATGTTATTAAATGGTTAACTGTGATAAAACATTAATTTTGTTGTTGAGGAAATTAGATGTGGGTTTTTTTCTTCAAAATCACAATAGCAGATAGAGAGAGCAATTAAATCCCAGCAGTCAATATGTTCAACTGAAAGAAATCAGGTGCTGATTTGACTCAAATCTGGCCAGAATGTTTCTGGCATTTCAATCAGGAAGATTCTTGGAGACACATGGGAAGAATACCTAATTCTGTGGAAGAGCCATGCAAGAAATAATCCTAAAGTTTAAGGAACTAAAGACATTTTGGAGGTTCTAGACACAAATTCAGATAATCTCACACAAGAAATAACAAAAGAAAGAGAAGGAAGGGACAAGACAAGGAGAAGTGTGGGGAGAGAAAGATGGTTAAAAAAAAAAGGAGGTTCTAACTTCTACTCAGACAAATTCAGATAATCTCACACAAGAAATAATAAAAGAATGAGAAGAAAGGAACACGAGAAGTAGTACTAGAAGTGTGGAGAGAGAAAGATGATGAAAAAATTAGGTATTCATTAGGAAAGATTTAAATATATTTTCAGAATTCATAAAATTTCCATCAAACAATGTGCCTATTGATGAAAATTTCAACAAATTTTAAAAGTTCCTGCTATTTACAGTGTTCTGCACTGTTCTAGTGCTAAATGTTCAAGGCTAATGCTGCTGCAATGAAACAGAATAAAGTATTTATAGTATTTATAATTTGTCTATAAATATGAATTCTGATTATACCCATTTTTAATATATATATATATAGTTTAGTTAAAAACTTAATGTGTCATACTCGAGAACAAACAAGAGTTACATTATATATATATAACTTTATAAGTCAGTTTTACAAATACAGATAACTATTATGTGTACAGTTTAGCTAGAGTGTTTAAAAGTGTACAATTTAGCTAGAGTGTTTAACAGTTATCAGTTATGTGTTCAAAAGCTAAGTCCTTTTTAACTCTAACACTAACAGTAACAGTAAATACTCTAAAAAGTCTAAGGTGCTGTCAGATTGAAAGTTAAATGTTGAATACAAAGGTTGCAATTACACAGTAATAAACACTAAAGTTTCTTTCTATTTTCCCTTTCCATTTCTTTTTATCTTCTGAAAGTGAATGTCAATGTTTCTTCACCAAGTGAAATAGTTATGCTGCTGATTATGCCTTTAAAGTTTAATGGGTGTCACTACTCTCAAGTTTACTTGCAATGTAAGAGTTAAGGGAGCTAAAACTACCATATGGCAATGAAATTCCAGAAATATATTCCTAAAGAATGCAATTTTTAAAATAATCTTGCCAGGTGTTCTTGAATAAATTGCAGGCCTGCTAAAAATCTATGATTAACATAATTTATAATAATTATCATTAGAACAATACAAAATATCTAAATACACAATATTTATAAGTTACTGCACTGCTTCGTCACAACATACTTACACAACATTATTGACTACTCATAAGCAATATACACACTAACAATCGGTGAAATATACTTACATGCACAAGCACATAAACACAGTAGACCAATTACAAAAAAAATGTGATCATTTTATCTATACCATTACTGGACTAATAGTAATACCAGTCTCCAATAACCTAAGGGACTATAGAAGACATTCTCAGGACAACAAATCAACACCAAAAGACGTGATAGTTTCTGACAATGCTTTATCCAGCATCTGCCTTACATTTACAATGCCTACTTAGCACCAGATCAATAATCCAAAGACTCACTTTCAATTGTGTAAAAGCTACTAATACCAATATCCAAAAAATCCTGAAGGAGTGGAAGTACAAATCTTTCTGTTCTATAATAACTTTATGTTATCAAAACTCATCAATACTATGATTATGAATACATTTTAAATAAAAGTATAGTGTACATTTATATTAATTAATGAAATGTGTTAAGTATCTTTACAAGAATATGTAAGCACACACACACAAAAAACTCTTACACATGATAAGATTAAGAGGTTTGCAAGTTGACACATAACTGTTGTGGGGGGTTTTTTAAACAACAACAACAAAAAAAAAATGCACCAATGCACAGTTTAAATATTATTTTATGTTTCACAAACCTGCCTAATCAATTTACAATTTAATTATTTGCAGTATGCATGTCAAAAATGAAACATCACAAGATAATTTACTAAATTACTTATGAATATTTAATACAGTATACAATAATTCAGACTTCAATGTCTTTTCTGATAATAGATTTTATAATAGTTTTTAAAATTTACTGCATTAGATAATTAAATTTGGTTATGGTTCATTAAACTAAATAAATTAACAATAGCAATTATCCAATAAACTGAATAATCTTTGAAGCTTTAAAAAATTTAAACAGTCTAAAAAAAGATGGTTGAGGGGGAGAGAAGAACTCTGAGGACTGAGCCAGCATGTGGCACTAGTATAGATTGGTAACATTTACGCTATTGAAACCACACAGTGTAAGGAGTCCACGATTGATTTTTGGGCAGCCCGTAGCAATGGATAAAAATAAATTATATCACTTTTTATTACTATATTAGTCTTTATTTAACACTTATGTGCTAGCATTTCCTACAAAATCAAAAATATAATGAACTTATTATAAAGTGAAATAGTATCAAGAATGACACAAACATGGCTGAAAAAGTTCACCATATGTTGCAGGAGCTCAAGGCAATCTCTGTTAAGAAAAAAGAATCACTTCTTAACTTTTAGACAAAACGAGCACCATCAGTTTTCCGGAAAAAAAAGCTTCTATTCAGGATAATTTAGAGTCCAATGAGCAACCCTGATATCAAGAATATCATTATTTTTGAAACACTGCCTTTATCAAGCCATTTGGTTATTGCAAGAAATGCCACTGTTCAATTACCCCAAAATTGGTTTGCATAATCAACAGAACAAGGGGACTGCTTTGCAATGAGTAGAACTTAAAGACTTAAGAGATAAACACAAAAAAAAAACTGAGTTGGAAAAGAAATTAAAGAGGAAGATTGGTGATCAAAGAAGATCTCCCTAAATAATGGAATTGAAAAAAATAACTGAATGCTTTATTGGAAGATAATCCTGAACTATGCATAAAACTGAATATCAGGGCCTAATGAGGTCAATCATAAATCGAAGAGGAACAATCACTGTTTCTGCACACTATACTGGATATCACAATGCATGGTTCAGCTTCTCAAACAAAGGGACAGTTCAAAGTCTACAGAGGTATCAAAACCCTAGATCAATTAACAGAGCATTCAAAAGTAAAAGATGGCTTTAAATAATGTCAAAGTGTAGTTCATCGTCAGAAGGCAAGCATCATGTAACCACTGTTCTTGTAAAGTTAATTAGAGTGCAATATGATTATCATACTAAACAAAAATTCCATGTGATCTTTATTGCCCTTCACTTCAATCACTGGTAGAAGTCAATAGTCATGGCTCATACTAGCAAATGTGGAAAATGAAGAAAGTGTGAATTAGATTGATGAGGATTTGGAGGGAATATTCCTTCCAATAAATGATGTTAATCTAAAAACAAATGGACTTCTTGTTCATTCAATGAAGGAGCATCTTACTTTGCACTGGTAATTGGTATTGTGGTAAGTGGTATAGAATGATAACTAAGAAGAGAAGTAAATAATTTACAAATACTTCAGATTTTAAACCCTTAGAATTTTTCTGGATTTGGTGAAACTTTAAGGTAGAAACTTTAATGTTTATTGTTAGTAAGAAATGAAGTGATTGTTGTGTTTAATTTACATTTCATTGTAGATTTATGTTTAAAAATTAATTAAATTTTAAACATCACTATATAATCTTTTTACTACTTCTAGCCAAGCTACCATTGTAAAAACCTGGTTAATTAAACACTATTTTAAATAAAAGACTGTTCTTTAGTCTGTATAAACTATAATTAAATGATTAGCTTTACATTTACATTCACTTTTCAGTATTACAAAAAAATTGATTTTTTTTTTTTTTTGGGGGGGGGGGGAATAAGAGATTTGACACATGGAGGGTGGTGGTGTTCTGGATGAGGGAGAGGGGAGGTTAAAGAATGGTAACGTGTTGGGGAGGGGGAAATAAAAAACTGCAAAAATTATGTGACATCATATGTGGATGACCCAATAGCATCACAGAGACATGGAGAAACAAATACTTGTACATAAGGCATAACTCAGTTACCTGTCCATTCCGTGTTGTAAGATTTAATTCCCTTTATTTATCACTCCTTGTTACTTGTTATTATTCTATTTATTATTACATTTGAACTTAATTTAGATCCACACATATAAAAAAAAAATTACAAAAAAATATAAAACATGAAAATACATTTCACAAAAAGAAAAATGCTTAATGTGCACTAAAACTAGTAAAACTGACAGGTGGGGATTTCAGATGTAATCTGGTCAGATTTTAAATATATGTAGCTCTAGAAATGGAATACCCACTGAATAGTTATATATATATGATAATAAATAGCTTTCAATTAATTTACTGCTGGAAAAATCTTTCAAAACATTTAAGCATGCAAAAAAATTGCTTTGTGCCAAAATGAACACCTTTGTAAATCTAATTGCTCATTTTCTTTTAATTTTATATTTTCATAACTTTAACCATTAATATTTTCATGACACAGAGAAATAAAATTTCAATCTTTTCAGTTTTATACTGAAGCCGTGAAGGTATAACACTGGACAAAAGGAAACTGAACTCTGCATGAATTTCTTGTTCTAATGCAGACCTTCACTGCACACAGAACAAAGAAAGTACAAACAGCCTTGACTAGACAGTAGACTATACCCAGAGAATTTTAGTTTTATGTCATGTGGCAATCTCATGCATGATCAAAAAATGTTGCTTTATACTTCTATTAAATCCTAAAATAATAACATTTATAAAAGTTGCTGACTATTTAACCTTTGTCAGAACATTTAGAAATGTTGGCATTGATTGAAATATCTGGTTTTTATGAACACATATAAATGATATATATGCTTGAAGTGGATTCCTATTCACTTGGTCTTTGTGCAAAAATTAAATGAGATTATGAGTCTTAGATCAAAAGACTAGTTTTTTTTATTTTAATGAGTTAATGAAAAAAAATGCTGCTACTAATAAAGAAAAAGAGACTTTCTTGTTTTTTAAAAACTGTAATTTTCAATTGATTTCCTTTAGAAACAGGTTGGTCATATAATGATTAGGAAATAAGAAATTTTTATTTAAAATTTTATGCCACCATTAAACATTATCTCTGAAGACATGCAATCTACCTGCCCATTTGCAATGTAGATACAGATATAAATTGTGTCTCCAACCAGGCAAGTTAAGGATTTCCCTTTCAAAAAAAAAGTCAGTCAGTTTAGAGAGACCTTGTACTGAAACTTAAATGTAGGACCATACAGGTGACAGGTTTACTGGTTGTGTTTTATTTCTTTCTACCATAGCCCAATGTTCTATTATTTTATTAACAGTTTGCAATACAGATGCAGGTTTTAGTTTGTTCCAAAGATTTGTGTTCAATTTAAAAAGAGCTATTATTTTGTTTCTCTGCAGGTGCATCAGTTATCAACAATGATTCAAGATAAAATGATAGATATACACCTGTTACTTTTTTCTTTTTTGTTGTCAGAAAGTGTCAGTTTAAACTGACTTCTCGTTGCCATAGTTTAAGGCAAGTGATCCGATGAACGTTTTCTTTAAGTCAACTGATCTGCACTGAAATGGCCCTAAACTAACTGTCCAAGCTTGCATGCGTGCGTGCGTGCGTGTGTGTGTGTGCGTGCGTGCGTGTATGTGTGTGCACGCAAATGCATATATGAAATAAGCAAGCAAGGGTATGTTCTAATGATTTAAAATAAGCTGAGAGAGATCTGTTATCTGCTTTCTGAAGTCAAACAAGTTGTACACTTTATCCACTGCTGATTTGTACTCTTTATCCAATGTTATTATAATAATATTAATCTTGTGAAAGATTTAGAATGTGTAATAAAATTACTATGCATAATCAATTGCTGATAACTCTAGTTCATATGACACAGAAGATGAAATTATGTCAGCCATACTTGTTTATAAATGTTGATTTTTAAATGTGGTAATCATTTTTAAATTAATATAAGTTTATAACTTTACATGGTGACAATCTATTTATTCATAATGTCCTTTTCCAACTTTTATTAGTGACACCTTTATGCTTTTACTGCACTGCAAACTTTGTGTAATGGAAATGATTATGAATGGGTTAAGAATAAATTAATATTCTAGTTAATATGTGCTGAAACAGTTATGTAAAATAAATTGTTAAATTACCCCTCAAATCACATTATGCAAAAAGTTATGAACTGAAAGGATTAAGGGGCTGTTCACACCATATTTAATGAAACAGATTTTTAAAACAAATTCAGCAACTTTTGTAACAGCAGATAAGCATTGTCTGTAAGAGTTTAATCTACTTGTTGTGTGCATTTTAACTTACTGCAAAACTCAAAATTAAATTTTTAATTACGGTGAAAAGGTTTTTTTGCTATTTTTCTTTATAAATTCAAACAGTTCCGTTATCATTCATTAGTAAAATAGTAATAAAGTCAAGAATATCTATCTCCACATTTTGTTATGCAGTGCTATTAATCTTTAACAGCTCTAAGTGTTACATGCTGATAGACGATATTTTTTCATAATATTTATTTCTTTACATTCGTAATAGCAAGAGCAATTTATCACAAAGTCCAATCTCCACTTCTATACTTAAGAAATGGGTCTTACCCTTGTTCTTCCATCAACTCTTGCATCTCCATGCACTTAAGCTCCACACGTCGTTTGCGGTCATGGTACAAGATTTCTGCATTTGGCGGACGGGCCAGCTGCTTTTCCAAGCGAGCCACATCTTCCTCTGTGCGATAGTCTACACGGTCTTTTTGTCGTTTGACTGATGACAAATTGCGCTGTACAAAACCATTTGTCCCACTGCCCCTGGGTGTTTGCAGCCCAATACCGTTGTACATTCCAGTAAGATGTTACAATGCACAAAGATAGGTGGACTGCAGTAGTAATCTTCCAATTTGTCAAGTATTTTTGTTGTTGTTTAGTTTCTGATAGTACAAATCTGCACAGCAAATTTTTTAAAGAAAATTTTAAAAAATATGTAAGTGTATTTTAATATATCAACATCATGTTAAAGAACCCTTAGAAAGTTTTTAAAAGAATTGCCGTATATATGCTTGCTTCAAGAATAAATCAATAATGTATTTTAGTACCAAATGTAAGTGAAACTGAAAGTAGTATATAAAGAATATGTTTATTTTCTGTCTAGTAAGTAATTTATGACTAATAAAAATGGCTAAAATCCATTTATCATTGCTTGTTCTCTACTTTTTTCTGAAAATGTAATACAGATGTAAGTCTCATACTTCTCTTACTGACTGATCATGAAACTGAAGTTTCACTTTAGTACTTGCATAACATTTCATACCAAAGCCTCTGTTCTCATTCAACTGGATAATATTACCTCAAATCTTTTCCATAAAACTTTAAAAGAGTATATTACAGTTTAGACTTTAGACTAATATATAAGAAAACTAATCTAAAAACAAAGTCCATTTTACATAAGTCTAATATTAACTATAACTGAAAGTTCTTTTATCCTGTTTTTTTTTAATTAGACTAAAGGGCCTTTAAAACTAATCATAAAACTAATAAAACCTAATCAATAAAGTTTTGTTTTGCTTTTGTTTTGTAGTAAAAGGTATAATCCCAAATATTGCATGGTATGACAATGAATA
The DNA here is from genome assembly GCA_028829895.1 of Sinotaia quadrata. Lineage (NCBI taxonomy): Eukaryota > Metazoa > Mollusca > Gastropoda > Architaenioglossa > Viviparidae > Sinotaia > Sinotaia quadrata. The sequence continues at coordinate 95,039,346 of CM054183.1, read as the reverse complement.
AATGAATAATGCAACCTAGTTAATGGTTATGATTATTATTGCTAATTAATCACCCATAACTAATTACAAGTGATGAGAATCTTAATTTATGTTATTAATAATTCTCCAGAAGACACCACTTGTCTCTCTCACTTGGTGGATATGCAGGCACTGTAAATGTTTATTCTCTTCCATAGCAATGAAGACAAACATTTACATCACACATTATTTCCATTGGTGAAAAACTTCTTACTAAAGGAGAAGATAAATCCATCTTTTAATCTATATTTAGCAAGCCCCCCATCCACCCACTTTCTTCTCCAACATAAAGTTATCAATATGTGTAAGAAGGTCAATAAATTTAACAATAAATTTATTAAATCAACAATCAAATATGCAACAGATGAATAAAATCAGAGGAGCATTGACATTTACATCACTTTACAACAATGTTTAATTAATATTGGACAATCATTCAGTTTATCCTAGCATAGACATAAGCAGTAAATTAACATAAATACATAATCAAGTTCATGGATATCTTCACGGAAATGAGAGTGGAGTTTTAGAGCAACAGTTAAAGGCATTACACATAACCTGTTCAAAGATGGTGGCTGTCACCGGCAAGTGTTTCACAATGTTCTATACCAGTGTTTCCCAATGTGTGTGTGTGTGTGTGTGTGTGTTTGTGTGTGTGTGTGCATGCATGTGCAGGATTGCTGAAGCACACTGACATAAACACATAAAGGCATTGTCATTTTTTTAAATAATAAAATTAAAAAGAAACCTAATAAAGATTGCATAAGCAGGTTTTTGCCTGAGGTATTCATGTAATTTTAACTAAAAATTACAAAATGTATTAAATCTCATATTTTGATGATAAAATGTAGTCTACACTTTCAAATGAATATTTAAATTGATAGCTTAAAGCATGATATGGGGATGTATGAATAAATACTACTTAAATTAAGGTGGGGGGAGATCTATTTAATTGGTTCTCCTATATGGCTATAGGCCTATTTAATTTTATTTCGACAGTATCATATCAATAGTTAGGGCCTGGTGATTAGGCCTATATCTTGAAATGGGATATCCTCCATACACTCACGGTGCTGGCAATATAAATTTTGCTCAACAAAGCCTTCTATCAAAAATAAAACAAACTCTCTTAGTCGTATCGACTGCATACCCGGTACGTGTAGAATTACACGTCGAAGTTTAACATTACAATAATAAGCTAACAAAATTCATCGGAAAAGAATTGCTATTTTGTTTTTGTTTGTTATTAAAAAGAAATAAGTAAGAAGCAACAATTCTCAACTCTAAATCTAATAACAAATGCTGAAATAACAATAAGCAATACCTTTACTCAATTACTGTCGTCGGTGTTGAACCTAATTTTTCATTGTAAACTATAACAAACCACTCTTAAAACTGTTAACGCTCTTCTTAATAATATATATATAAACAAATCAAAACGTAAAGCAAACCTTATTTCCACATTAAATGGAACAGTCACATTATCTAAGTGGACTTACCTTGTGAAATGTTATGAATACACTTTTAAAATCGATATGTAGTTATTGTTATGATCGTTAAAACATCGCATTAAAATATTTTGACTTGTGCTGCGCATGTTATACGGAAATGACGCAAAGTTCCGGAGAAAACTGAGTTGTCTTTCTTGTTTACATTTTCTTCTTTTTTTTTCTTTTTTTTCACTTTATGCCGATGGATGGTTATGGATGAAAAACTCTACGAAAAAATTCTTTCAAAATAGTTTTGTGCTGAATTAATCACAAAACTTTATTTCTAAATTTATTTTCACTTTTTAAGAGTTTTTTTTTATTTTTTAAACTTTTATTTTTAAATATATATATTGCTTAGGGTTGCAAACTAGAAACAGAATTAATCAGAATTTAAAATGTGTTCATCTTTATTATTACTATAGAGATGATAAAATTTTCTTTTCCGGTTCAAAACCACAATGAAAAATGAAAGAAACCATTGTTCAGACCGACTGCTCCAATGTTAATTTAGGTAACAAGAACGGAATAACAATTTACACCACATGTATTCCAACTTTGTCCAAGAATTTCATAATTAGAAAATTTACAGTATAAAAACTTAGGGAATATATATATCATTTTAATTATATTCCATATACTAAATTAAGTCTAGTTGTTAATGAAGTCTACATTTGGTGTTATAAATATTGAAATACATTGTTTTTGATTGTTTTTGTACCCTAATCTTTCAAACTTGACATGCAGGCCAATTCATATATTAATTAATTATTGCAATCAGCCAAATCAATGTTGATCTTCTACAGGAAATTTTCAATGCTTCCTTAGAAGTGCTGTTCTTTATAGACTTAAGACTCCATTATATGAACATTAATCAGAATCTCTCCAGCTGTCACCAGGACATTGCCAATTTCCTTTTAATTTTATCAGACATGAAACCATTGCTTCTACATCTAGCAGTTAGTGATCTGTATTGATTCTTTTTCTTGGAATTCATCATTCTACAATTAACCTTATTATTCTAAAAGTTTGTTTCTTTGGGGATTGACATATTTTACTTTCATGCTTTCATCTTATTAAATTGTTATATTTTATGAATCAGTAGAATTGTGAATTTGAGTGTTCTTTTGCATACATGCTTGTGATGGAATGAGGTGGAGCTGCCAAACATTTCATTCATCTTTTAGACTCAAGGGCTTCAATCTACTGTTAGACTTGTGAATGTGGGCTTGGGTTTAGATCTTGCATTTTCATATCAACCTCTTACCTCCCCTCCTGCTTGAAGGCCTGGTGGTATTATACAGTCTTGGCAAATCTAGTAGGTCACATAATAATTTGCTAGATATTTAGCCTGGTTGACCACAACAGAGGTTCGCACTGAAATCAATCCAAAAATATCAATCAGAGCCACATCGTCCAGAAAGCTCTCCCAGACACCACTGGTAAAAAGGATTTTTGCCTAGAAAGGTTAGGTTGAACTTATGATTGAATTTTTTATAGTACATGTAGTTTGATTATGCTTGCATGCATTTATGTATGTATATATATATATTTTATTTTAATTCATATTCATTCTTTCCTGTCTTCTTTCACTCACCTATCACTTATCCATCCTCTCCCGTTTTTTGTGTATGAATGACGTGTCTGGTGCACCAGTTATTATCTTAGCGTCCACCAGAAATTTAGGAAATAATATTGTATGTTCTCGAATCAGTACTCTATTGGCATGCCAGTTTCTGCCCCATCTTTGCACCTCAGTCAGTGACAGACCATGCTAAGACCGGCTGAGTCCCTCGACAAACGCAAATAGACAAAATGCCCAAAGCCTGCACTACATATCTGCTGACCAGGCTGATGCAAAAACCACTACACTCTACAGTCAACATATAGCCACATCCCAGCAAGTCTAAAGAAATAATATATACAAAAACTCTCACTCTGTTATTCGAAATCTTGACTTGTCAGAACATGCTTGTGTCATTGTGATTTTATAATTTTTTCTGCTACTCTGACACAATTTTTATAAAGTTTTAATCTATCTCTAAATTTACAAGTATTTGCATCTTCTTTTCTACTGTTGCCATTGCTTTCATGTCAAGTTGGGATTGGGGGTCTTGTAGCTGTTTTTGTGATTTTTAATATTCTAAAAATATCCTTAAATTGTCAAATATTTTGTAACACCTCACACTACTGAAATGTGGTTGGCCATGTTAGGGTTTTAAGTCTTTTTAAACATCTTCAAGTTAAACCCCCACGCCACAGTGTTGTGAAATCTGTTTGTAACTCTGGTTGTCTACAATCTCATGAATATGGTGTGTTACTGTTAATGTCTTCCTATGTCATTCTCTAAGTGGTGAATCTTCAGCTGGAGCCAGGAGCAATGGTTGTTTTGCAAGCCAAAGATTTACAAAAGAAGGTTATGGTGAATAGAAAGGTGCTGGTCTCCCAGAAGAAAATCAGATGTTTAATTATGTAGATTTAATAATTAGCAAACTTAACCCACTATTCTAGAACTAGAAGTAGAATTATACTCTCCATTTAATTTTTGGATATTGACTTTAATTCTGTATCATATCTATTTGGGTATGTCTTCGAAAAATATCTGCTTGACAGTATGTTTGAATATATACTTTAGTTCTTTCACCTCTTTCCCTAACCTCTTGCCATATTCTTAACTGCAAACCTTACTTGACTCTAATGCTTATAAAGTTATAATTCTCAACAAATAAATTTTAGAGCTCCATACTAATTTGCATTCTTTATCTTATCTGACTGAATCTGTGAAAATATATATATTTAAATTTAGTGGGAAAAAATATTCTGCAGTTCATAAATTATTTTCATTGCATCTGTTAATAAATGCAAACAGTGAATATATAATCCGTGTGTTTCTTAAGTTTACCTGCAGCTGATAGGGCAGATCCAGGCCATGACATGGGAATGACAGTGACTTATTAATCTCTTTGATTTGTGGGGGGGTGGGGTGGGGGGGGGCAGATAGACAGTAGTTTGACATAAGTACTCTTCCATCTGACAATAGTTTGACATGACTATTCTTCCAGCAGACAATAGTTTTACATGACTATTCTTCCATCTGACAATAGTTTGACATGACTATTCTTCCAGCTGACAATAGTTTGACATGACTATTCTTCCAGCAGACAATGGTTCGACATGACTATTCTTCCAGCAGACAATAGTTTGACATGACTTCTTCCAGCAGACAATAATTTGGCATGACTATTCTCTTGCAGACAATAGTTTGACATGACTACTCTAAAAAGCAGACAATATTTTACATGACTACTCTTCCCTTCACAACACATTCATTCTTCCACCACTCCCATGTCCACCTTTCTTCCTTGTCAGACATATTTACCCTTCACCAATTACGCCCTGTAAAAATCAACATTTACTGCAGTATATTCTCTACACATTACTGTTTGCATCTTTCTCCCTATAAACATTCTTAGCCACTTAAATTTCTAAAATTCCTTTATACATTTCTCACAGATTTTTTTTTTAACCACAAAGTCCCAAAAATATATTACTTACAGTCAACTCATCATGCATATTGATAAAGTATGGATAAATACCATTTCAAAATGCTTCAGTTAGGTGGGTTAGCACCTATCTTATGAAATCTTCCTGATGGTGTACCCTAATCATCTAGCATTATCACAATTTATTTCCCACAACTGAGCAAGATCATAACTTAGTGATAAGACACATAATTAAAAACCTGGAAGCAACGAGGGTTGAAACTGATTTCAAACTGGCTGCATAGAAAATAACATTTAGTCTACCATATAGCCTCACTTAAGACCCCTCCTTCATTGCCAAAATCAGTTTGGCCACGGATTAATATGATCCAAGCTGCTGGCTAATAACAAACATCTCACACACTTTTACTGTTGCATCCCACTTCACCCCAGAATGGCAAACAAAAATAAATAATAGCAGTTGACCTATTACTAATATTAGTAACTAACAAAGAGAACAGAAAATAAAATATTCATAAATGAAACAATACTAAACAAAACCCCATTGAATTGGCATATAAAGTTTGAAATAATCAGAAAACTTGCATAAATATTTCAAGGATAACAGATGAGTGCCTCTGAAAGACGGTACTGTACAATGGTCACTAGTTATGTATAAAACTGGAAGGATAAATTATTATCAAATCCATGAGAACTGAGTGAAATTTCTTAGTATTACTGAGGAATTCCTAAATTTAGCTTACACCGAATAATATAATACACATTATCACTGACTAAAATTAAAAATGTCAATACAATGAACAAAACGTGCAAATAACAACAATTTAGCATCCACCGCACTTCTTTAATAGAGAAAAACTGCCAAAACCCACTTTGTTCATATGAGAGTACATCTGCTCACAGAATTTGTTGTGAGCGAGGCTATGCTTCTATGTTGGCAGCTAGGAAACATTCTAAGGTTTCTTCTTACTGTCCTGGGGAAAAAATAATCATCAAATAATTTCCTTTTCATTGCATGGCATGCAGTTCCTAGTTTAAAAACTGACATGGGAGAGTTGGGTTGAACAAACCTGTCAATTTGTGAATTTGCTTAATATATTTTGAAGCATTCGACCCCGAATGGCCAGAAATATCAAATTAAAAGATAACTTTTAATTAAATACAAAACAAAATATATTCAGGCACCTTTTTAAAAAGTGTTTTATTTACTCAAATGCACAAAATTAGAAAATCATTATCAATATCATGAAAAGCATAATTATTAACAATATCTTTATAAAAACATGGCAGTATAATTTTTCAATTTCAAACAAAAATTGAAAATGCAAAAATAACTGACAAAGATGTGAAGAACAGATATTTTTTAACTGTCCATAGCCTTAGTGTAAAATTAAATATTTACCCTATACTTAAGCAGATACTATTTGTTCTCCAGGTTTTAATGCTATAGCTATAAATTTATAATAATGCACACGTACATCTGTTAGTAATTAATTTATATGCATCACTTTATGCAGACTGTTGTTCATCATTTGTTGTGCAATGTTTTAATTTTACAATAAAAAATAATATCAATATGATAAGACTGCATGAATTTATATAAATTTTATGAATCTTATTCTCTTATTAGTAAGAGAGTAATGTATACTAGTAAAGGTAAACAGACACACACACACACACTCGCACAATTAATAATTTTCAATACCGTTAGGATTTGTACAAAATTAGCAGCATAAACTGTCTAAAATTTCAGCATTTGCAAGGGAATATTTTCTAACCTTATTGAAAAGAAATATGTGAAATTAAATTATTTGTAACAGTGTTTCAAAAAGAAAAGATTATTATAGCCTCTTACTCTCACTTTATCTTAAATCTTAGGATGTTTCTATACCCTTTTATAACTTTACTGTGATTTTCTGTGAGACCCAAAAAAACTACTTGGAGGCACTTAATCATTTCATAGCCCATTAATATTTAGTAATTGAAAACAGTATTGCACTTTCAAGCATGCTCAGTTATCTAAATCTGTACAACACATTTCATAGTCACCACCAACAACTGTACATTCAAAGAGAACAAGAAAAATCTAGGGACCGAAAATCTATACATGACCCTTTTACGCAAAACACTACAATGGCAACAAAGTATATAATCAATAATGTTATTATAATAGTCATCAAACAAGCACAAAATAGTTATGTTAAATAACTAAGGTACACACCAACAACAAAAGAATGAAAGCTGTAAATTGTAATCAGCATAAAAAATAGAGATTTAAGGAATTTTTTGAAAGTTTTGTACAGTGTATCATTTAATTATATATTATTTACGAAACTTGCATGAAAAAAGTATTTAAATTACTGCAATAAACATTAATTATGATTTCAGAAGTATCTTGTGACAAAATAACTGTGTCCACATTAACATACACATTCATTTAATATTTTATCTGAACCAGGCATCCATTTCTTAAAATAAACAGTTATTTCTCCTAAATATCTGTATATTTCATTATGACATAAATATATAAAACTGCTAATATTTGTAAAACATCACAAATTAGTACGAAACAGTATATGCATGTGAGTGTGTGATTTACTCTGTCACATTTTTCCTAAATGCATTCCTTTAAATTTTCTTTCTGTCAAAACAAATGTGTGTTGAGAGAGAGAGAGAGGGGGGGGGGGGGAGAAATTACCAAAAATGGTCCATCAACAATCCCACCGTCATCATCATAATCATCAACACTCACTCCCATGTCACAAGAATTAGAAAAATAAAATCACGACACTTTACAAGGATTAAGAGGGTGGTTTCAGTTTGAAGTGATCAACTTTCCAAATGGTGTGGAAGGGTCACTATTAGTGTGATACTCACTTACAGCACCCTGATGCTTTATATTGTAAATGCATTCATGTACTTCCAATGTACAATGAGCATTGATGGTGAGGACAGTATATATGGAGTTACATAATCAAAATAGGCAGATGATTGCAATGGCCTTTAATGTACATGTTATTTATTAAGAAATAATAAATGTTTTCTTTATTCAGTTCATCAACACTTGCCAATATTTATCATCCAGAGTCTACAAATTACTCTGAAGGTGGGCATCTTTCTTTGTGTTGTCCCATTAATATGTAACTGTTCAGCTCTTCTGCAGGGTTGAATTTCTTTTAGTTATAAATATTGACTTTTTAGATCATTCTTCACACCATCCCTTTATCAAAATAGTATTTTCTTCTTTAAAAAAAAAAAGAAAAGAAAATGCACAGACAATGATTATCAAATTCCTGATTACAGAATTGAATTACATGTATTCAATTATACTTTCATCTCCATATACTATACTAATATAATAAAATTAATATTATGTCAACAAGTCAAAATAATATGTGCCACCAAAAATACAATAACTGACTGAGTGATGAAGTGAAAGCCTCATCAGTATAGCAATTAATAAACAAAAATAATTTGCATTCTGGTTTCAATGGCTACATATATAAATTGATTAATCAGAAATTCTTTTTTAATTAATTTTTTTTATTAAACTTTACAAAACTGTCGCACTATGCACTGAGTGCTGAAACTTTAGGTGGTATGTATGACAACAGAATTAAGAGTGGAAAGAGTAAGATATTGTAATTACATGAATTTTGTATACAAAGTGGTCTCAGTAATGTCAGTATGTATTGCACGATTTTTCAAACTGTAGAGACACAGCAAATCAAGCTATGAGCTCTAACTGAATGATCTGAACAATAAAATTTGTTATAAATAAAAGCAAAGTAACAGATAAAAACTTATAAGTTATTCCATCCAATATTTTAAATAATTTACATCACACAATACATATTCTAACAAGGAAACCAATCAGCTGGCTAAAGTAAATTTAGCCAATACTCCAAATATCCTCCTAAGTATAGTTTAAAATTTATTATTTTATATTGTAGAAAAAGAATACAGTTCTGCAGTAGAAGTATTTTATCTATAATAAACTTCAAAAATATCTCATTTATTTACATGTACAGTGTATCATTCATGTATTCAAGATTCTACAAATACTTACTACTAATTGTAAAAATTGTGACTCAGAATTATTTATGATATAATTAAGTGATTAAATTTCTTCTGCATGTAATACTTCCAGAAAACACAACTTGAAATATCAACACGTCTTCAGGAATATTTTGTTTAATTCTTGGGAAATGTTAATGGTTCTTTAATAAAATCACTGCACATGGCTTCTGTAAAATAATATACATTTCCTTTATTTTCCACAAATAATAAGTGAAATTAAATATGCAATTGTGAGATAGCTTTTTTTAAATGCGAAAAAAAACTTTTTGAGCTCATGAAAGTGTTATATACTACAATTCTTGCAAAAACATCAAGAGAGGCAAGGCAAAAGAGGTAAGTGAAATCAGCTGATTGGAAGACAGTAAGTGTACTATAATTTTTGGCTCATAAGGTGTTAACGTGCACAGATGGTCTTTAACAAATTACAAAATGTAGTATAGGTTCATTAAAAAATAAAATGATTTAAACCTTCAACCCGGTCAATAAAAGAATTTAAATTTTACATTCGAATGTCTTTATGTACAAGAGCTATTGAGAGCTTTTCAATCAATAGATTGCTATTTAATACCAAAATAGCTGCACTATAAATTAATAAAGTTAATTCATAATATTTAATAGCTCAGACTTGATAGATTTGAATCTTCTGGTCTATTTTGCTGTTGATCTGATTCTCTGCTGCAGTCTGAGAGAATGATGGGGTGGGTAGGGGAAGGAATTTGATTTATTTAATTAACAGTGCACAGAAATACACGATAGCATTGGAAGTTGCAACTAATTTAATATTTTTAGTGTATTGTCTAAAGATTGTTGCACAATGTGTAGTAAAAGAACATCTGTGCACACAGACTGCTCAATGCATCAAAGGTTATAAGCCAAAACTTACAGCAAATAGTTTGTTTACAGTAAAAATTATTTATGATACTGAAAGTGTAATGGTAATAAAATACACACACACACACGTGATGAGGTGTATATATCATAACATTTTACATTGTAATAAAGAATCCAGTGAACGTTTTTAATTATACAAGTTTCCATTTATTTTTTTTTAACAGAAAAGTATTTTTCATCTTGAGGTGCTTTAGATGACATAAAAATGAGGTGTCTGGCGCTGCTTCTGTTTTGCAATGCAAATATAATATTAGTTTCAAATTAAAAAGAGGTCAGATCTTGTCTTTCAATATTTTTGGACATGCTTTGCATGTAAAAGATTGTTTAATTCCTAAAAAAAAATTCTTTCTTTGCACTCAGCAATTTAGATTTATGAAGGAATGAAAAATAAACTCAAGTGATAGTGACTTTATTTTGGGGCAGAAATTTTAACTTAAATTAAAACTTAAAAATTAAAACATAACTTCTCTCTCCCCATTCAACTTAGAAAGAAAGGAAAATTATTTGAGGTTACATTGCAAATAATATTTGCTGTTGTGCTCATTTGTTAACCTCCTCTCCTTTAAAAGGAACCCACCCACCCTCACAAAAAATGTAACAAAAATAAATTATAGTAAATAACACAACATAAGAATTTCAGTGTGTGTGGAGTGAGGTGGGGTAGCTCCTTGCTTATTTATTGAATGTGGAGTCCGTAATAGAAGTGACAAACATAGTAACAGCTGCAATGCAGATAGATAGATAGGTAGGTAGGTAGGTAGAAATACTTTAGACAAAACATTTAACATTGGCATACTAAGAGGCCTGTAGTCCACCCTTGGTAACTGGCAAACCAATATATAATACATTTTTCTGTATGTTTAAATTTCAAAATTATTACTATTGGAGGTGGGAGTGGTAGATATGTGCCAAAGGAAGGTTTCATCCAGGGTGCCGTAACACTGCCCCAGATGCTATATGCTTGAGATACACACTGCTTAAAAGTTACCAATTTTGTTACAATTTAGGGCAAAATGTGCATTTTAAAGAGAGAAGCATATTAGTGAAATGAGAAACTTTTCCACATCCAATAAAATAATCAATTAGAAAAGCAGAATTATGACTCAGTATATTTGTTGAATCAATCTGTCAACAAATTTTTCTCAAACCTTATATCCCTCCAAAATCACTTTGCTAGAAATTTCCATCATTATGATTAATGAAAGAAAAAGAGATAAAGGTTATTATTTTAGTTGTTCCTTTTCATTCTATGTGGAACATTAAGTCATTTTAATTAATGTTTCACATAGAATGAAAAGGAACAATTAAAAGTTAGCATGATTCCATTGTGATCTTCATTATCAGATTCATCACTGTATCAGAAGTATTGTAGGATCTTCATTATCAGATCCATCACTGTATCAAAATATTGTAGGATCTTCATTATCAGATTCATCACTGTATCAGAAGTTTTGTGTGCTCTTCATTATCAGAAGCAACAAGCAACATTGCATCCATATAACAACTTTTTGTGTGAAGATATACACCAAAACACACATTTCACTTATTCAATGTTTACTCTGTTTCATGAATGTAGCTTTGAGATCACTCATTTGCATTATTTTAAGGTTTGCACAACAGATCAAAAATGAAAAACACCTTGTTTCCTCACTGGTGGATAATTAAAAAGCAAACCCAGTAATCCAATTAACAACAAATGCAATTTTTCAAAATAGTACTTATAAGTATATTTTCTTTTATCTCAAGTTATATATTTTCTTTGTTTTAAAGATCTAACACATCTGTTTACATAAATAATTTCTCTTTTGTTCAGTCATACATAAAAGTATGGTCCCATATTTAAAAAAACTTTCCAAAACAAGCTTGTTTATACAATTATTACAAGGGACAGTATTTAACATTTACATAAAACATGCACAATTGAAATTTACAGTTACTTAAACTATATGAATAATCACTCTCCTAAAATATTTTTTCTGTCTTTAATGGCAAACTTTTATTTAATTTCAATAAGATATTTGAATTTTGATAAATTCTTGCATTCCCCACTACCACTACCACCACCCTGTTCAATTCATTGCACAAATCATAAAGACAAATCACCCCAGTCATACGTCCACATGGCTTGCTGGCTAGATTGTTGTTCTTTGGTCATGCATGAAGATGACTGGTAGACTGAAGTAAAAAAAAAATATTGCTCTGGTCAATATCCAAACATCAGTCAATACTTTGTATGCAGTCAAATCATCCATGTTTCAACCAGCCTGAAAGTGGTTAATGACTAGCAATCAAAAAGTACTGGTGATACAATCATAGCACAAAAACAAAATTATTTGCAACCCTTTGAGCTTTGAAAACAAAATCTTTTTCATTTGGGCTTTTTTTTCAGCATAGTATTAATTCAAACTGTCAATTGGTTCTTTTTTTTTCTTGATCTAAGAAATTCTTTTAAATTTTGTTCTACTATTTCATTCTCACATAAATATTACTGCTTGATAAGACAGCTATTATCATATAAACTGAAGTCTGAATTGTCACATCCGTGAAAGAAGGACAAAATGGTAGAATTTCACATAAACACAGAAATAAAATTTCACTTTCAGAAAAATATTTCAAAGCAGCTGAGATCTTTTGCTTAGTAGTCAAAGACACATCTACAAGAGAGGAAAAAACACAAAACAATAATTTTATTTGTGATTTTCTCCAATTCAGATTCTCCAATCTGCACTTGGTGGTGACGAGAAGATTTGACTTGGGAGTGCAATGTATTTCTCACATCTATCACATTTACAAATTCTGTCACAAATTCGTATTGACCAATATTAGTCTGCTTGTTAAGCACAGTTCTGTTCAGGCATTACCATTAACTTGTGCTGCCTGCTTGCCTAGCTGCTCTTGCATCTTTGCAAGCATTTGCTGCATGCGCTGGATCTGTGAACACAACAGGCATTATAAATATGAATTGTGCAGTTGCTGGAAATGTGGAAGCAACAGAGATATATAAATATGAACTGCTGCATTTGATGGAATTGTGGACACAACAGGCATATATAAATATGAATTGTGCAGTTGCTGGAAATGTGGAAGCAACAAAGATATATAAATATGAACTGCTGCATTTGATGGAACTGTGGACACAACAGAGATATATAAATATGAACTGCTGCATTTGATGGAACTGTGGACACAACAGAGATATATAAATATGAACTGCTGCATTTGATGGAACTGTGGACACAACAGAGATATATAAATATGAACTGCTGCATTTGATGGAATTGTGGACACAACAGAGATATATAAATATGAACTGCTGCATTTGATGGAACTGTGGACTGTAGCAATATCCAATCACCTTCTCACACTTTTATTAAATTAATTAGAGAATAAAATTATTCTAACTCATAATAAAAGTTTGAAGATAATAATTATAATTTAAATAGTCATAATAACTCTGACTTTGTTACTTCAAATTCTTATAAACAGTGTTTCTAACTTGAAACAGAAGAATATAAATATTAATAGAAGAATAAACAGAGTGCAGAGAATCAGTGGTGTAACTAGTGTCCCTGCAGCCCTGAAGGTCTTTGAAACCTTTCAACAGAAGGTGCCCAATACTTGTTACTATAAAAAAAAAAAATTGCACTTGAAATTTGAAAAATATACTCATGATCAAGTTTTTGTAGGGTGCACAGCAAGCTGAATCTTTGTGGAGCAGAAAGAGACTGTGTGCATACGCATGCATATGGAAAATGGGGGAAGGGGCATTTTATAATGGATATTTTGCAGGGAGGCACAAAATTAGAAGTTATGCATAGAATGTAAGGGAAAGAGGGAGGCAGAAATACAGAACAATCAAGAGAAGAATGAATAAGACTACAGCAGGATTAAACTGAAACTGAGAACATGATGACATGGAAATTTCTCATTTATATGTAATATGTTTTGTAAGATCCAGGTCTGGAATTCCAATGTAGTATACATTCCAGTATATAAAGGATGATTAGAAACAGCATGCAGATAAATGTACACAAGAATGAAATTACACAATTTTACAGTTTTATGATGGCTGGGAATATTTTACACTTTTCTCCCCTCAACACTCGATCTTTATACACTTGTTTGTAAGCCTTTATCAATACACAGCTGTACTCGTTAGCCCTCATAACAACAACAAAACTGCTTGAAACCACTTGTTTGTAAGCCTTTGTCAATACACAGCTGTACTCATTAGCCCTCATAACAACAAAACTGCTTGAAACCACTTGTTTGTAAGTCTTTATCAACACCTCATCATAACATAACTGTGCCAACTTCTCATCACAACACAAATGTGCTTAAGAGCAATCTCTCATCACAACATAACTGTGCTTGTGAATAACTCCTCAGCACAACATAGCCATGCTTGTTAACTATAGTGATTCAAACATCAGTTCTATAAGTCATTAACAATGTATTAGTAATACTTGTCACAACAATATAACTCAAAATATTTTGCTACATACCTCAGCATCTTTTTGCTCTAAAAGTTTGTCGGTGTCTACCATATCATCGAAGTTGGGTTTTGAATCCCTCTTCAGTTTGCTGAAAGCATTTATTATGTTATGGTTTAGAAATAAGTGCTTAGGTACTTTAAATTAATCATAGATTTTAATATATATATATATATACACACTACTTTTTACTAGTAAAGGATGAGGAAAGAAAGAGAAACAATTCTTTGTTTTCATGAATTGTGCTGTAAATTACACACCAACATATGCATATGAGAGGAATACATATCTTAAACATTCCTGAAATTCAGCTTTATGCTGTTAGAAAATAAAATCCTAAACCACCAGTGTTAGCAGATGTAAGCTAAAAATAGAAAACTAATAGGATGAAAAACATTGTTATTTTAAAGAAAAAGTGCAAATGCACTTATGTTTAGGCAATGTATTTTTTTTAAGTGATTAAGCAGTAACAACAACAAATATAAGTGGATTTAACAATAAAATGCTGTACATATTAAATAACCTTATTTTTCCCAGAATGCTTCTGTTAAAATGAATGTTGTAAGGGAGATAGTATCATGGTGGTGAAAAGGATGGAAAGAGGCACAGTGAAAACAGTGTAAAACAGATAATTCAAGATATAAAATATGCAAGTATTTTAACTAGAGATAAATGATGTTATTTATTTATTTTAAATATCAGTCAGAAAGCTAGTTACATTCAGTGGAAAAGCACATCAACATTGCACACAGTAATTAATAGTTTTATCTTTACAAAAAGGAAACAACAATGGTTATATAGTTGTCAAAAGGTTGGCATTATTTCCCCTTTGTTTCTGTGTTCTTTAGGTTTCAAGATATAAAATATATACACTATCTTCATTGCCTTATTTTCAGGAAACCAAACATATAAGATGGCTCTGTGTCCTAGTTCTTAGGGTATCAAACTTATATTTATAAGCTGCCTTTGTCCCCTATAGTACTCAGGAAACCAAATATATAACGTGCCTTTTTACCCTACTTCCTAGGACTTTAAGCTGCCTTTGTCCCCTAGTTCTTAGAGCACTAAACACATAAGGTACCTTTGTTCCCTATTCTAATGACACATAAGCATTAGCTACCTTCTTTTCCTACTTACTCTACCTTCATTCCCTAGTTATACTACCTTCATTCCCTAGTTATACTACCTACATTCTCTCTACCTTCATTCCCTAGTTATACTACCTGCATTCCCTCTACCTTCATTCCCTAGTTATACTACCTTCATTCCCTAGTTATACTATCTTCATTCCCTAGTTATGCTACCTTCATTCCCTAGTTATACTACCTTCATTCCCTAGTTATACTACCTTCATTCCCTAGTTATACTACCTTCGTTCCTCTACCTTCTTTTCCTACTTACTCTACCTTCATTCCCTAGTTATACTACCTTCATTCCCTAGTTATACTACCTTCGTTCCCTCTGTTGTCCTGTCATAGATTCCTGGATATGATGAGCACGGAAATTCTCGTAGTGTATATCTGCAGTTACATCCTTAAGGTCTTGCATGTGAGTGCTGAGACAAAATGAGGACACTATCAGGTGCATTCAAAGAGAAGAAGAAAATCAAAAGTAATGAGTGTTCAAAATGATATAACATTATTAGCAGCAAATTTCACTCTCAAACACAGGTTATTAAGTAGGTGAACATTCCTGGCTGCAGAAATTACTAATTGGTCTTAATAAATGATAATTGCTTCTTAAATTCATACAAGTGTTTATTTTCGTTTTTAAGGATGTAGACGGGAAAGTATATCTACTTGAATAAGCTAAAAAGAAAAGAGCCAAATTGAGAGATTAGATGAAAATAAATATGCTAACTCATTACCGAAATTTGAACCTACCTGATCAGCATTTGCCGTAATCTTACAAAGTCACAGTGGCTAGGATTATCAACTGCAAAAAAAAAAAGGATACAAAAATATATAAAATACAAGGTTTAATAAAATATGCTTTTTAGTTCATATGAGATAAGTGAACATTTAGTCTCAACGACAGAAATTGGTCTAGAATTTCAAAGAGACTATATGAAGAAAACAAAATAGCAATTAATAAAATGAAGTATGAAATCAAATGGTTTTAATATTTATCTATCTATCTATTATCCCTTAGTCTTGTCGACCATTGGGGCACCACTGATGACCTGACAACTGGTTTCCTCCATTCCATTCTGTTCTCTGCTAATCTTACCATGTTGCTCAATTTCAGTCTTGTCCACTCTGAGATGTTATCCTCCCATCTTTTCCTCCATCTTCCTCTTCTTCGCTCTCCTTGCACAGTACCTTGTATGATTGTCTTGGCAAGCCCTTTTGAACTTATGACATGCCCAAACCATTTCATTTTGCATTTTTTCACAAGGGGCAATAGCTCTTCATAGGGCCCAATGACTTGCCTAATGATATATCCCATTTCCTCATTCGTGACATGATCTCTATACGAAATGCCAAGCAACCTTCAAAAGCATCTCATTTCAGTAGCTTGTATCCTCCTTTCGAGATCCACTGTGAGGGTCCATAACTCACAGGCATATAAAAACATAGATACACCCAAGGAGCTGCTTTATTGTTAGTGCAATCCTGGACAATATTTCAGGTTTTGATCCCATCCCTCATCTGTCATGATGACCCCTAAGTACTTGAATTTATTAACTATTTCCAATTTCTGATCACCAATCATGATGTCATTGCCAATGCCACTGGTGTTGTTGGTCATCAATTTGGTCTTCTCTGCACTGATTTCCATACCAAAAGCAGTAGCTGTCCTGTCCAGTTTTTCCACCAATTGAGCTAGCTCCTCCTCATTTCCTGCAAGGCCATCGATGTCATCGGCAAAGAGTAAGTTCGTTATTTATTCTGCCTCCAATACTGACACTTCCTTCATGATCTTCCAGAACATCTGTCATGATTCTTTCAAGGAAGGTGTTGAAGAGAATAGGTGAAAGTAAGCAGCCATGTCTGACTCCCACTGTTGTCCTGAACCAATCTCCTATTTGGCTGTTGAAGCAGACTGCACTGGTGGCCTTGCTGTAAAGACTTTCTATGACTTTGATCAGGTTGACATTGATGTTGTATAACTTCATGGTGGACCAAAGGGCTGCATGCCACACCCTGTCAAACACATCCTTAAAATCTACAAATCTACAAAGGTCTTATTGGTACTGAAGGTACTTCTCACATAGCAGTCTCAGATTAAAAATCTGTTCAGTTGTGCTTCGCCCTGGTCTGAAGCCTGCCTGTTCTTCAGCTATGATTTCCTCTGCCTGCAGCTTCAGTCTGTTTAATATGATCTTTAGCTTGGGTGGCATATAAGACTTATTGTACAACAGTTCTGACAATGCTGTAAACTGCCTTTTTTTCAGGAGCGTTATTATGAGTGTCTGAGTCCATGGTGTTGGCCATTCCCCTGTCTGCCAGATCTTATTGCAGATTGTTAGTGGGGTGCTTATCATGGCTTCTGCCCTTCTTGGACTAATTCTGCAGAGATGTTGTCTATTCCTGCTGTCTTTCCCTTTTTCATTGATTTCACTGCAGTTTCTACTTCTTACTCGGAAAATGGGGTTGTTCAGTGTTGGTCACTGGTAGGATGTTGAGTATGTCTGGATCCCCTGTATGTCTGTGGTTGTATAGGTCTGAGCAGTATTCTGTCCATCTCTTAAGAATGGTTTTAATATGCTACCAACATAAAAACTAATTTAAGAAGTCTTAAAATTACACTTTGGATATGGTTACAAAGAATGCAAAGAATGATTTCTTATTGTATCTGTTTGTTTAGCTGTTATTTTTTTTCCCTTTGTAGTAATAAGAGTGAACTGCCAACAGCCTTCCCGTCTCCCTCTCTTTTCTTTAAACTTTGCTGACTCTGAGGACATATAGATAAGAAGGTAAGAACAGTTCCTAGCAAATAAATTTCAACCATTTGTTCTCAGTGGCAATTGGAAATTTTGCATTTCTTTTATGCATTACAAAGATATGTTGTAAAAAATTCTGAACATTTATTTAAATTAGGAGCTATACTAAACTAGTACATCAATTTAAATGAACAGGATAAAACATCGTAGCTAATTTTTGAAGTGTACATTAGCAAATATTTAAATGTCAAATTAAAAAACAACAACCCACTTTCAACTATTCCCCATGGATAAGCTCGACCTCTGATCTTCTTTCCACCTGCTTCAACAACTGTATTGCAGCCGACAACTGCGAAAGGTACAGCCGCCTGAAGGAACACATATTTATTTTAATACAAGTATTTGGATATAGTAGCATTCCAGTGAAAACTGTTTATTCTTGAAAGCAAGGCAAATATCAAATCACAAGAACAAATTTTGCCAATATTAAGAACAGGCTGAATTTTTAAACTCAAATTAATATAAAACTTTGTTTTAAATCTTCGAATCACTTACTTAACATTCTGCCTAGACATTTAAAAGATACATTAAATGTGAGATAAATGTATGATAAAAGCAAGAAGAGTTACATTTCTGTAGCACAGACACTATAAGTCATGAATACATTCAAAATCGTATGTATGTGTGAAGAGAGGGTGGTGGTAGATTTTTAAAGGGATTCCAGCATACAAAGTTACACTACTGCATATGGTACTGGGTCTGAACACTGGGTTAGATTTCCAATAAAGGTGAACAGTACTGGTCCAGAATACAGATTAGATTTTCCCAAAAATATGTAGAGCACTGGTTCAGAATACAGGTTTAAATTTCCTATAAAGGTGAACAGTACTGGTCCAGAATACAGGGTCTGTTTGCCCAAATGGGTGTACAGCACAGGTCCAGAATGCAAGGTCAGATTTCTCAAATGGATGTACAAGCTGTTCCAGAATACAAGGTCAGATTTCTCAAATGGATGTACAAGCTGGTCCAGAATATAGGGTCTGATTTGGGTGTACAAATGGGTGTACAGCACAGGTCCAGAATGCAAGGTCAAATTTCCTATAAATGTGAATATTACTGGTCCAGAATACAGAGTTAGATTTCTTAAATGGGTGTACAGCACTGGTCCAGAAAAAGGGTCAGATTTCCCATATAGGTGTACAACACTGGTTCTGAATTCAGGGTATGATTTTCCATATATGTGTACAACATTGGTTCTGAATTTAGGGTCAGATTTCCCATATGTGTACAACATTGGTTCTGAATTTAGGGTCAGATTTCCCATATGTGTACAACATTGGTTCTGAATTTAGGGTCAGATTTCTCATTTAGGTGTGCAGCAGTGGTTCTGAGTGATGGGTTAGATTTCCCGTAAGGGTGCACAAAACTGTATCCTGAATATGTGTAAGGTCAGACTTGTGAAAAGAGTGAAAAATACTGTGGCCCATGTGGACATAATGTGAGAGACTATGAAAGGTGGCTAGTGTATATTTTTTTTTTGTCTACACATGGCATTATATTCTGGCACAAACTAAGGGATGGAGAATGATTAAGTACCTTGAGTTCTCTATCTTGTTCTTTGAAGTCTTCATCCTCATCACTATCGCAATCTGGGAACTCATAGATCTGGATGTGGTTGTTTTCGATCTCTTGAAGAATCTAAAGTAATAATTAAATTAAAATAAATAATCATTATTAAAATACAATATATTAGAAAAATGTACAGTGAAAGAATACATCAGAAACTAAGCACAAAACAACACTCACAAAATAATTAAAACAGAATGTTTTATAGTTAAAAAATACAGCAGCAACCATGCACAATACTCATAAAATAATTAAAATAAAATTTATTAAAACATATAATTTTAAAGTTAAGAATAAGCACTTAACAAATAGAATGTGCTAAAGCAATATTTTTTACAGTTAAGTATTTAACTCCTTCATGGTCTTGAATGATCTAATTACAATATGTTTAATGTTTTACTAATAAACAGAAACACATACACACAAAGAAATGCTAGAGTTTTCATTTTGTTTTACTAACTGCCATAATTCTCAACAAAATCTTGAATATCCATCAAAATTTAATTAAGTTGTCTTTTGTTGTTGGCATAAACTGCATGCAGTTGCTCGCAGATCTCCAAAGAAATAAGCACTTTTTACATTAAAAATTCCTTCCTGTCTCTTGGTGTTGGCGTAAGTTTCACATACAGACATTCATTGATCTCCAAAGAAATAAGCACTTTTTATTAAAATTCATAAGTGTCTCTTGGTGTTGGCATAAGTTTCACATACAGAAGTTCATTGATCTCCAAAGAAATAAAAACAGAAATCCTGATATTTAGTTATATACAAACAAAATACATAATAACTATTATAATAATTCTTCAAATTCATGCAGTTTACCCTTTCTTTCAAGCGTTTGATTTCCATCTTTGTAAGGATGTCTGATTTCGCCAGTAAAGGTACAATGTTCACTTTATGATGTAACTTCTTCATCATTGTAATATCTGCAGGTTTCAAACTGCCATAAGATATAAAAAGCAGTAGCTAGAAGTATAGATGTATGCACTAAATAATTACATGCAAAATTTCAAATTCTTTATTCTGACAATAATTGAATGAAAACAGTATCAAGTGTATTTAATAAACATATTTATCTATCTATATATCAATATATAGAGAGATATACTGTATATATAGTTTTCCAGCTCTATCTGTGTATAATGCTAAAGTGTCCTTGACCTTTGAGCACATGAAGAGTTTTTTCACATGGCCAGCTTTACCCTTGAGCACATGGGTGTTTTTTTGAATAAAGCTAAAGCAGCCTTGACATTTGAGTATGTGGGAGGGTTTTTTTCACATGGCCATCAATATGCCGTATTGTTTCATTCAAAGTACTCATCATATGACGAGTGGCAAATACTCTAGTTCAGGGGCGGGCAAACTCTGGCCCTCGAAGGTTATTTGTCTGGCCTGCCAAGCTATTCACAGTTAACATTGCCATCCAGCCTGCTTGTCCACCACATCAATTAAGTCTGTCATTGAATCAGTGATTCATTGTAAGCAACACCATCCATCACATTAACTTTTCATTGCAACTGAGTTATTTTTTTTTACATAAAATACACCTTTTAAAATTACTTTGTTCTCATTTTATTTTCTGAACTTTCTGGATTTTGTGACCTTTGCTCATCTATCCAGCTCATTAACTGTTCCAACATTCTTATCTGGCCCGCGAACTGTTCCAACAGTTTTATCCAGCCTGCGCTCTTAAAAGTTTAGCCGCCTCTGCTCTAGCTGATATATAATACAAGCAACATTTATAACTGCAGATTTTGAGGAAAACCCAGTTATTTGGTGTAACAGTGAAAAATTGGAAAAAAACCTATTACTACCAAAAAATAATACTTAACCCCCCAAAAAAAATAATAACATAAAATAATTACTGCAAATATTTGCTCCTTTTGAAATCAATATAATATCAATGACCTATAAAGCATATATTAAATAAATAACTAATAATTGCATTAATTTATAATTGCATTTAATCTTTAATATATAAAGAAGAGAGACTTTAATATTTATAATAAAGAAAACCTCTAAACACTCTACAATACTAAATAAATATATAGTAACACACAAAACAATATAAACATATTTTAACATAAGCAATGGCATACAATATAGTAATTCACACAGAATATAAACACATACAATAACACAAAATAATATAAAAATAAATATAAAACACAAATAGTTTTAAATGTACATTTAGATACTTTAATATTTCTGTGAGATATGTTATAGCTACAAAGACAACCTACTCTTTCAATGGTTAACTTGATAACATAAGGTACAAAAGAACATAACTTTGAAGATGCATACAATCTGATATTGCACATGTAATGGAGATTAAGTAGGGGTGGGGATATATCAAAATGAGCATTTCAAGTAATAAATTACCCATGTCCAAATGGGGAGATGAAATACAAGCAACAGTGAACACGATTGTCTACAATATTACGCCGGTTGAGACCAGTCTCATCTCGATAGTACTGCTGGAACTGTTGATCCACATAGTCCAGCACAGTCTTCCAACTGAAAATAAGCAAAGGTAAGCTGAACATGTAATCCATAAAATCCAGTACAATCTTCCAACTAAAAACAAGCAAATGTGAACTGAACATGTAATCCATATAATCCAATATGGTCTTCCAACTGTAAACAAGGAAACATGAACTGAATATACAACTTAGCGAAGCACAGTCTTCCAACAGTTAACAGGCAAATGTAAACTGAACATGTAATCCACTTAGTCCAATACAGTCTTCCAACTATAATCAAGCAAATGTGAAATGAACATGTAATCCACTTAGTCCAATACAGTCCTCCAACTATAATCAAGCAAATGTGAAATGAACATGTAATCCACTTAGTCTAATACAGTCTTCCAACTATAATCAAGCAAATGTGAAAAATGTGAAATGAACAAATAATCCACTTAGATATGAAAATGCTTTGCTTCAAACCCTTTTAATGCTTTACAAGAAGGCTTTTTGCCAGCATTTTGCAAAGGTTAAGTAGAAGTTATTTAATTGATCATTTTTTAAAATATTGCAATATCTAATATTTTATTGTCATAGTGTTTGGTAATTTGTGTTCTCCCTATAGTTGAAAGGAAAAAAGCAGAACTATTATTTTACTTTTTTAAAAATATGTCCTTGCAATAGCACCTTGGTTATTATTTCAGAACAGAAGTCTTATATATTTAATTTAACTTGGATGCGATGGAAAGCTGCCCAGCTATCTGATCTGCTCTTGTCTCCATAGAGAAGTGTGATTTTTTCAACCAAAGACAGCAGTGGTGTGGGCCAGTTCTATCAGAATGTGTAGTGCATCTCTTGAAAATTTTAAGTTAAGCAACAGCTGTAGTCATTGTATTTTCTAGTGGTATCAGTAACATTAATTTAAAGAAGAGCAATATGTTGTTCTATAGGATTTGTGTGGTGTTTGAATCATTGCTTTAATTGTTAAGGGAACTAGAGAACAAATATACCAGTTAAATACAAGTTTAAATAAATTATTGCTTTTGTTCTATAGTTTTGATTGAAAATCTAGTCAAGGATTACCTGTCCTGAGGAAAAGTAAAACTGAAGCTACAAACCACTTAGTAAATATATATATTTCTGTAAAAATTTCGATGTTGGGTCTCTTCAATTATGTCCACCTCCTTCACTTTTATAGAGGACAGAAATTTGATAGGTTTGCTGGCAGGTGAGGAAACTGGAACATTACAAGTACAGGTGCTAATAAGAAAATATCAACATTTTAAAAATATAATTTTCTTAAAGCAATTAAGCTTACCTGTCCTCTGCATTGACTGCATCATTGAAGCCAGGCGTGTCCACTATTGTAAGTTTCACCCTCACACCCTTTTCCTCTATCTCTAGCTGTTTCTTCTCAATAGATACTGTCCGGTTAATAAGTTCTGTATAAGGAACAAGCATTACCTTTTATGGATGTTGTCTAAATGGTATATTTTATTTGTAAGAAAATGATTCTGTATACAGTTATTAAACATTATTATCTGTTATTAACAATGTATTCCATGAAAATTATAAATCCAAAAGAAACATTGTACAATTTATAAATGTTCTCTTAAAATTATGAAATACTTCATCTAATGAAAACAAAATTGAGGATAAACTAAGACAAAATAAAAACATAAATATCACACATATTCAAACTTATTCTCAAAACACACAAATAACAATCATAAAACACAACCCTCATAATAATAATAATAATAGAAAATGAAATAAAAAGACACAATTAGAAATATAATACACACACACACACACACACACACACACACACACACACACAATTCTCATACACATTTAAATATACATAATATTTTCAAAAGCCACAAATAAAGAACTCTAAATTATGAGAAGACCACAATACCAAAGTACTACAGATAACAGGTCACACCAGTGTTTCAAATGCAGTATATACTGCTTCTAATAAAATAGCCATATAATCCAAGAACCTTTTTAAATTGTTGCATATCTACAGAGTATATTTTATGAGTGTATAAATTTCAGTGGTGCACACTGCCACTATTCAAGACTAGATGGAAATGTTTAGTCTTCCCTCCCCTTACAAATTTAATTGCAGTTACAGAGCATAAGTGCTTAAACAACTAAATTTTCAATGAGCAAAATCTGAAGCACTGAAAATAATTATCCTAGTCAATAATGATTATTGTTTCAATGTTTATCTAAATGCTAATCTTAATTTATGATAATATTAGCAATTGCAGGATAATAAGAAGAAAAACAAGTGCTGGGCATTAATGGGTATATAAAAACAGTAGTGTAAATTTTATATATCAAAGATCTCTTGTCGTTCTGATCTCTCTAAGACACCAACCACATCTAACTTTAAAATATTTCTTAACTTTATTGATCAGCATATATTATTTCCTACTCCTTAACCAACAATTGCTATTTATAATCTTTTTTTTTAGAGATTAATGCATAATTTATAATATGCTTACTTTTTAAAGTTAAAATTAATTTGTACAAGATAGTAGCTGTAAAGACACTTAAGTTTAAATTCATGCTTAAAAATAATTTCTAAACAGGTGATTCAAAAAATAAGCAGTGAATCCACTGGGGCACCAGGAGTTATTGCCCTCATGCTAAGTTAGGCATAGGACAAAAGTATCTTTTAGCCCCAAGTCATTCTATAATTAAAAAAATATAAAATAAATTTGTTATTAAATGGCAAAACAAGCCTGCTCTAACATTCAGGGTTATGAGTGACAAAATAAAGTAATTTTTGCAAAATATTTTCTGGGCCAGGTTGTGAGACTGTGCTATATGAGGGTTTGAGATGGACCCTTGCTCTAAAACAAACAACATTCTGACCAAAACAAGCACACAACTTATCTTACCTTTTACTGGTGGAATCTCTCTGTCTTTATAAAGCTCAGTCAGGAAAAGACTGTTGACAAGGGTTGACTTGCCAAGTCCTGATTCCCCTGCAAAACAACAGTAAAGAGACCATAAACAAAGGGACAAACATTTTCCTCATTTCAGGATTGAGTATATGGATGCCTATTTTGGGTCCCACATGTACAAGTACACAGTGTATTAAAAGAGAAGAATTAATAGGCAATGTTGCCATCTTTTTTCCCCGAAATTATATCCCTCATTGAGTACTGCCGTGCATACAATAAACAAGCTCCCCCCCCCCTCCCTTATACACACACCAATAAATATGCATAAAAACATATACAATGTCAATAAACACAGCCAACATATAAACACAATTAACACATGCACAGACATTGACAAGCAAACATACATAAGCAGAGATGGACATCAATGTTTAATTTAGAACTGTTTATTAATAGGAAGAGACAAAATGAATGTCAATGAACGGAGAAGAGGGGATGCGGTGATGGAGGGACAGCCAATAAATATGACATCGGAAACCGAAAACAGTGGTATATGGCTTTTTTACGGGCTTCAAACGAACCTATCGTCTGCATCCCTGTCCCTCATAAACTTTATATTTTTACACATCCCCACTGAAATGAATCATCTCAACGCCCTGTACATGACCTGACAGACATTACAGCTAAGACATTGTCCGCTGGCTTTAAAGCGGGAAAATTAATGACGTCACGGAATTAAACTAATGCCATGGGCATTTTGATATGAAGTCGATTATTTTTCTTTTAAACTGCAATAAAAATTTATTAGTTCCGATATTAACTCATCAAATTTCGTGCCGGGCCTATTATGAAATCAATCAGTGTTACACCAATGTCCCCGCCATTAACATTTTGTTCATTTCACAGAATCTAATATCTCTCCCATGAATGTCATTCTGAAAAGTCGGTTTTACGATTATGAAATATATGAGAGTACCATTCCTCAAAAAAGCATTTAGAATTTACTAACAGGAACTACTATTACATTCAAATGATTTTGGAATTGTATTTAGCGATAGGATCACTCAAAACAATATGGGCTGCTAAACTACAAGAACAACTTATCAACCACAGTGAGTGTCAAATCAAATCAATGGCAAACAAAAAGTTTCACGTTAAACCAGTTCAAGGAACTATATTAAGAGAAAGGACCACCCGAAACAACCAGTTTCTGTCCCATACAGGGAAACCCCACAACTCCAAAACACCGAGAGTGTAAAGTCGAACCCACAGCGTACAACTTTCACTGTTGTAAACATAATATTTAGCGAGATCACCCGGAACAGAAAATGCTTGTAAATCACACTCACACACAACAATAACAACAACAACAACAACAACAACTTACCAACCACCATGAGTGTAAAATCGAATCCACGGCGAACAGCTTTTCTGTGAACCTGGTCAGGGAGAGTGGCAAAGCCAATGTACTCATCGTCATCCTGAAAGGGAGAAGAAAATCAGCCAGCATTAATAACTGAAGCAGTGCATTGATTCTTCAGAGTTATCTTTCACCATCACACGTCTGAGATGTATCGGTCATTCGACTGTAATACTCAACCACAAAAGACTGGAATGATCAGACGTGTATCATAGCCGGTGACATTCTAACAAACTAAATGGGTGTCATAACTGGTAACATTCTAACAAATCGGACGCGTCATAACTGGTAACATTCTAACAAATCGGACGCGTCATAACTGGTAACATTCTAACAAATCGGACGCGTCACAACTGGTAACATTCGAACAAATCAGACGTGTATTAAATGGTAACATTCTAACAAATCGGACGTGTCATAACTGGTAACTACTCTAATAAATCGGACGTGTCGTAACTAGTAATATTCGAACAAACTGGATGCGCTTCATAACTGGTAATATTGTAACAAGTCGGATATGTCATAACTGGTAACATTCAACAAACCATATGTGCGACATAACTGGTGACATTCCAACAAGTCGGACGTGTCATAACTAGCAACATGCTAACAAACTGGATGTGTGTCATAACTAGTAACATTCTAACAAACTAGATGTGCGACATAACTGGTAATATTCCAACAAGTCGGACGTGTCATAAATGATAACATTCTAAAAATTAAAAATATAGAAATTTCATAACTGGCAACATTCTAACAAACTGGATGTGTGTCATAAGTGGTAACATTCCAACAAGTCGGACGTGTCATAAATGATAACATTCTAAAAATAAAAAATATAGAAATTTCATAACTGGCAACATTCTAACAAACTGGATTTGTCATAAGTGGTAACATTCCAACAAGTCGGACTTGTCATAAATGGTAACATTCTAAAAATTAAAAAAAAATAGGATGTATCTTAACTGGAAACATTCTAATAAACTGGATGTGTGTCATAACTGGTAACATTCTATCAAATAGGACGTATGATTTTAAAGTAAAATTCTAAGAAAGAAATTTTCTAACAATTATCACATCAACTATGCAAAATTATCTTAGTTATATTATGCACCGGACGTTAAATCACATCAAGCAATTACTGAAAAAAAATGTTTTGGTATATATCATAATATTAACCAGGCAATCTTACATATAAATATAAATTTTCTCGTCTGCTACATCATAAACGCAATCATACAATTATCTCACATATAAACATAATGTGTAGTCTGGTACATCACAAAGTCAAGCAATTATCTCACACAAAAGTATATTGTGTCGGATGTTACATCACAACATTAACTAGGCAATTATCTCACATAAATAATAATGTGTCGGATGTTACACTATTAATGTGGTCAGGCAAAATTATCTCATATAATATAATATTTAAATATACTGTGTCATTGTTACATCACAAAATTAACTAGGCAATTATCTCACATATAAATAATACTGTGTCGGATGTTACACCATAAACGTGGTCATGCAATTATCGCATGCATCACTCAAAGCACAGATGCAGACTATAACAAATCGCTCTTAGATATCGAACTTCAAAATCACTCTCCTCCAATAACCACTGTGGATAATATAATTATTGCATGCATCACTAAATCACTCTTGGAGATCTCACACTTCAAAAATCACTCTCCTCCAATCACCACTGTGGATAATACACCACACCAAAATGGCGGAAGCTGAAACTCCTTTGGTTTGAAAACTAAACAATGTAATTGAATCTGGACCAGAGAGTAGCAAACAAGTCACAGTCTTTTAACTTTCTGAGGTCAGCTAACAGAAAACAGCAAAAACAAAAAGTTAATTTTATGAGAATAAAGATATTATCACAAGTCACAGTTGTTTAAGTTTGTGATATCAACTAACAGAAAACAACAGCAATAAAACCAGAAATACTTAAAGTTTATGTAGGAAGTAAATGCAATGACAATTTGGTTCTTCCCGGTGGGAAAAGTAAATGAAGAATGAGCTGTCTTAAAACAAAAACAAACACACGAGAAACGCCCAGGAAAAAAAACCCCAAGAAAAAAGTTAATTTTATAAGCTTAAAGATATGGGTAATATAAAAAAACCAACACCACGAAAAAAGTTAATTTTATAAGCATAAAGATATGGGTAATATAAAAAAACAAAACAAAAAAACATTGTTTCTACCAGTTTTTACATGCATGACAACGACTCTTGTTTTCACGGGATCAAGACAAGATGTTTGGAAAAAGTGTCAAGACTGACTGTACTGTGTTGGATGTTTGAAAAAGTGCCTAAAATAACTATAAAGTGTTAGAGGTTTGAAAAAGTGCTTAAATTGACTACATGTATAAAGTATTATATGATCGAAAAAGTGCTTAAACTGACTACATGTACAAAGTATTATATGTTCGAAAAACTGCCACAAATGAATATAAAGTGTTAGCGGTTTGAAAAACTGCCACAAATATCTATAAAGTAATAGAGATTTGAAAACCTGCCACAAATGGCTATAAAGTAATAGAGATTTGAAAAACTGCCACAAATGGCTATAAAGTAATAGAGATTTGAAAAACTGCCACAAATGTCTATAAAGTAATAGAGATTTGAAAAACTGCCACAAATGGCTATAAAGTAATAGAGATTTGAAAAACTGCCACAAATGGCTATAAAGTAATAGAGATTTGAAAAAGAACCACAAATGACTATAAAGTGTTAGAGGTTCGAAAAAGAGCCAAGATGTTTGCAAAAGTGCCAAGACTGTTAGATGTTCGAGAAAGTGCCAAGAATGTTTGAAAAGTGTCAAGACGCTTGAAAAAAGTGCGACAACTGACTATAGTGTTACATGTTTGAAAAATGTCACAACTGACTATAGTGTGTTAGATGTGTGAACCTGTCAAGACACGTTTGAAAATGTGCCACAACTGGCAACAGTGTTTTAGATCTTTGAAAATTGTCAAGATGTTTGAAAAAGTACCAGAACTGGCTATAGTGTGTTAGATCTTTGAAAAGTGTCAAAATGTTTTGTTTTTTAATTGTTACAATTCTCAATGTTTTTTCTCTTCTTGAAGGCAAATAAAAAGAACAAAAGACAAACACAGAAAAGCTTCAATAACAGAAGACTACAATATTTTTCCTTCTGCGCGGGTCAGTTCCACAAAACTTCCTTTCAGACAAACGGAGGAGGTGTAGTCGATATTCGACACTCTTATTCCCTTCATTTACGGTAATTTATTTACAGTCAAGGTCATTTGCTAAATGATGCTCGAATTTTCACTTACAATGTAACTTATAATCAAGCCTTCCAATAAACAAATTCATTTATGTTCCTAGCAATGCATTCAATTTAATCACAGGTGGCAAATACTCCAGTATAATGAGATTATGACATTGACCTGTAGAAACAATCGCAAGATTTTTAATTCAGGCGTGTTCACTTATAGTAGGCAACTCGGCTACTGACAATGACAGACGTCCAACGAACCTGTCATCCCCCCACGTCAAAATGGGAACGGACTGAGTGTAATCAACACAACAGAGCCGAACTGTAGCGACGTGACGAAAACATCCTTTACCACGTAAGCAAATAAACTAAACTTTTCACACCTTTTACTTCCCCGAGTTTGTTAGTCGCGTGTCATTTAAGTGCATTAATGAGAAAAGCAAACTGAGCCTGTAACAGGCATCACAACGCCAACTCACGTATCCAGAAAACCTCTTGAATGTCGAGCGAGGATTTTTAAAAAAAATTATAAACTATTACTATTTTTCGGGCGTGCGCGGGATTGAATATAGTAATGCGACAAATTAGATCAGACATCCAATATTCACTGTTGACACGCGCTATAAAGAAATCAATAGGAACTGAGCAGCGTGCAGTATTCCTCCATTAAAACAATCGATCCGTAATCGTCGACTGCGTTCAATGTTAATATGTCTTAGACAGTGCGACGAACAGTTAAGTGCAAGACTATATTTTCGATCTAATTTTAAGCTGCTATAGACAGACTTGTCTCACAAACGCGCGCGCACACACACATATGGAGCACAGTGGAATTAGAACAAAAAATCAACACCATTCTACCCCATACTGTCAATTTTTCATGTTCATTCGATGAATATGAATATTTAATGCATATAATATTCAGGTGTCCGAGGTACGACGCAATAGGTGTCCTAAGTGCAAAGTAATGCATAATAATGTTCATGTGTCCTAAATACGACGTAATACATATAATGTTTAGGTGCCCTAAGTATGACGTAATACACAATATTATAGTGTCCTAAATACGACGTAATACATATAATATTCTAGTGTCCTAAGTACGACGTAATACATATAATATTCAGCTGCCCTAAGTATGACGTAATACACATATTATTCTAGTGTCCTAAGTACGACGTAATTCAGGTGCCCTAAGTATGACGTAATACACATAATATTCTAGTGTCCTAAGTACGACGTAATGCATATTGTTCGGGTGTCCTAAGTACACCGTAATACACATAATATTCTAGTGTCTTAAGTACGACGTAATTCAGGTGCCCTAAGTATGACGTAATACACATAATATTCTAGTGTCCTAAGTACGACGTAATGCATATTGTTCGGGTGTCCTAAGTATGACGTAATACACATAATATTCTAGTGTCCTAAGTACGACGTAATGCATATAATGTTCGGGTGTCCTAAGTACGACGTAATACATCTAAAGTTCAGAATTTCTACGTACGACGTAATGTATGTAATGTACAAAGAACGTTCCGCAGAGTGCCTGGTTATTATCAAGAAACTAAGTTTAAAATGTACTGTCCTCCGCAATATTAGAAACCATGTATTTTTTCTTGAAGTAAATTAAACACACTAACAAGGGTATCCAAGCATGTTATAATTGGTCACGGTTCTAGTGAGACTGTTTATGAATTCACTGGGGTGGATACTCATTTCGGCTTGTTAGTGTGCTTGTAGTTTTGTAGATTTTGTAGTTTTATATTTCTCTTTTCTTTTTTTTTTTCGAGATGGAGGGGAAGGAAGTGTAATGCTTTTCAAAAAGTACTTCATCTAGGAATGATTAGATATTATGCTAATTCTTAGCATTTGCAATACATTTG
Source organism: Sinotaia quadrata (assembly GCA_028829895.1). Lineage (NCBI taxonomy): Eukaryota > Metazoa > Mollusca > Gastropoda > Architaenioglossa > Viviparidae > Sinotaia > Sinotaia quadrata. The sequence continues at coordinate 95,007,414 of CM054183.1, read as the reverse complement.
TATTGTAAGCACTGTAAAAAAAAAATACAATGATAAAAATATGTTTTATACACTCTCGTCTGAAACGCATCCTACAATACGACCAGCTCTCTCTCTCTCTCTCTCTCTCTCTCTCTCTCTCTCTCTCACACACACAAACACACACACACACACACACACACACACACACACACACATTACCTATAAAACAATCATTTAACGCATGTTCGTTCACACTTCAAAGCAGTAATGGTCTGAACGGGAAAAGGTCACGTGTTGCTGACACTGCGACTTCACAGTGCTGTCGTCACAGAACGCAATACTCATAGACCTGAAGGTTTCTGACACACGTGTTTGTCAGAGTACAAAGTACCCATTATGTATCTCAAAATTCTGCAAAGGAAATGATGTAATGATAATAATCTGCACACCGTCAGTCTAAACTGACATTTTGAGATGAACACTGCGTAATGGTTAATCGCGGATACAGTTGTTATTTAAACCCGACGATCGTTTACTGTCGTCTGCGTTGGGGTAAGAGGATCCCTTTCTTACCGTCAGTACTGAAATTAGAGTGCTCTACTATTTTATTGCCACTTGAATAATTGAATTAGACTAACGTGCAGCTGTGTAGCAGGAATTCCCATCAACCGTACAGTACTTCTACAGAAACAGTTGGAAAAAATGGGACTAATAATTAAATATTCAAATTAAACTATTCTTTTCAAATCGATGTCACATATACCCCACCTATTTCGATAATATAGAATTGTACGTGTATGTGCCCGCGAATTTCAATTCACGGCCGCGTGGTAAGCTGTCTGAGATAGGTATGACAAGGTCAGGATCCGCCCCACCCTCCTCTCTCTCTCTCTCTCTCTCTCTCTCTCCTCTCTCTCTCTCTCTCTCTCTCTCTCTCTCTGGTCATCACATTCCACAACACATCCATCCAAATTTCAATTTATAATTACGTCTAGAGAAAACATTTTAAATTCAGATCGTTAAGTAAATTGATCGTCACTTTTTTTGCCACACAACAGGCAAGTGCAGTTTAGGCCAGCTTTCAGTTACATTTAAAAGTGAAGGAGGAAAAAACAAAACAAAGGACAACCAAACAACAACAAAAAAAACCCAACCACTCTCTATCCCAAATTTTCTTTCAGCGTGGTTGTACAATTCCTCTCTTGTTTTAGAAGACACACTGTGTCCTTTTCTAGCGCCTCTTGTTGAAATTCTTCCAAAGTTTGATGTTACGGGGTTTGGGGATCTCTCGATCCTGTCCAAGGCTACTCATCCCACTTCAGTTCAAATGGCCAAGCTGCAAAGCTTGGGGGAACAAAATCTAGGTCACAAATCTGAATTAAAACGTTCTTATCCAAACGTTCGTAATGCGTAACATGTCCAAAATCAACCACAGACTAATCAATAAAGTCATATTTTCACATCCTTATCGTCGAAATATTAAAACAAAAACCATATACTATTTCCTTTAAATTAAAAAAAATATTATTTTTTAAAAAATACACCAAGCAAATACGGGTGCGTGACGAAGAGACGCCACAACAACTGATCATTACTTATGAATCTTTAGAAATTTCGCGAAAATTTTCTGTTTCAATAATTGTCTAACTAAACTGATCTTCATTTGTTTTAGTATTGTATAAAATAAAACACCAACACAAAAAAAACTAACTGCAATACAACTAGCTGTAACACATTACATGACGTTGCTAATAAGGTTCCAAAGGGGCATAACTCACAAACAGTCTACCGCGGATCATATTGAACGTCTATATGTCTATTGTACGACTGAACAAATGAATCTAACGGGTCTAGAAGTCGATTATTCGCCTGATGCTGCTTGAAGTTGCAAAACTGAGTATTTGATAAAAGGTTGGGGGTTAGTTATTTCAGTTTGCATCACAATTTTTTTCTTTTTTTTTTATGGCGGTGAATGACATTTCTGACACGTAAAATACATCAAACGCGACGCGGTTCGGGGTATACATTTCAATAAAAGAGTACAGGTGATATCTAATTTTCATCCTTCCTTTTCAAACCTTCCGTCTCGTCTAAGACTCGCTCGCACCTTTAAACGCCGATCACAAACTGTGCGTGTCTCACTATTAATTTATTCTAGTTGTTTATATTTTTAAGCGCATGTCAACAAAAGAAAAAATACAACAACAAAAAAAAAGCAAAAGCAGGCTGCAAAGCGTGTAGTGTCATATTTCAACTATGTGAACAAATGAAACCGCAATGTCTAGTCAGTACAATGCGCGCTCCATCTGACGACTGTTACAAGAAGCGAGCCGCAAAGCTACACACGTCGCGGGCCAACCCTTGAACGATTATCAGAAACGAGTCAACAAACCAAAAATTCACGGGAACCACCTCTTAACCTTTAAACGGTTAACAGAAGTGAAATTAAACAAGCTGTGATCCTGTTGTTTATGTTTCCTTCTAAAGTACATATCGGCACACGACTCTTTCATCTGATTCAGCATTGCTCTCAACAAATTGCTATGTAAACTGAACACAGAACAAAACATACTGTCATCGGCACAGACTGTTTCATCTCGCTGAGTATACACACTTCTCATCAAACTGCTGTGTAAACTGAACAAAGAAAAAAAGCACTGTCACCCACACACGACTCAAACTCATCTTATAGATTAATATAGAGTATACTTCTCAAACTGCTATGTAAAATGAATGCAAAACATACTGTCATCTGCACACTACTGTTTCATCTCGTAGAGTATACTTCTCATCAAACTGCAGTGCAAACTAACACCGAACAAAACACTATCATCTGCACACGACTGTTTCATCTTGCAGAGTATACATCTCCTCAAACTGCTATGTAAACTGAACACAGGACAAAACATATTGTAATCGGCACACGACTGTCTCACCTCACACAGTATTCTTCCCATCACAAGGCTGTGTAAACTGAACGCGGTACAAAGCATTTTGTCAATATATATATTCCTCATCAGCGAACCAATGTCTAGACTGAATGTATTAATATTTTTTTAAAATCATCATAAACATTGTCCTAGACCTAGAGGCTATCGCGATCCTTTCTAGCCGTTTCGGCTATTAACTCTGACCATTAAACAAGGAAGTTTTGTAATTTTGTTTGGGTGGATATCTGTGATCTCTTTGTATATACCATATACATATTTGGCACTGCTGTGTAAGCTGGCCAACAACGTACTCATGTGATTCTCGTTCAAGCACTGTACATTTCCCTCCTTGGTTTGCAATTACCTTCCGTCTCATCCAACACCTCGACAATAATTTTGCCAAGATCCATAAACTTTTAAAGAGAAGAAAAACCCACCACACGGCTTCAAGACTGACGTAAACAAACTGTTTTGTATCTCCAATATGGATCCTTCCTGTTTGATGACGTCACGTGTAAATGCCATAGTGTGTGTGTGTGTGTGTGTGTGTGTGTGTGTGTGTGTGTGTGTGTGTGTGTGTATGCGCGCGCGCTGGCTAATTCTGTATTCACACAGTTAGAGGCAAATACAAGTCAGCATATGAAGTGAAAACTACACCATAACTCAAACTGTAAATTTAATTTTTAATAATAAATAACCTTATTTTCTTATAATGTTAAAATTCTGACTTGTTGTGTATCTTATCCCTTTATAAGAAAAAAAAATAAGTAAAGGCTAGCTATCCTTGAAAACTATTTTTAAAGGTGAACTTGTGCTTCAAACAGACTTCTAGTGGAAGCCATGTTTGTCATACATTTTGGCCTTTACTAAAAGGCGAGTCAGATAATTCTACTGCGTAAAAGAGAAATGAAATCAAGAAACCACTCTATTCTGATAGTGAAAAAAAAATAGATTTGTTCATGCGCTCTATATTTTCTTTAAGATACACAATGTACAATGTACCTCTAAGTGGTCGGAAGTTATTAAAGCTGTTTCTATCATAAGACCATAAAATCAATACGCAATTTTTTTTTAACACCATTATACGATTATTCGACTCAGATATAGGCCAAAAGCAAAGCAAGATTTCCTCTCCATCACTCGTTTAGTGTCCTACTAAGGTATACATTTGATGAAGCAGTATTAATCAAGGCCCAGGACATGTGATCACTTAGGATCTGACAGATAAACAATATGATAAGACCTAGTCATGTAATCACTTAGGATCTGATAGATAAACTCTTAACACTTAGTCATGTAATCATTTAGAATCTTTTGATAAACTCTTAAGCCCTAGTCATGTAATCACTTAGGATCTTTTGATAAACTCTTAAGCCCTAGTCATGTAATCACTTAGGATTTTTTGATAAACTCTTAAGCCCTAGTCATGTAATCACTTAGGATCTGATAGATAAACAATATGATAAGATCTTTTGATAAACTCTTAAGCCCTAGTCATGTAATCAAGTTGAACCTGTTAGGTCAGAATGACAGAATTTCCATCGTGTCGATCTCTAATTCATGGGAGATGCCTGCTTCGGTATAAAATATTTATCGGATGCAAATTAGAGAGAAAATGGTGGTCTCGTGGCCATGACGTATGTGTGGATAAGGGAGAGGGGGATAGGTAAAAGCTGACTATGGAAATATGCAGTCTACATTACTTAAATGCAGCTCAAAGTCCAAATCATATTCCAATAATTTCACGATGCACCAAACTCAAAGGAAGCTGTAAAAAGGTATACGGGGCATGCTCTCTTTCTTACTGTTTAGTTTACTCCAGACCTTAAGTCGACCTAAATAAACATCAGTGCTAAACAGCTCGTGAATTCAGCCTGCCGATTAGGACGGAAAAGAAGAAGAAAAAAAGACAACCAAACATGGCTTTAATGAATGGCAGCTGTTTAATGTATGGCGAACTGGCTAGCATTGACTCGTCGATTTATGACACAAGCGATGAGTTGCTAGTCAATGCAGCGTTATTTTACAGTGCGTTAAAAACAAAAACAAAAATTGTACTCGGGCTCAAAACTGTTTACTTAGTCTTGGCAAAGAATTTCACATTCCTATATCTGCTTTTATCCTTGACAAACCTCAAATGTTATAGCAAATATCCAAATTATTGAAAGATGAATTAGAAAACCTCTAAAAAAAATACTTTACTCAGACTTGGCAAACTTTACATTCCTCAAATTAGTATTATTATTAGCACACCACATATTGTTTTCTTTAGTCTTAACAAACCTCCAATTATTTAATGGTCTTTTGGCAAACCACAAATTACTTTACTTACACTTAGCGAACACTGTATTGCATTATTTAGTTAAGTAAACATAACCAATTTTTAATCAGTCTTGATAAACTTTACATCTCTATAAAACACTATTAGTCACTAAATAGGAGCAAGTGACAGTTTATCAAAACTGGGGTAGTCACTGATGACGCTGGCGTTGATGATGATTATGGTGGTGGTGATGATCAATCATAGTAAGAAGTAATTATAAAGAACTGATCGATAAAGATTAGAAAGAGGGGGGAAGGGGGGAATAAAGCAATGTTGTAATTTATTAGGAGTTATTATTATATCGTCAACCTGTCATATGTTTGTTTGGACGTCTGCCTGAATATAAGTGTCATGCAGTCTCTGTACAGAATACAACTTAAAATTCATGTACACATTAAAAGTACTTAAATCAATAAACCTTTAATCAACTCCTAAAAAAAAAGAAAAATAATTGAAACATACATATTTACAAGATTATCTTTTGTAACTTGTAACCGTAAAGAACACCAGAATGGAGCTGCAGGGCACCGGGTTCCCACGAATAGTGTGACTGTCGTTGCCTACCATTTCCCATTATGACATTTCAATTAATCCAGTTTTTATACTTAGGATTTCTCTAATGCTAACTGGTTTAGTTAATCATCATGACATCATTGCCAACCATTTCCCATTATGATATTTCAAATAATCCAGTTATTATACTTAGGATTTCTCAAACCTACTACTTCAATCTTGCCCCGTCACTTTTTCAAACCTACTTCAGTTCTGCCCCGCCATTTTCCACATCTGCTATCTAGCACTCAGATTGTAAATAGTTTACTTTGTTTACCAACTACCTGTATTACTGTGACCAATTTATTCGCTCTCTAGTATTGATTCATAGAAATTTTATTTTCAAGTTCTAATTCGAAAGCGATGCAAGAAACTCTTGGGAGTCGCTTTGACACAAGCACCAAGCTCAACATTAGTCTCTAAAGACCAGAGTCTCTCCACTAATCCATTTTCACAAAGCAATCGCCAAGTCAAAATTCTATTTACACACTTCCATTGACTATGAATAAAATAAAATAATAATTTATGGCAAAAAACGGACTCAGATTCTCTCTTGGTCCTAATCCAGTTCATTGATTATGGCGTATAAACACTTCCTGCTCCTCCACGCTCTGGTCATCTTGCTGCTGTCGGAACACACAAAGAAACTTTCTATTGCATTCCACGATTTCCTTATTGCCAACGCGTTTAGCCAGTGCACTTTTAAACTGAGTTTCTCTTAAGTTTCTTCCTACTTAATGCTAGTGTCTACAGCCAGTGCACTTTCAATTTTAAACTCAGTTTCTCTTAAGTTTCTTCCTACTTAATGCTAGTGTCTACAGCCAGTGCACTTTCAATTTTAAACTCAGTTTCTCTTAAGTTTCTTCCTACTTAATGCTAGTGTCTACAGCCAGTGCACTTTCAATTTTAAACTCAGTTTCTCTTAAGTTTCTTCCTACTTAATGCTAGTGTCTACAGCCCTGCCGCCGCCGCCAAAACAATAGCAAAGCTCTGTGATGGTATATGGATTGTATTCGTACTGTCACGTCACTGTTTGCATGCTCTATAATCTTTAGCTCACAGTGCCAATGTACGAAGGGGTCGGGGTTCGGTTTAGCATCTATTCGCAATTCTTTCTGTGTTGTATTGCTCTCTCCTTTTCACATTCACAATTCTTTCTGTGTTGTATTGCTCTCTCCTTTTCACATTCACACTAGCAAATCCAAATGTTGCGGACTGTGGGCAATTAACAGTTCAGAAATGCATGCACAAATTAAACAAATTTATCAAATGAAAGACATGCCAAGACCCCCTAACTTACACAATAACTTACACAGCAAAGCCATTTTCAGATTAAGATTAAATTCAACACTTCTAACACAACAACTTACACAGCAAAGCCATTTTCAGATTAAGACTAAATTCAACACTTCTAACACAACAACTTACACAGCAAAGTCATTTTCAGATTAAGACTAAATTCAACACTTCTAACACAACTTACACAGCAAAGCCATTTTCAGATTAAGACTAAATTCAACACTTCTAACACAAGATTTCAGGTCAAACAAAAACATGCAATCACTGTAGAGCAGAAAACACTATGCAACACTTCCTATTGCACTGTCCACTATACAAAGAAGAAAGAAAAACAATCATTGACACCATAAAACTGTCACAAGTCCCGCTCTCTACACAATCACTATTTTATCTACAGTCACAAACAAACAAAAAATAATCCCCCAAAGCACTCATCAATTTCCTTAAAGAAACAAACATAATACGCCTTCTCAAAAAGATAGTGACTTTAAAATAAAAAAAACCTAATAAAAACAAAATCACAGCCCCCCACCTGCATTATAAGGATCCAACCACCTCCATATAAACTTAACAGCTCTACAGTTTGTAGTATAAACATCATAACTGTGATCTACAATACTGGGACCTTACTCCACAGCTCTATAGTTTGTAGTATAAACATCATAACTGTGATCTACAATACTGGGACCTTACTCCACAGCTCTATAGTTTGTAGTATAAACATCATAACTGTGATCTACAATACTGGGACCTTACTCCACAGCTCTACAGTTTGTAGTATAAACATCATGACCGTGATCTACAATACTGGGACCTTACTCCACAGCTCTACAGTTTGCGGATATACATTTGATCTGCGAACCACACATTACAAGACCGTATATTACAATTTTGAGGCCATATATCTGCGAACCACACATTACAAGACCGTATATTACAATTTGGAGGCCATATATCTGCGAACCACACATTACAAGACCGTATATTACAATTGGGAGGCCATATTTTGCAATCTGGAGGTCATAACCTAGAGTTTGGAGACTACACAGTAGAACATAAAGATCTTGCTATCCAGTCTCGAAATTATATACTACAATTTGGGGACCGAACAATTCAGATCGGAAACCCTATATATACTAGTAAAGCAAGATCCAAAAACACGACAGTAAGTGATCCAGCTGTCTCTTAAGAGGTGATGATAATGTTCCTTTGAAAAGAGCTCTTCCAAAGATCAGATGTCAGGGGAAAGCATCAAATAGTGATGGATTTCACTCTAATCCCTATAAGCGACAAGTATTTTATCTGACGTTCTTCCGACAATGCAAGCAACTGTTTGATAGTGACACAAATGACTCCGGTCATGACTGTTTACACAAGTTCAACTGTTTGACAGTGACACAAATGACTCCGGTCATGACTGTTTACACAAGTTCAACTGTTTGACAGTGACACAAATGACTCCGGTCATGACTGTTTACACAAGTTCAACTGTTTGACAGTGACACAAATGACTCCGGTCACGACTGTTTACACAAGTTCAACTGTTTGACAGTGACACAAATGACTCCGGTCACGATTGTTTCCACAAATGACTCCGATCATGACTGTTTACACAAGTTCAACTGTTTGACAGTGACACAAATGACTCCAACCATGACTGTTTACACAAGTTCAACTGTTTGAAAACGGAGACACAAATGACTCCGGTCATGACTGTTTACACAAGTTCAACTGTCAGACATTCATTACCCTTTTCTCCTAGCATATTACCAAACAGATATAACGATTCTTTTATTATTATTATTATTATTATTACATCTCAACCGGTTAAGTGAATACACTTGTTTACATGAGCTTTTAAACTACTAATCACCCCGCTGTGTGCTTAATTTTACCCATCGCTATCTATAATTGTTATTTTACAGTACCTATTAGTAAAAGCAGATAGAATTAGATTTGTCTGAGTGAACGTAATGAGACGCTGGTTAGTTAGTTACAATTCCTAATGAAAAATCTCCAGCCTCTGCCAACAAAAAAGCACTCGTATTCTCTGAACTTTATGAGAGGTCTACGCTAAGAACTCTATCATACAATCCATGTGGTCAAGCGACCTCTGAACTCAAATGACGTCATTTCCCGAGTATATAGTATTAGAAGTGGGTTAAGTAGGCATTAGACAATACTGAACTTTCTTTCAAACAGATGTCACGAAACGAGTAGCCAATCAAAAGTTGGGGGTGGGAATGAAAATAATAAGAAGAATAGCAATAACCTCACAATAGCTGCTTTTCTGATAGTAAAGATAGATTATTACACACACTTTAAAAAAATATATATGTGCTATAGCCTATCTTGTAAACAATGCCTGGAATGTTTCTGTGGTGGAGTAAATTTGCATATCCCTATTTCTAGACTTAATTGTTATATAAATTGTTAAAGTGATGTAAATGTCAATGCTCTTTTGATTTTATTCATATATTGTATATTCAATTCTTGATTTAATAAATGTATTGTTAAATTTATTGACCTTCTTACACATATTGATAACCTTATGTTGATTAGAAAGTGGGTGAATAGGGGCTCACTAAATATATAAACAAAGACGGATTTATCTTCTCCTTTAGTAAGAAGTTTTTCATCTACGAAATATTGTGTGACGGTAAATGTTTGTCTTTAAGAAGAGGGAAAACGTTTACAGCGCCCGCATATCCGCCAAGAAAGAGAGACGTGCTGTGTCTTCTGGAGAATTAATAATAACATAAATTAAGATTGTCATCACTTGTAATTATTTATGGGTGTTTAATTAACATCATAACCATTAACTAGGGTGGCATAGGCGTCACAGTTTCAATCTGCTTTCTCTCTCTATAAATCTCAATTGACGATTTATTTTCAATCTATATACCACCAATGCATTGAAATTTACTCCTCAAAGATTTGTATTATGAGTGTATTGTCTCTACAGTTGATCTGAAATTTATAGTCCTTAAGTAATAGTAGTCAAATAAGAAGCAGTATTACAATAGCCTTATACGCATAATCATGTGTTATGCATGTTTTTTTTTTTACGTTAAGCTCTAGTCTCTAGAGTGTGGATAACTTGCGCCACTGTGTCACATTGAATTATTTGTGGATTTTTTCCTGTTAACAATTTGAGTCCTTGGTTTTGGTCTTGAATCCAATGACCAGTAAATTCAAATAGGTAGGCAATGATTATAGAGTCTAATATAATGTACTTTTGTAATCTCAGTAATGGGGTAAATTTCATCACAGTTCATTGCAACTCCTTGGTTCAGCTTTAGTTCGAAATGAGAAAGGTGCGTCGCTTTAACTTTAAACCCGAATGAGAATATATAGCGGTCATTTGAAATTTTAAAGTTGATATAATTATAAAAATATTAGAAGTACACGTATCTGTAAAAACAGGTGGTTGAATTACCTTGGGTTATATAATAAAAACAACGCCCCTTTATTTATAACATTACAGCGGTGCCTGAGCCATGAAAGAAAACATTAATAACGGTCAGATACCGTTTCAGATTTCTTGCGATTTAGGGCTGTAAAATCCACTTTTTTCCAACAGCCCTTTTTTTATTTGTAAGCAGTCAGGTGTATCAAAGTTGTCAAGAGTTTTTGTTTTTGTTATTTTTTAAAATGACTGTTTTCACCCTTTTTTTCCCACCACCTCTTCCATACACACTCCGGGCACGAATAAACCTTGGTATTGTCAGATGACCTTTTCAAAAGTTTCCAATCTAAGAATAAGCCTCATTCAAAGTACTTCTCTGTAGACGTCTTTATTTACTGTCATGATGTTCACTGAGTCACATTCTTGACCCGGGTTAGTACAGTTTAAGTTTCATTTCAGCCTCTTTCCGATTATTTGAACTTTCAGTTGACTGACGTAATTTAATCAACAGACTTGACATAGTCGTAAGTGAAGATGAATGACGGTTTTGTAGTCCAGGTTAAGTTGCAATGTGGTGTGACTAATATATTTTGTAATCAAACTTGACGTAGTTACAATTAGAGTCGAATGACATAGTCTGTAATCAATCTTGATGTAGTTGTAGTTAGAGTGGAATGAAGTATTCTGTAGTTGTAGTTAGAGCGGAATGACGTATTCTGTAGTTTGTAGTTAGAGTGGAATGACGTATTCTGTAGTTGTAGTTAGAGTGGAATGACGTATTCTATAGTTGTGGTTAGGGTAGAATGATGTATTCTGTTATCAGTCTTGATGTACTTGTAATTAGAGTAGAATGACGTATTCTGTAGTTGTAGTTGGAATGGCGTATTTTTTAGTCAGTCTTGATGTACTTGAAGTTAGAGTGGAATGACGTATTCTGTACTTGTAGTTAGAGTGGAATGACATATTTTGTAGTCAGTCTTGATATAGTTACGAGTGGAATGACGTGTTCGTAGTTCAAGCATATTTTAACAGCAGCTGTTTATTGAGATATGTCAGGTTTAATCAGAATATACTTAACTCGTACGCAGAGTTCGCGAAATGTGTAAGCCAACACAAAAAATCCTACATGTGTCTTGACTGTCACAATCATCCACAGTGAAACCATATGAATGTTGCTGTAGGAAGGAAGCCTACGCGATGACACAGGAAGGGGGTAGGATATTTAGTATTATGTAGGGTGTGTCAGTTACATCCCTTGAATTGCTGCAGTGTCCTAGTGCCGCGGTATTCAGTATCGAGTTTGATTTAGAAATCCTGCTTTCATAATTCGCACTGAGCAGAACTGACTTTAATTTGAAGTTTAAAAATAAACCAACGAAAATGCAGTGAAAGTGACAGTTAAAGTCTTGAGCTCACTTAGCTCACATTTAACTTCTGTTTCCGTATCTGTTTCTCTTTTCCTGGTTTGACAAAATTCATTTCACTCTCTAGTAAGTGCTCAAGCACGCATGCACTACTCTCTCACACACGCAAAGACATTATTCACTTAACATTATGAAAGGAGACACTCGTAATTAGGTGTATTGAGTGTACGGAGGTGGTGTAGACTGTGGAGGGTGGGAGGGATAGAGAGCAGGAAAACATTCTCTTGTAGCTAACTACATGCGACTGAAATTCCAGACTAATCTAACGACAATCACCTTTCGGCAACTCTTTTCTTCAGCAGATCCCAAACTAATTTTTGTCATGTTCGAAGCAAGCTATCCATGAGACCAGCGAACGTCGAAAGCAGAAGGTAACTAGAAACAAATCAAAATGCTTGAACTGATCAACAAATTACTTGTTAAATGAGACTAAAATGAATCAATGGATCTATCTGCAATAATAGGTAGGTTTGTGATCAATACTTTGGTCACAAGAGGTAAAGAATGTAGGCTAAGTAATAATATTACAGATAAATAACTTTTCCGTTTGAAAAGTAATAGTGAAATAGGACATTCTCTGGCTCTTTACTTTTTTATAAACACATCCTCATGCATTCACTCACCCCTGTACATACGCTCACTCTATATGTATTATTATCTACATCTCTCTCTCTCTTACATACTGACACAAACATACACACGTACGTAAAATTTATTAGTTCACCACCACCACCACCACCACCACCAATCTCTCTCTCAAATAAGAATTTAACATTAAAACAAACTATAGCAGCTGTAAGTTGCAAACATGACAAACAATGTTAGGAGAGGGAGTCTGCGGATTTAATCTCACTACATAAAGCTGGAGATTATATTATTATTATTATTATTAACCCTCTTTCCCACCCATTCCTCTTTCTTAGTGTAAACTGTGAACAGATTTAGGTTATTAACTGGATCGACAGTATTCATATGAATCAAGCAAATCCCTTATTTTATGAACTGGTGATTGACCCCAGTTCATATTGATATTTTTTTTTTTCACTGGTAAAATACTAGTCCATCTAATTAACTGCCAGGAAGTTAACCTCTTGTCATTGAGAATATTCCTTATTCTTACTTTAAACATATATATATTATTATTTCATAAAGGCTGGTTGTCTTTGGAAGAAGATCGATCTAGATCAAATGCGTTACTCAATACAGATCGCCCTATCTCGATAGTTAACAGCCTCAAGCCCTCTGTACCTCTGCGACTGAGGCAGGAAAACAGTTTATCTACTCCACTACAGGACTGTATCATCCAGTCGAGTTGTCGCTGTTATGTGAAGAAAGGACTAGGATCTCGTCATTATATCTGCTGATGTTAACAGCAACTAAATTCCAAAGACTCTTCTTATATTTAATTCAAAGAATATTTTATTGTCTACTGTGTTCACTGTTTTGCCTGTTTGTAATGAACTCTTTGAAAGCAGCAAATCTCCTCCAGCTGTCCTTTTGTTAACAATTAGTCACCTGCTCGATCAACCTACTTTTCATCTAGACACAAAAATAGTCGTGAATAATTGTGTCCTTTTGTCTATCTATTCTCGTTGCTATATGGTATGTCATTTGTGACCTTGGCTCGTACGTACAGCTATGGCGTGCGAGAAGGCTGACTGTGACACACAATACCTTCACACATAGTCGTATTCACCAACCATGTAACGCGTCACATTTACACACAAGTAGATAAAAGAGTAGTGTAACATACACACAAAGAAATATACAATCATAAACATACCACACTACACACACATATATACAAACACACATACATAAGCACACACATATACACAAACACATATACATATACAAATACAACATATAAACACACAGACACACATAACAAACAGACATACTCACACAAACACAAACACTTAAACATATAAACAGACACATACATAAACAACATACATACACACACAAACGCACACACAAACATACAGTTAACCCAGTATTGGTGCGATATGTGTTGATTCTCACGTCAATTTTCCTAGTATTTATATATCAGTCTGACACGGAAATACTTGGTGAATATCTGCTCTACACTAACTTCTGTGTAACCGTGAGTGCGTCTGACACGGAAATACTTAATGAATTTCGACTATACAACAAGTTTACTAACTTCTGTGTAACCGTGAGTATTACTATTAGTATTAGTGTCAGGCGTGACGAGAGCCACCTCTAGCTCATTCCTATAATGCGTTCAATAACGCGTGTGCGCCCTTGGAGTGAGTTTCCACTTCTTGTGGCGATATTTACCCAGAATCGTAATTTTAAAGTGGGCAAGTGCATGAATTTCCTATAGGTTTACTGTGCAGTGCGAAATGCTAATCTCTACACGTTGCTTGCTGGTAATTTAATAAGTTTCAATGAACTAATTACTATTTTAGCGTGTAAAAAGTTCGGCGGATCAGGAACAGTTTAAATCTTAGAACATTGCGTTTAGCAGGTTTGTAGACGTCTGCAGACTGGTCGCGATAAACTTGTCACGCAAATGACACGTGCACTAAATGAACTGACAGTTTTGCGTTGTCATCAGTTCAAGTGACACGCTGATATAATATTATAGATGAAACTAGGCTAACTAGCTAATGATGACTAAATCCTATATTTCAAAACAACAATAACAAAAGCTCCCATTTCTACCACTTCCCTGAATGTAAATAAAGAAATAGAAAGTTTACCGAGCAATCTAGCCTTTTAAACAAAGTGTTTTAAATGTCAAATGCGATGCAACACAGCGTGGATTTTTAGTACTGTCACTTGTGTCCGTTTTATTCTTCGTGACACAGTAAATCCTTCCTTCTTAGCAAAATGCAATAAGAAGCTCATTAATATTGTTGTGAAAAGCCCCGCTCTGCTTTAACCTTTGAAAGGGTCAGGGAAAGATATGTATGACGTGGAGGAGACAGCACACACAAGTCTAAAACTCGAAGTCAGCGTCAGAATTGGCTAATCCACTAAGCGGGGAGTTAGTCAAGTACTGATACCAATGCGGAAATCACTCGCTATTCAAATCAGTAATCGGATACACAAACAGCAACGGATAATTTTGGAAACAATTCATAATTTCAGTACAACAACAATAATAATAATTAATTATCACTATTATTATTATTAGAGCTCTTTAAAAGGTTTAGAAGCTTTACAAAAGCAAAAATAATTAGAAACTAAAGGTTATTAACAGACCTATTACAATAAAACAAGAACCCACTCGAAGGTAGTTAAGATATAGAAATGGCCAAAAAGGGGAGTATGTGTGAGTGGTTGTGTGAGAGAAAGAGAGATTATGAGGATTTGGAATGTTTTGCCTTAGGATAAAAAAAATCGTAGTTTGGCTTTAACCGGCACATTTTAGTGCTAGACTTTGACTGTTGGGATCCAAGATGGCAGTTGTTGAGATTTAACATTTTATAACTGCCAGTCTGAGGCATACATACTTTGTATGCTAGTTTTCAGTCAGAATAGTGCTCGTAGTGAAGGTATTTAAAGTTTGCCTGACCTGGTTAAACAGTTATAATTTACATAACAAAGTCTACCTGACATGGTATAAGTTATAATTAGATTATATATAAGAAGTTATAGAAATAACCTGGGTCACTAGATATGAATTGGACAATATGCTAATGCAAGTTATACAAATGATAAAGAAGTTATAGAAATAACCTGGGTCAATAGTTATGAACTGGACAACGAGCTAATGCAAGTTATACAAATGACCTGGTAAAACAGTTTATGAATTGAAAGATGTGCTATTACAAGTTATACCAATGACCTGGTAAAACAGTTTATGAATTGAAAGATGTGCTATTACAAGTTATACAAATGACCTGGTAAAACAGTTTATGAATTGAAAGATGTGCTATTATAAGTTATACAAATTACCTGGGAAAACAGTTCTGAATTGGACCACATATCGTTACAACTGTCCTGGTAAAACAGACTTACTCTACGCGACAGACATTTCACAATTAAATTAGTAAAACAGTCCTGAATTGTGCGACAAGATTTTATAAAACTGACCTGGAAAACAGTCTCGAACCTGGGCAATACGTTTATACAACTGATCTGATAAAACAGTCCTAAATTGCTAGAAAAAGCCATTACAAATGACCTAATAAAAGTGTCTGGAATTATGTGACAAGCTATTACAACTTAGGCCTATAGTTAACGGTCCTAAATTGAGCAAAATCATTTTAACAGAAGAGTAATCAATAACAAAAATAAACGAAGGCACGATACCTCATTCTAACAGAGAGAAAGTAATAACCAACATAAACCTCATTCTAAAACTGTAACAGAAAGTAATAACCAACATAACGAAAGCAGACACCTCATTCTAACAGAGAAAGTAATAACCAACATAACGAAAGCAGACACCTCATTCTAACAGAGAGAAAGTAATAACCAACATAACGAAAGCAGACACCTCATTCTAACAGAGAGAAAGTAATAACCAACACGAACGAAAGCAGATACCTCAACAGAAAATCTCAACTACTGACAACTTACACTCAAACGTACCAAGGAGTAATTGGGGGCACACCCAGACACTTTCTAGCAAGTCTAACAAGTTCACTCTCTTAACCCTCTATGTAATTGTTAAAACAAAACAGCCACGTCCTGATCAACACACACACACACACACACACACACACACACACACACACACACACACACACACACACACAGGGACAAAAGCTCTTTTCGTTTTCGTATCCTATCACCTGTCAGTGAGTTTGAAGTGCAGTAAATTGAAATCTCTCACTTCAGCTAGGTGCTTTAACCATATGCGTTTCATCTGTTGTAACAAATAACATATCTTTTACTAATACGTCCAGCATGACGTGACAACAGCAAAGGGCGAATCTGAAGGGCATTTCAATTTGGTAACAAAAAGTTTGTTCCCCTGTTACTGTCACAGATCCAGGCAATCAGAAATGAAAGGATACACATATAGGCCTACTATTTTTGTAATGGTCTAAATGCCGAACATATGAAATCGTCCATTAAATCATCGGAAGAACCTAAAACCTTTTGGAAATGTACTGAATTAGTATGTGTGCCAGCACGAATACAAAAAGGTAATTTGTTACCACAGACTTTATTAAATTAAGTTCAAGGATTATGCTATCTTCATCATACATTTTCTCTCCACTTCGAGATGTATCGCTTTAAATAAGAGGGGTAGTGAAATACGAAATAAAATATAAATTTTGTACGCCACACACACACACAAAACCACCACAGGTGAGCTGGTTGCGCAAACCACGCATATTCCGTGTCCCCGTGTCATCATATCAGATACGAATGCAATGCTTGTACACACTGAAAACACGTTGAGCACTCGACAACAGTATGACAGACGAACGTTTCGTTTCAATTAAAACTGACTTCGTTTACCTTGTACTTAGCTGACGGGGTATATTCCACGCGTCGAGTCAACCGTCGTCGAAGACTCGGAGTTGAAGGCACCAATGCCTGGCTTGCAGACTCCGTGAAGTTCGATTCCACTGACATCTCTATTCATAAAGCAAACAGCTCTGATGTTATGTCAGCGTTACTCACTTGCTACAAGCTGCGTCCCCCACGGCTCACTGTCCTACTATGCGTCGGTGACCTGCTACGGTGATCCCGACAAGTCGACTTTTTTGCTAAGGGGTGAAAGGTTTTAGAAGGCAACCAGTTGAATCTGTTGAGCGGCCGTGTGGGACAGAAGGTTCTATTAGAGAGGCTTACCTCTCGATATATAAACATACTTTCGAGCACTTTGCTAATGAAATGCAAGGGCAATTGAACAGAACACTAATAGAGAATTCTGAACACCAGGGCTCCGGATGTAGTTTTGAGTGCTCGCTTTGAACTTTGAAATCAACCGACATCATTCGATTACTCGCTAGTGATGACTATCCCATTTATACATTCGATATGTTCAGCCTTCAAATGCAGGTGGCCGTTATGCAGGAGTGGCTTTTATTTTGTTATTGAAAAGTATAATTAATATTTAAGGAGAAAGTAGGCCTTAAGGTGAACAATATCACCGAACCGCGACTGCTTTATCTGATGAAACAAACATGGTTAAAATGAAGGAAGGGGTGAATGCAAATTACAAGAATTGACGACAAAAACAAACCGATTTTTTTCCCAAATCTTTAGACTGTCTATTTACGCTATTATGTTAACAACTGCAAAGTTAAATTTGTTCGCCAGTAAGCTCAGCCTACGGTCTTACAAATATGTTATAACTATTTAAAAGGAAATATTTTGGACAGAGAAGCAGTGAAAATAATACAGTTTTTATAAAAATATGATTTGAAAAATAAAAGTGGCATAGATAAAAATAAACAAACGAAACAATTTTATATTTCACGTTACATATAATTTTTTTTAATATGTTTCCTATAAATGAATTATTATTACATTGCCATTCACAGCGCGCTGAACTGTTCGTTCTCGTGATGTTCATTGTTAATTTTTCATAGACTAAATTTAAACCTATGTCAATTACTCCGTTATGCATGGAAAAACTGGCTAGACCGGGACTGTAAAGGGAGTGGGGTGGCGCTTGCTTTGTAAAGATGTGTGGAGTCGGAAAATGACATTGCAAGTAGGGGAGAGATAACAGGGGATTGGACAGAAACATTTTTTGCTCGGAAACAGGCTGACAAATGTCGGATAGGACCTCCACTGAATATTCGCTGGCGGTAACAACAGGACTCTCAGAATGAACTGGAATCTGACAGTGTCGACATATTCAGCCGGAAGCTGAAACTGTTGACTGAGAATCCGTTAGACCATCTTTAGATAGATGGCTGGCTGTAAAGCGGAACACTGGGTTACAAGTGAAACAGGTCCTGTTTCAGTAATGATTGTACCTAAAGACTTCTCTCTAGCCCAACACGCCAGATAGCAAAATTAATTTGTTCCTTTAATTATGTGTTCGTTTAGTTTTGTTTTGTGTTGTTTTTTTTTTAACCGTAAAGCAATTTAATTTAAACAAACTTCCCAAAGGGACTCAGTTGTTGAGATCGTTTTAATTTAGACTAATAGTGAAAAGTAAAAGTTAGTTATCAAACAAAAGATCATATAAGTGTGTGTGTGGACTGGGTGCGGACTCCTAGTATCACATAAGAGTACATATCAGCATTTAATATAAAATTGCAATTGTACATGGTATATACTAAAGTGGCTAAAACTGTATATACAAAAAAAAAAAGGGATAACTAAAACAAATGTGAACTGGTTGGAACGTTTCTTTTAATGTAAGCCCTATTTATACCTTTTGGTTTACTTTTAAAAATCTATTTTTAGAATATGAAGAGTACAAGGTACCCGGAAGCTCGCCTGACGCAGTGTTTCATTATCATGTAAAACTATATGGCAAAGCGATTTTAACAAAACGCAGCACACTTGCCATGTTTACAGGGAAAATAAAAGTCATTCCTGGCAAATAACACTCATATTATTTTTACAATATGGAGCAGACATCTTATTTGACCCGATGTCTTTATGAAATTACAACTATCGACCTGATTTGTTATTTTTAAATAGTTATTATTAAAATATCAACATGTAGCAGAGTAAATTTGCCTATCCCTATTTCTAAACTTAATTGTTATATAAATTGTTAAATTGTCAAAATAACCCGACCTTGGGCACTCTTTATGATGGTATTTTTGTAAGTGTCTGAGTTGGAGTAAACACTCGAGTTGAGAATGTGCTAAAAATTGCTGATGTAATGCAAACCAGTTCCAACTGGATGAGTAGTTTTTATTATCCAGTGGTTAAGATTTACGAGAACGAGACCAGCCAATGGACTAAGATAAAAATATTTACATGCTATAGAGAATTCTGTTGTCTGATCACTTGAAATTGGTGTGGCAAGAAGTCTGGTCTTGAAAGGCGGCAGTTAGCTAAATGGTGAGGTAACTGACTGGTTGATAGAGAATGGACTTAGAAATACATGTAGTTCATGCATTTTTACTATTGATATGTTATACTTGCGTTTTATGTAGAGATGTATTATGTGAGTAGACTTTTATTTCTGCAAATGTTTGAACTAAGATGCTCATATATAGTATGCTAAATACTTGACATTGTTCTAGTGAACCTGTTCATAAAATTATATGCTGTATGCATGTGTCAGACTAATAAATACTGTTGCAGAAAGTGTAAGTTGAGACTGTAAGAAAGAATGGAGTTAAAAAAGTGATAAACTGGAAAGTTAGCATTTGCTCCCTAATTATATTTTTCAGGGTAAAGCAGCCTTTCTTTCTGTGTATGATTTGAACCACTACGACTGACCATAGGAGAGGTGGGGAGCAATGTATAAATGTAAGAATACACTACACCCCATTGATGTATGGTGGCAAAGTATGCTGACTACATCGAGCAATTTCTGGTATAAGGAAGTTACTGGAAATTGCTACTCTGCATGAGGGAGCTAAATACGAGGTGTCCAAGTTAAGAAAGAAAGGTGTCCAAGCTAACCTTAAGAGAATAGTAGTGAATCACTATCCTACAAACGCACAAGAGAAACACGTGGAAATAACGTAATAACGGCGGACAATAGACTTGTGTCTTTGTTACAAAAGCATGTGAAAGACTATTGAGACAGCGCCTAAATCAGGTTATGTAGAAACTATTATCACTTATCTCTAATAACTCCATTTCTGTTCTCTGATAAGAACTATCCTGTGATTTGTATTGAATTGTTTAACTGACTTTTTTATATAAGATTGTGTAGTGTGACAGAGTAAATTTGCCTCTCCTTATTTTGAATTTAAATTGTTATATTAATCACAAAATTGTCAGAGTAACCCGACCTTGTGCACTCCTTGTAGTGTTATTTCTGAAAGTGTCTGAGTTGAAGTAAACAGCTCAAGGCAAGAATATTCTAGATTTCTGATGTAATGCAAGCTGAGTGAGTAGTTTTCTGTTATCCACTGATTATGATTTATGAGAATGAGACGGGCCAGTGGGCTGAGATTAAGAAGTTCACTTGCTGTAGAAAATTCTACCCTCTAATCACTTTGAATCTAAAGTTGCAAGAGAGAAATCCAGCTTTGAAAGGCAGTCATTAGCTTTATGGTTGTTATACTTGTGTTTATGTAAAGATGTACTATGAGAGTTGACTTTTATTTCTACAAATGTTTGAACTAAGCTGCACACATACAGTGTGCTAACACTTGACGCATTATTTGACATGCTGTATTTATTGTACCTTGTATTATTGGGCTAATAAATATTGTTGCAAGAAATTGTAAGTTGAGAATGGGATATAAGATAGAATGGAGTTATACTGTGATAAATAGGAAACTTAGATTTGCTCCTTAATTATATTTTACAGTGAACAAGTGGCCTTTTGAGTTCAAGTTTTAAATTGAGTTTGAGTTTCAACTCTCAAGTTCCATTTACCTTTCTCATGTTCACAGGTTAGAAACTTAAATGACTTGGAAGGTATGGGAACTTTTATTTGTGGTGTGTAAGCGTAAGAAGTATACTTTGATGTATATATTGGATATATCAGGAGAATTCTCATACACTGAGGTTGCCAGAGTTGCTGTGGTCATGTTCTGCTTGAAGGAACTGACACATAGAGGAGAGCATTTAAGTTTGTCCGAGAATATAATATAGCAAGTAGGTGATTTCCATGCATGTGGCAGGAGACATGCGTTAACGGACATTGTGACATTGCAAAGCCAGTGAAAGAATGTCGAGGTAGCGCTTAATTCAGATCACATAAAAGATTACAATTACCTTCCTCTAATAACTCCATTTCTATTCTTCGATAGGAATAATCTGCAATTTCTATTGACTCTGTTGTTGAATTGTAATTATATTTTTATATATATGTTACGTTTCCAGTATTTGTTTATAGACCCTGCCCTAGAATAATTAAGGACTTTAATTATTATTAATTCCTTCTCTCAAATTCTATGCAGACTGGTTGCTCAATTTACCATTTGACTAGTTAAAAGTGTGTCTTGTAGTACAGACGACAAATTTACAAACTGATAAACTGCGAACTTTAGCTAGATTGAAAACCGTTAAATTCCTCTAAATTAATATGCATTCGTTATCTTCATTCTGCTCATCCGCCCCCATTCAATCTAAGAAATCTATAGGTCTATTATGCATAAAAATTAACTACTAAGAGGTTTTAACAAGAAAATAAGATTTAATAAAGTTTTAACAAGTTAACAATAATCAAATACGAGCGCGAATAGTCTATTTCTCGATTCTTTGCGCGTACATGCTTTATCGTGTAACCAACGAATAACCAATTGATTGTCTTATGATATTTGAATGTACACTGAGGAATACTCAGCTTCAATTGTCTGTATCTGCCTGGTCTCTTTACTCAGTCAGCCAGTCCATTTCACAGTCTCACTGTAGCGACGACGCACGTGGCGCGCAGGAAAAAGGTGTCCCTTTTACGTAGCTAGTGAACTTGAATTTTCAGTGGCGTGGACTCTCGATGTAGAACTCACACTTAGAGCTCAACCAGTTCATACCAGACGGAAACAAGGCAAAAGCCAAGGCAAGGCAAGGATAAAGCCAAGACAAAGGAAGGCATGGACCGACCTGAGGAAGTAAACGTGTTCTAATGTAATTTCCGTTACACGTTTCCTACCCAAGCATGTCCCAGTTAAAATGCGCTGAATTAGAGATTCGACCTCGCGTCGTTTTACAATTAGATTTAGAAAAAATGTAATCATCTCACGCATGTTTTCATTTAACAGCATGACGTATGAATCATAAAAATAGTTACAACGTTAAATTAATGTTCATACAAAAGGGGTAATTCAAACCAGCAAAGCGCTTCACAATTTACAATTAAAATTACACGCAATAATTGAATTACATGAGAAATTCATATCGAGCACAGGCATCTGGCTCTTAGTGAATTAAAACAATATAAATTAAAGTTACAAATGGAAAAAGAGTTACAATAAATTTATATTCCATAACTTATAGGTTTTTCAGCCATTTCTCTGGACCATGCTCAAGCATATATGGAAATAATATAATACATAGTACAAATACATACTTAATCAAGATATACAAAATACTATCAGATAAAATGGTACCTTTATGAGAAGTCGAAGGTATGGTTCTCATCTGCTCGTCGGCTGCCGCATGACCCGAGTTAGCCAGTGGAATGTAGCTAATGTGTTCTCGCAGTAAGGGAACGGAAGCGCGCACCCATATTTATAGAAAAGCATAAAGCATATCACGTGACTGATCGCGAAGTATGTAGTTGGTTCGAGAACCTGGACAATGGACCTAAAGTTACATAACATCTTGACCTGTTCTAGAAGCATCTCGAAAGAGGAAGCTTTGAACAAAGGAGCCAAGGGTTTCAAATCTCAATATTTGAAGTAAACAGGCAAGTAGGTCACCAAGTCGGACATTTTTATCAGACTGTGACAATATAAGACTGTAGAATGTAGATATTAACTTAATGTGAGTTCGTGGAATATTGATGTCAAGTAATCTATTTCATTGTAATTGTCATATGTATATTTCATTATTCTTTAATAAATTTATTGTTAAATTTATTTACCTTCTTACATATATTGATAATCTTATGTTAGAGATGAAAGTGGGTGGATAGGGCTCACTAAATATAGATCAAAGGTGGATTTGTCTTCTCCTTTAGTAAGAAGTTTTTCACCTACGGGAATACTGTGTGACGGTAAATGTTGTCTTTGACGTTGTGGAAGAGAAAACGTTTACAGCTCCCGTATGTCCGCCAAGTGAGAGAGACGAGTGGTGTCTGCTGGAGAATTATTAATAACATAATTAAGATTTTCATCAATTATACTTAGATTAGTTATTGACGATTAATTGGTGGTGCTAGAGTGGTTGTAAACAGAAAGGAGTCGACTTCTTTTTAAAAGTAGGTCACAAATGTCGCGCTGTAGTCAGTTTTGTTCCTGTTGAATTTAATAACCACATCCGGTCTAAAGCATTTCTTTGTGGTGAAACACTTTAAATCGACGAGTGCACGCAAGTAATCACATAGAGTACTACTTTCTCTGACACTCACGCTTTCTGACGAACTGAAACTAATTGCTTGTCATAAAGTACATGTTTTGTTGCTGCCTCTTTTTTTTTTTTTATTTATTTTTTTTTTTTTGAGGTTACAAAAGAGAAATAATATCGTTATTAAAATAGCAAGTCAACAACCCTTTGTAATTAAGACACACACTTCCCTGAAATAATAACTACTTAATGATGTTGGTGTCGACGGTGGTGGTAGTAGCGGGTGTGTGTAAGTGGTGATATGATAGTGGTGGCAGTGGTGATGACTAGTTTAGCAGTTGGAAGAGCACAGGATATCCCATACAAGTTCGAAACGCTTCAGTCGCGCTTGGTCGAGCTATTTCACGCCCATTCAAGAAATTAAAGGATCGGTTGGGACCGGCATGTCGGCCTAATTTAGTTTGGCACAGAAATGGATCAGCAGCTGACAAATAACCACATGTTTATGGACCCTTGTGTAGCATGCATATCACTCACACACACACTAGAACCAAAGAAACCCCCTTAACACAGGCAAGGCATATAATTTAACTGAATTACACTGGAAAAATAGGAGTAGATATAGTTATATACATAAAATATTTAAGCACCTTTTAAATCAGCGATGAAGACGACGACGATGACAATGTCTATGGCTTAGTTCAACATTCATGGATACTTTAGAATTTAGATTAATGCAACATGTACAAAATCGCAAGAAAAGTACACTGTGTGTGTGTGTGTGTGTGTGTGTGTGTGTGTGTGTGTGTGTGTGCATGCTCGCGTGTGTGTTGTCTTGTTAGTTTTGCAAACAGTGGACTGCACTTTCTCTCACGCAACCATATCCTTTGCCATAAGTAGTTTTCTTTTTGTTGCATGGACTTATAGCAACAAGGGTAGTTAATTTTTAATTTTTCTTGACAAAGAAAAACAAGGAAGAAGACAAAGAGGAAGTATTTGTTTTAGGGAAGGAATTAATGAAATAATAATCTTACTATTAGTCACTAAGCTGAGCTAGGCTATTCACTCATTTCTTTACTCTGTTGTTTTCTATTTTTTATTTTTTATTTTTTTTACTAAATGCACGCATAGTAGTATAGTTCGGACTGACATCAATAAGTTTTTATTTTTGTAAATTAGAAAGAGTGTATAATTATAAAGACAATGTAAAATTTACGTCTATAACGACAGCACAGATGGGCCGGAGACGGCACTTCACTCTGATATATATATATATAAAATTATTTATAATTTAAGGGAAGTAAATCTGTCATTCCTCGCTTTGAGAAAGGTCTCAAATTGTAAATCAAAGGGAGGCAAGTAAGCTGGTAGTATCACGCGACTCACCCACCCCTCCCCCTCTCAAAAAAGATTTTTTTTCTCTTTTGTTTTCTTCCTCTCGTGTAATGTTGCGGTTTTATCCGAATATTCTTAGCAGTTCAGAAATTATAGCAAGCAACCTGTCCAAAAATAAGCCCAAAGACCTGATTGCATATGAAACAAATATTCTCTATTACAATATATATTTCTCCGTCTTTTCAGTTTTCACCATAAGATGACCAATTCACGACAAACTGAGAAGTGGGTGTATTCTGGCCTACTTTAGGAAGAGTGGAACTGGAAGACTACTTTGTTAACAGCTTTTTAATAAATCTAGGTCAGTTTTCAGTAATCATATAACTACCAACTCAGTGCACTTGTTAAGAGTCACTGAGTGCAGCAAAAATGACCTATTGACACATTTTACTATAGAATACAAAGAAAGTAGTTAATGCGAGGCAAGCGAAACCTTTTATTAGAGGTCATGGAATGAATGTTAACTTGAAGCTAGCGCAAGACGACTGAAATTTGAGATCGTGAGGAAATGAATCTGCTCGGAACGGAATGTCCCCCGTAGGAAGAAAGTAAGGTAGGACTTAAAGGGGCGGAGAAAAGAGAGAGTAGGGCACTAGCCATTTACTTTGATTTAGGTTCCATGGGTTACAAATCTAGTGGCGATTCTTAACCGCCTCATAACTTAAGGTCTTGGGCTTGGTCTAGAACTGAAGTATTTCCTTCGGGCATGAGAGGCCGTTTGCGAAATCAGCGAAAGACAAACTGAAGCAAACGAGAAACCAAACCAAAGAGGCAAGCTAGGACTGAGATAGGTGTCGAAACGTGTCTTCCTTTTTCCCGTCTGTAAGTTATTAACAGCTAACTGATGCTAGAAGAAGACCCGGTTAATAATAAATAGCAGATAAAAAAAAAAAATTATATACTGAAGCATAAGTGTGTTTGTGTAAGCACGCGCGTGTACCAGTTGTGCGCAAAGTGTGTGCAGGTGTATGCGTGACTGAGAAAGTGTGCGTGTATGTTTGGGTGAAAGAGAGAGTGTATGAGACTGCGTGTGAGTGTGAGTGTACGTGTTTGAGAGAGGCAGCGTGCATGTGTGAGTGACAGTGTGCGTGTGAGTGTGTGTGTGTGCGCGCGCGCGACATACACTATATCGCCCTGCATATCTCTTACACTAATATGGACTGGCGGTGGACGCACACAGCATACACAGCACAAACATATTCTTTTTCATATGACGAATTCTTTTTTACATTCACTGTTTAGATTTCGATTAGGTCTCAGGAGACTTTCCTCTTCAATGTATGGAAGGATTGCTATATAACAGAGAAAGAGAAGGCACTGATTTAACTTAAACACTGAGGGAAGGCACTGATTTAACTTAAACACTGAGGGAAGGCACTGCTCTAAAAGCTCAGAGAGAAGACATTATTCTAACCAAGACAGAAAAATACATTTATATCAAACTACACAAAGAAAAAACACTGTTATACCTGATAACATAGACAAGTATAACCCACTAGAAATCCACAGACGCTTTATCACTATATGACATTTCAGGATGTACAGAAATTCTAGGTAAAAAACATCTCGAGAACTGTAACCTTTATTATTTATTTTATCAAAAGATTTTACTTTATGTAATACAGTATTAATAATAGTAGGGAAGGGTGATAATGTTGCTGTTGTTGTTGATGATGATGATAATAAAGAGACGTACATGAACATTTTCTGTAGCGATAATACAGTGTCATCCAAAAGTCAAGAATTCATTGAAATAACTATACACTTTTAAAACTATAAAAATAATTTTAAATGAGTAAGAAATTAATTAGACCTTAGGAAATTTAAAGTGGGAAAACAAAACGGAAGAATTTTACTATGAAACGACTGTTCTTTCATGCATTCAAAGAACTTATCGTCAACATTTCAACTCCCTATTACATGGGACGAGGGAACGATTTGGATACACGTTAGAGAGTGAGCTGCGATCAATCAGACTGCTGATCAAATTAAAAATAATAATATACAAACCGTTACTAAAAATGCTGCAGCACCTTTGGGCCACCTTGTACAAATTTCCAGGTAGATAATGATACTTCTGATGTTATTTGCTAGTAAACATATCTGTGAGTTATCAAACTGTCATTATGTGCGCTTTGGGAATCAACAGCTTCAAGACATTGCTTTTACAAGTGAACCCAGGATTGATAAGCCTATTGGCGCTAACATCTAGCATAAGTATACAGAAAGAGAATCCACTTATCATTTAAGAATGCAGTTATCATTTAGGAACCCATCAGCAACAGTTTAATAAATAATCCAGCCGAATCACCCCCACAATCAGTCCTCAGTTTCACGACAGTGATACGGTTCTACATTTAAACCAATCATTTATCTCTAACTCAATAGATCGCAATATACTGAAACAAAAACTTTATAAATAAAAATTTAGGCATGAATATTACTGTTTAAATTAGTCTCACATTTGTACCCCTGCTAATAATGTACAGGCCTTGATTCAGGCTTTTAGTTCTTCACGACAGTTTTTCACTAGCAGTGTTATTTCCCTTAGAAGTGTATATTTAATAATTTATTTATTTGCATACATTTATTTCTTTTAAACACCCTATTTTATTATTTATTACATTGAAAATGATACATGTAAAATAAGAATACTTATATAACAGCATTTTTTAAAAAACAAATAATTATATTGAAATATATATGACATTTTATCTCCGTTTTGTGCATTGCTTGATCCCCGTATAAAATTAGTTATCTTCTGCTTTATGTTTTAGGATTCAGAAGGAACTAAACTACGCGTTATCAACAGAGGGATGCCATTAGGCCTAATTAATAATGTGTCTGCAAAGTTCGCACACATACACAGTCACGCGCACACGTGTACAAATACAATTTTAAAACATTAGAAGAAAGCCTGATGGATGACAGAAAATCTAGGCGTTAACTAACATTTATTCAAAGTATTAAACAAAGTCACTGCTAATACTGCTAAATAAATACTGTTTGGAAAATAATGGGCGGCAATGGAAGCAATATATAGTTAGGAAAAATATACAGATCATTGTGCAGTGATAAACTATCTAGAATGAACCTACTTCTTTCTATCTCTGTACTGGTGCTACTGTTTGCACGACTAGCATAGCAAATGGGTGCACTAGCACCAGTAACATTCTGTGCAACGTTCAGATGATGCTACTGTACAAAATGTTGCCGCAGGCCGACAAGAACAAAGAGACCAGGCTGGGGTTGTTGGTATAATTATAATGACGGGAGAACGGCGATTGATAAACTGATGGCGTGTGTATGTGCGTTTGCTTATGTGGGAAATATGCTTTCTTACTGACAAGTTTGCGCTACAGTTCTCAGACTCTCCCCACCCCTTCGCAGACGCCTGGTTAGATAAACTGTATTTGCACAATGGTGTACCTGTTTTCTGTCTTCAAAGTCGTGTTATCTCGTCTTTGTGATCAATTCCACTGCCATGTGCTCGGAATGGAACCCGATCAGGCGTAGATTCATTGACTACATCGCCATATTCAGTCTACCACACTTGTGTGTTTAATTTTTAATCTTGTTTTCTCTCGCGCTCTATCTCTTTTCCACCTCCACCCACACACGTGCATGCACACACACACACACACACACACACACACACACACACACACACACACACACATATATATCAGCATATTTAAAACATGAATAAATTATAAGACTTCTCCATAAATAATGATAATTTTTTTTTAATGAAACTCCTGAAACAAACCATCTATTAAATCAGACTTCTCTAATTTTCTCCATTTCAAGTCAGAAACCACACATTAGAATCTACCTCTCTCACTGTCTCTCACACACACAACAGACTCACCTAATCAGTGAAGAGATTAGTAATATAAAAAACGATCCGAAGGCAATATGAAGAAAAGTTAGGACATTTCTAAAGCAAAACAAACAGCAAAGCATTTTCAAGTATTATGCACAAATCTAGAGAAATATTATTGACTGAATAGACCAACTGATCATTTTAATGTACTGACTTTCGATATTGAAACAAGAGAAAACGAGGTCAACCAAACATATAATCTAAACATAAAACCCACATGCATGGACCCATATAATACAACACACACGTATGATCGACATCCACAAGATCCAGTATACTTTATTAAGCATCACTGAACAACTATTTTTAATTTCGGCAACAAATAATAATAACAATACTCTAGCTCCAGCACCATCCAGATGATATTATCAGTGAACTTTAGCTCCTGGATCAAGAAACCAATAAGCGTCACTGCAAAAATAATTGAAAAATATACAATGCCAGCCAAGTACAAAGAAAGAAACCATTAGTACCACCATGAAAGAGAGGAATAGAAATGTAAATAAAGTGCACTAAGAAACAAATAAGCCAAATGAAAGCAACAATACATTAAAAAAAATGAAACTAAAGAGACGTCAGTCAACAAATACCATCTCAATCACAGAAATATCAAGACCGAAATAGAAGTTGTGAACAAAGGCAAATAGGACTCAGCCATCGAAGTGAAACACTAAAAGAAGTCAACAATTCCAAAGTAACAAAACATTCAAAACTGACCCTGGAAAACTATGCCAAGAATTCAAAAGGAAATTCTTGAACAAAAAAACAGATGCCAAATATTCATAATACCTGCAGGGAAAACATTTGGCGCAATCCATATATGCACAATACTTCAACCAGATGGATTAAGGAATTGAACGAGGAGCATAAAGACACATCTCAACAACAATGCAACATCACAATTACTGTAAAAGATATCAAGAAAAGGAAAGATGACAAACTCGAAGGCTGCAGTACAAATATTCTGTTTCAAACATCTTCCCTCTTTACATGGAGACTAGCTGAACAACTGCAAGACATAAAAGTAGAAAACTTGTCAGCCCGGATGATAAAAGGAAAAACAAGCCTGATTATGAAATATCCAGAGAAAGGTACAACACCAGCAATTATCGTCCAATCTCATACTTAGCAACTACATGAAAGTTACTCTCAGGAATTATATCTAATAAAATAATGTTTTACCTTGAAATAAATTATCAACCAATGAACCAAAGGATGCTAGAACAGGCAACACAAGAACAAAGAACCAATTGGCAGTTGATAAAGCCATAGTTACTGACAGCAAGGAATGAAGAATAAATCTTTGCAATGGCATGGATTGCTAGCCAAAAGGCCTGTGACTCAGTCCACATTCAGGGATCCTTATAACAATATATATATACACAAGACAGCACCATAGTAGAAAACCTAATCCAAGTATCAATGACAAGCTGGAAAATCACACTCACATGCAACAATTTAGAAATTGCAGACCTACCAATAAAATGCGAAACTTTTCAAGGTGATTCCCTATCACCACTGCCGTTTTGCATTGCCCTAAATCTTCTCAGTCAAGTCATCCAGAAAATAGGATTATGATGCAAAATGAAATCAGAACAGGATTTCAGATTACTGTATATGGTTGATGTAAAACTGTAGAGTAAAAACGAACATAACATCAATTCGCTCAACACTACTGTGAACATTTGCAGTGAGGACATAAACATAAAGTTCGACCTAGAGAAATGTGACAGAATTATCCAGAAATGCAGGGTCAAAACAACAGAAGACCTAATTGGACATAGGAAAAAACAACAAAGGATATGAATATCTGGGGATACTGCAACATCAAGAAATGTGTAGAGTGAACTAAAGGCCAACATCAAGAAATGTGTAGAGTGAACTAAAGGCCAACATCAAGAAATGTGTAGAGTGAACTAAAGGCCAACGTTAAGAGAGAGTATGAAAAACGGTCCTCGAGCACAAGATAAACGGGGCATACAAAATATAAACCCTTAATGCAGTACCTGTAATCAACTACACTGGAGGTATCATAGATAGGATAACAAGTGAAGTAAATGATCTAGACAGATAAACAAACAGATAAAACTACTCACAATACATAAAGCCGTACATCCAAAAGCAGACGTAGACGGGTTCTATGAATGTAGGAAAATGGGAGACAGAGAGCTCAATAAAATCAAAGATGTCATAGAATGAGAAGTTACTGGCATTGCGGATTACATCTGGAATAGTTAAAAAGATGAGCCACTGATAAAGCAGTATAGTTGAGCGGATTATACCTATCCCCACAAACAAAGAAACATTAGCAAATAGTTGGAGCCAAAAACCTCTCCATGAAGAAAAACAGAAGCACTCGTAACAACTGCTCAAGATCAAGCACTAAATATGAAATAAAAAAACATAACTCATGAAAATCTCAAATGATTCCAAAAGCAGACTCTGCCAAAACATGGATAAAACAACAGATCATATACTGTCTGGATGTCAGTTTCTGGCACGAACACAACAGACCAAAAGATTCGACGAAATGGCAAAAATGAAAAAAACAAACATACATAGAAACTCATGTCAGAACTGTGGAGAAAAACTCCCAGAAAGTGCAGGATACACCAATCAGAAGCAGTCACGAGACAGAAGTCAAAATACTGTGGGACAGATTGAGTGATTCCTGCACGAAGACCAGACATTGTAGTTCTCAATAAGTCTAACAGACAGCAGCAACCACGCATAATAATAATAATAATAATAATAATAATTAACCACTGAAAGCAGCGCTCCTCGGAAGTGCCCACATCCTCGGTAAATCCATGGATCTCCCAGAAACTTGGTAAGATTCCGAGACCTTGGTTCATAACCGACAAAAGAAGTAGAAAGAGACATAATAATAACAATAATATTTGCAACAAGGCTAAAACTGAAGCAACACTTCTATGAAATTCTAGGATTCAGAGATTAAAATTCAAAACCAACTAATTGATATACAGCACGGAAAGTGAGATTAATAATAATAATAAGCCTGTTACACATTAAAATTGACTGGTTTCTGTAACGTGAATCTGTGACCTGCCCATTCTGAGTCAAACTCTACTCCCGCCTCCAAACCGCCATTTACCCGCTACCATCTGCGAGCGTTTCAAATCTCGTCCAGCAAAATGCCAGCCTTGTTCTTGGCTTGAAATAATATTTTAATTCACAATAAGTATACCGGTTGATATCAGACAGAGCACTCAGATCTGAAGAGCCCGAAACTATTTCCATGTGCACACTTACAAACTCTTTTGCTAATTGATTGTAGCCAAATACTTGCACATAATTATACATACTCTGGTATTAACTAGTTACATTCAAGCGCAGATGTTGATATACCAAGTACTGATTCTTTTGCCTGTATCATATACACTACAGTGTATACCCCTTCTTACACTCATATTCTCAACAAAGTGTCTACACTCAATCGCTAAATTGTAATCTAAACACTTACATTCATATTCATACCAATATGTTTTCATATTTTATCAATCGCTAAAATTAACAGGTTTAAAGACCTGCATTTATACCTATGTCCATATATTTATTCTCTATAAAGCTACATAAAGCTCATATACATGTCTCTCTCATATATATGTTCTCGGTTCATATACATGACCAAGTATCCAATTAGTATATGCACACAACCTTTAGAAAATATATTGGGTGCTTAATCGAGTATTAAAACATAACTTTGACGTGTCTACTGAGAAATATATTCGGCGGCGAGCAGCTAGGCCGGGACACGTGGGTGAGTCAGTCAATCAGAGGCCGCTTCGCCTGGGCCAAGGACAGATCAATACTACCAGGGTCAGAGATGCCAGCCAAAGGCGGTGCCATATACACCCAGCTAGAAGCAGGCAGACATTGCTGTTTGTCCTTGTTAGCGAGCCGACACGCACATCGTGGCTCAGCTGCTGAATTTGGAGGTGGGCGAGGGTGTGTGGTTTCCTGTTACATAACTGAATGCCATAATAATATTTTTTTTAATGTGTTGCATACGTAAAGATTGTGCCTGTAGGCACTTTTAACCCGCACACAGATGGGAAAGTGGGTAGGTTACGGATGAACATAAACAATGAACTTCCTCGCCACGAAAAATGGAACCCATAGTGATACAGACCTAAAATTTACTAAGTATAGCTTAGTTATCATTACATCAGAAGTACAGACATGGTGACTACTCAGACACCATACCCAAAGTACAGCTAATAGCACTTTCAAAGAAAGGAAAAGTGGGGGGGGGGTAAAAGGGTGGGACAGTGCCGTCTTAACGCATGGACACGCTAAACAGTTGCCTGGGGGACTCACGAGCATAATTGCCTCATGCTAATCAATGTATGTTTTATTCCTGAGAGTTAGGGCCCCAGTGCATTGCTTTGGCCCATAAATATAATGCTGTTAAGACAGCCCTGAAAATGAAAGGTCTCTTGCGGCTTCTGGGGTGAGTGTGAGCGGAACAACAGCTCTGGTTGGGGAGGAGCCTTTTATTATCACTGTATTCAATTAATTCATGCCAATATTATACTATATTATAGCACCGAATTGCTGCTAGATTGAACAGAATAGTACTGCCGGTAATTGGCTTTAAACATTACAAGCTCTACCGTATCTATTATTAAGAAATTTTAAGAGTGAGGAGCAAGCGGCCGGCGGAACTGAATAGGCGATAAAAGTCAGAAGACTCCCTGCGCGTCAGAAATCAGCCTTAATTTTACGGAGGCAACAAGACCCGGTGAGAAACGAAAACCATGGACACGAGAACGAACTCTATGAGTCACCTGCCTACCAGGCACGCGCCTTGGCAAATTATTACAAAGAGCGCCAATGTGGCGGACTTCTGTTTAGTATAACAGCCACATACCGGTACGCCCGTCTATTTGTTTACAAGTCAAAGCAGCAGTAACCAACCCCGCGCTTTGCTTATACTAAATATGATTTATAGCAGTGCTTATGCTGCCAACGCACTTTTCGTTCTCTTTTATTTATTTAGTATACATATGTACACACATAGACACATTGGTTGGTATTTACAAAGTCATTATTAGCTTGGATGAAACTTGATCTGTAATATAAAACTAAAAAAGCAACTGTGATACCTACAGAAAGGGAGATTTAGTACTAACACTTTTAAAACTGCTATAAAGAAGATATACTACTAAAAGTATAACTATTAATATTACTACTTCCAAGTGTAATACTGTATAAAATTCAAGAGAAGTCCCTACTAGCACTTGTAATACTGATATAAAGTAGATTCAGTTACGTAACATATTGGTGGGTGAATGCAACTATAAATACTGATTTCAAGTGCCACACTCATTCCTATCGCACCTGCAACTTTAGGTAGGAAACAAACCATAAATGTCATGATTGATCGCACACCAGACAGTTAGACATATAGATGGCTTGCCCCCAGTCACACCCAATTGTGCTGACTGGCTTAGTATGGACAGAATGCACTGAAAATCTAATGAATGGACTAGTGACTTTAATAAGCAATAAAACAGTATATTGAGATCAATCATGCTTTGATAGAGAGTTAAACCATTAGCATTCCATTCCACTTGCAACCTATCACATTTTTATGAACTGATTATAATTATTTGTTTATGTTGACTTTCCAGTGTTTGTCAATTTCATGGACTGGAATGTTACTACACACAACACGGGATGCTTATTAAATAATGAAACATTGACTATTCAAGGGTTGGGCAAAGTTTCTTTATTATCTCACTTTACATTTTTCAAATTTATATCATACATTAAATACTTTCAGTTGGGGTCTCTATTCCTTCAATCCAGAGCTGATAAAGGGCCTGGGGCATGTCATATCTGAAGTAAGCAATGTTTATTTGAATAATATTCAATAAATGATTATTGTACTGTATAGTTAATAAAATAAATATCTTTCTTTGAATCAATTTAATTTTATTAAAAGACTTATCATTACTTAGAACAAGTGCATTTTAATGTGTCATATTATCTCTGTCTGTGCTGTTTGTTATGGGGATTCAACTGTACACAAGATACTTAGTGGATATCAATATAGATGTGTTGTAGAATCAACATTTTATCTGCCACACCTGTGCTCTGCCTATCCTGTCCTGCACCTCAGAAGTGACAAGAACAGTCCAAGGCTGGCTACTGCTCTTCGATGCATACAGATGGATGCAAAGCTCAGCCTGTACCACATGCCTAACTGTCTAGGTTGTGAGAACCACCACCACCAGTCTGCATTATTGCAGAGAGTTAAGTGAATATCTATTTTGACAATTATAAACATCGTTTTGTCTGTATTTAATTTTTTTCTAACGCAGCCAGGGTTTCAATCAAACTAAAATCACTAAGAAGTCATCAGATTCTCTCAAACAATTGTCTGCTGTATTGATGTGATTGAGTGTGATTAGTTATTACCATCTTCCTCTCTATCAATCTGCCTGAATCGCGTCAATCTGAGACTTGCTGGAACCTATCTCTGACCTGCTAGAGTGAGATACCAATATCTCTTATTGCATTCCCCCACTCCCACCCCACCATACATCATATTATATATTTAGTATGATTACAAAATAGAATAAATGATTATCTACTCAAAAACAAAATTTCCTGAGGTCTCACTCTAAGAAGCTAATTTAGTTCTGTTTAATAATAATAAGTAAATCCCAACATTCTGATTGGAGTGTTTTTTAAATTTAACAAAAGTTTTATATCAAACCACATGCATCAAAGTCCAGCTGAGTCACATGTATTATTTACAGTCATCCCTAAGATTTGAATTTTAAAAAATATTCCCTTTAATGACCGTGTCTCTAGAGTCTAGTCATCCCCAAGATATGAATAAGAAATAAATTGATTCTGATTTAATGGTCTCTATAGTCTGAAACATTAAAATGAAACTTATATTTGATGCATACTTTGAGAGTTATTCTGTTCTTTGAATACTGCATTGAGAGAGAGAGAGGGGGGGGGGGAAGGCCATTGATTATAGACCCATATCTGAATAAGAGTGTGATGGCAATGCGTGTAGAAAAAATCTGATTAAGACCAAGAGGGTAATGTACGTCATCGACAGATCTCATTAAGACTTTGAATGTCACAGTTCATTCTCTAAAAGACATCTAAAAATGAGATATAGATCTCATTAAGACTTTGAATGTCACAGTTCATTCTCTAAAAGACATCTAAAAATGAGATATAGAATCAATAATATATCTATGGATTTACAGAGCTTAAAATGAACTTGTTTCGGGTTTTGACTTACCTCCCCGTTCATCACCTTGTCATTTAATCCCTTTTCCGTGGAACCTGAAACAAACGTTAAACAAGAATCTATCAGAAAGACGTCAGTTTAAAATAAAAATGGATAGTGTTCTTTCCACCTACTACATGGCTAATCGTACAACCAGTAACAGAAATATCAGAAGCCAGCTGAGTTTAGATATCATTATCGCACCATAAATGGGGCTTGATGGGAGAGGGGATCTGCTGCATTGTAGATTTTTTCAAATAAACCTTTAAATTTTGTTTGAAGGGAAATGAATGGAGAGAAGATATACAGAAAATCTAAAAGTAAATATATAGCATGTATTTAGAATAAACAAAACAGCAAACAAATAAATAGCAAACCCTAAATTCAGAGAAATGTGAAAACTGTACAAAGATAACAGATTAATGGCCTACGTTTTTCAAAGTACATTAACTTATATCAATGAAATCACCTCACTAAAAATTCTAAAATGAAACTACACTAGACACCCTATAAATAAAGTGCATCTAGAACGCTATAAATTAAAATGCAAAATAACAACTCCATAATGAAAGATACACTAGAAATCTTATAATTGTTGAATTACAGCACCAGAGGAGCACCAAAGCAAGCCATCTAGTGGCATTAACCATTATTTTGCGTTTTGGAAATGTCATCTTCAACTAAGCTGAACAATATAATCAGAAGGGAGCCTGTATTATATTTCTTTCTTTGTTAATTTTAGACGGCAGCAACAAGCACCAGAACTCTCCAGGCCACAAACAGCATGCAGTTTCCAAGACACATACAACACCATAATCTCTCTAGGCATCAAGTAGTCTCCATGTCAAATACAATACTACGTACACTCTATGCATCAAACAGAAGTCTCCATGTCAAATACAATACTACGCACTCTCTATGCATCAAACAGAAGTCTCCATGTCAAATACAATACTACGTACACTCTATGCATCAAACAGTAAGGAGTCTCCATACTCTACATGGCACAAAAAGAACCAATCCCTATCATCATGCAGTAAATAGGCCAAACCTCCAAAACCTTTCATTCCTTAATTACTCGCCAGGTCAGATATGGTAAGAAGGGCCTATTCCAGTGAAAGCGAATACTCTCAATATCAGACTCAGTAATTATTCCCTGAGTCACACACC
This sequence comes from Sinotaia quadrata, assembly GCA_028829895.1. NCBI lineage: Eukaryota > Metazoa > Mollusca > Gastropoda > Architaenioglossa > Viviparidae > Sinotaia > Sinotaia quadrata. The sequence continues at coordinate 94,969,747 of CM054183.1, read as the reverse complement.
GTATGTATTTTTGCTCTGTCACATATGGCAAGTTCACGACATATGTCACCCTAGAATAGTAGAAATACTTTAACTAGTGTTTCACGTGAGTAAATAAAAATACTTGTATTCACCATGCCAGTGTCACTCAGCATGAAGACTTTGCTTCCGTTCACTAATCAATTTTTATTTTTGTTTTTGTTGTTTGTTATATTTTTGTGTTGTTTTTTAAAAATGTTACTTTAATAAATAAAACTTTATTCAAGACAGCCATGAGAACTGTTGTTAGAATTGCATGTATTAGGAAAATAAATCCCTATTGAAAATGGCATGAACGATTGCTTTTAGATGCATTAATTAAAAAATAACACACTCTCCCTCACACACACACACATACACACAATTATTCAGAATAATTACGAACCATTGCTGTTTTAAAGGCATTATAAAATAAACACCTTTTCCAAAGAGCTACAAATCATTGTTGTTTAGATGCACTATACTATAAACCCCTGATGGAACTAGCCATAAGTGATTATTGTTAGACTTTACAACATTAAAAAATAAGTAAAGAAGAAAAAGGAAACCCATATTTCAGACTTTCAAGAAAGACTGTTGTTTAGAGGCTTAAATATTGAAGCTCTATTCAAGACAATCACAGTCGATTGTTCAGATACGTTACAACAAGAAGCTCTATTCAAACAATCACAGTCGATTGTTCAGATGCGTTACAACAAGAAACTCTGTTCAACTTCAAGACAATCACAGATAAGTATTTACAGGCTTACAAAATTAAGTCCTAGTCAAGATAACCACAGATGATTCTTTAGAGGCATTACACCGCTAAGTCCTAGTCAAACTAACCAACGAGAATTGCTGTTTTGAGGCATTACAAACTATACCGCTATAAAGGGAAGATTGCTGTTTTGAGGCATTACAAACTATACCGCTATAAAGGGAAGATTGCTGTTTCGGGCATTACAAACTATACCGCTATAAAGGGAAGATTGCTGTTTTGAGGCATTACAAACTATACCGCTATAAAGGGAAGATTGCTGTTTTGAGGCATTACAAACTATACCGCTATAAAGGGAAGATTGCTGTTTTGAGGCATTACAAACTATACCGCTATAAAGGGAAGATTGCTGTTTTGAGGCATTACAAACTATACCGCTATAAAGGGAAGATTGCTGTTTTGAGGCATTACAAACTATACCGCTATAAAGGGAAGATTGCTGTTTTGAGGCATTACAAACTATACCGCTATAAAGGGAAGATTGCTGTTTTGAGGCATTGCAAAATACACCTCTACATATGTTAGGCTGGAACAACTGCTGTTTAAAGGCATTATAATAAATCACATTACACGACAGGCAGTGAGGATTCTATTCAATGGCATTACAAAACAAACCTCAACATACATGATGGATAAGGATAGCTGCTATTTAGAGGCATAAAATAAACTTCACTACAAGACAGACAAGGAGGACTGTTGTTTCAAGGCAATTTAAAATAAACCTCTGCATCGGATAGGCAAGGACAGTTTCTGTTCAGAGGCATTGCAAAATAAATGTCTATACATGATAAGTACAAACAATTTTGTTGTTTAGAGGCATTAAAATAAGTCTCACTACAAGACAATGAGGATAGCTGTTTAGAGGAAATAGAAAATACATCTCTTTACCAGACGACTGCTGTTTAGATGTATATAACATAAACATTATTACAAAACAGATGTAAAGGATTGATGTTTAAAGGTGACTGAAAAAAAACTTATGTACTCACAATCAAGGACGATTGCTATTTAGAGGCATTGATATAAACCTCACTACAAGTCTGGCAATCAGGATTGCTGGTTAAAAGCATTACAATATTAACATCATTACAAGACGGGCGTGAAGGACTGCTGTTTGCAATATAAAAACATTAGAAGAACGGCTTGGAAAATTACTATCTAAAGGCACTGTACAAGAACCCCTCCTACATAAGATAGCCTTTAAAGGCTGCATTTTATATATATCCCCTCCCCTTTAAAAAAAAAAAAAAAGGGACGAAGTCCGAAATGATGATGATATGCGGTCAACAAATCTCCAAATTTCTCAAAATGCAAGAGATATAACCTTTTACAAATATCGCCTATTGGTGCACATGCACTTGCAAGTTTGATTTTCAAATATATGCCACACCAAGATCACAAACTCTCGCCATGCTTTCTTATGCGCGCGTATATGCCTCCATTTTTTTTTATGCGCGCGCACACACTCACACACTAATACGCTCAAAAATTACGAGTGACATTTCCTACGAATTTCGTGAAAAATAGTTTCCAAGCAACTACATACATTTTAATAAATAGTTCCTGACCATATAAAATCAATAGCCATAGCCAGTGGTTCAATACGTTACAATTTTGCAAAATGTGCAAAACTAAAAAATTGATACTACAATGCCATCTTTTGCGAGATATAAATGCCTGTGCCAATAAAGCTGATGTTATAAATTTGGTAAAGATATGCCCAGAGGTGTGCGTCCGCTGCCAAACGACTTCTCTCGGAATGACTGAAAGTCGTTGAATCTGTTTCCCTTTTATATATATTTATATTATTTCCTTCTGGAAATACATATTCCACAGAGACCTCTAAATTTTAAATAGTAAAAAAAAAAATGTTTATCTTAAACAGACTCTATCAAGAATCGATTTTGTGTAGCTGAAATAATATGCTAGAATTCCCTCTCGATTTAAAAGCAAGCAAACAACAGTAAACCACACACACACACACACACACACATACATACACAGAAAACCTCTATATTTTTTATGTAAATACATATCGATTTTGCTTCAGTGAAAAAGGTTTACGAATTAATTTCCAGGAGTATTTTGCTGTTGTTTTCGTTTGTTTGTTTTTTGAAAGGGGATGGGCATACAGAACCTCTTTTCAAATTACGCCAGTCGGCAGAACTGGGTTTTGGTTTACGGCCTTTTAGTTCGACAAGAAAAATGAACTCTTCGCTGAGTTCTTAGATTCAGCTCCTGACAGAATATGCAGGCTATGAACAAATTACAGCATCTTATTAGCGTCTAAACGCGGTAACAAGTATATTTCCACATATTTGTCAAAAATTAGTATTATCTTAAGGTCTTGACTACTGATATCAAATCAATATGCAGCCCCAACTGTGAGTAACTTTCTATTAAAAATTAAAATACATTTTCGCAAAACTAGTTTTGGTCCCGTCTATAAAATTTCTTTCAATACTGTACGCTACTGGCCGAGGAAAGAGGCAATAGTAGTGGATAATCGGCTTGAAACGATTTACTGAACACATTTCTTCTATCGTGGGCAGACAGTCTTTGATTAGAACATAAAAGTCCCACAGATATTTTGGGAAACTCCGAACTACACATGCCCGGTGAGGTATACCAGAAGTTGCAACACAAATCAGGATGGCAAAAAGCTGGTTTGGAATGCTAATAACACAACAAAGTAAGTTTGTTTTTCTAATTAACTATGGTGTTGGTTTCTTTAACGCTAGCTCTTTCTGGGGGTGTTTCAGGTTATGCACCAAGTATATTATCACATTTATTAACTATTCACTTACCTCTATGATGTCGATTTCTTTAACGCTAGCTCTTTCTGAGTGAGTTTCAGGTATGCACCAAGTATATTATCACATTTATGAACTATTATTCATTTACCTCTATGATGTCGGTTTCTTTAACGCTAGCACTTTTTGAAGGTGTTTGAGGTATGCCCTAAATACATAATCACATTCATGAACTATTCACTTACCTCTATGATGTCGGTTTCTTTAACGCTAGCTCTTTTTGAAGGTATTTGAGATATGCCCCAAATATATGGTCCCATTTATGAACTATTTACCTCACTTACCTGTGACAATTATAATACAGATTCATTTCATCTTTAATCCTTTATGAACTATTTACCTCACTTACCTGTGACAATTATAATACAGATTCATCTCATCTTTAATCCTTTATGAACTATAAACCTCACTTACCTGTGACAATTATAATACAGATTCATTTCATTTTTAATCCTCACACTTCTCCTCTACCTCATCAATCCCACCTACCCATTATAAACCAATTTCCATTACATAAGCTTAAGACAATCTTTGGAATGATGTCTTCAATACAACGTCACCATTCGCACCTTATTATATCGCTGGAAAGAATGAACAGACTACCACTTATTTATTCGATGTAATAAAATATACATGAGTTGCTATCCTCGTCTCTTTTCAACTCCTACCCCTTCTCTTCCTTTGGCTTCGGATTTTAAAAGGTTTATTTGTAGTGTGTTTTTTTTTCTTCGAGATATTTGCAAAATTACAGGTCTTTCCCAGTTCAGTAGGCCACCATGTCAGATCGTCTGCATTGCTTTGCTGTAGATATCCACAAAGCTGTATTATTATGAACACCTTCGCAATATTTAAATACGGATTTTTAAAAATTCACGTTCTAACCATTCTTGACATCATCAATGTCATCATTATTTTCACCATCTTGATCATTGCCATCATCCCCATTCATTATTATCCTGGCATCTATTATTATATAGATGAGTTGCTTCCATTTTTCAGGTAAATGTGTACAAAAATGTGTGCATGTATATATATATATGTGCGTGCGTGTGTGTGTGTGTGTGTGTGTGTGTGTGTATGTGTGTGTGTGTGTGTGTTCATTATATCATTCTGTAACTTATGACAAAGGCTCACTGGTTACAATGATTTAAAATGTTGAGCATTGTTCTTTTTGCACTAACAAGAGCTAATTTTTGTAGAGTTACACATAGACAAACCAGAATCCTAATATGCAGATGATAAATACTTTCTCATGGAAGTTATTTTTGTGTCTAAGCCTGAAAACTTAAAATTACTTAGTGATTCGTTGCACATTACTTATGCATACTGCAGACTGTGAAGATGTGTGCCAAATCCCCCGTTGTCGATTATGTTTTTTTTTTTTTCAATCAGGACATCTACAGAGATAGCCAGACATTCTAGTTTATCACAATGTCTGTTGCAGAAACTTCACAAAGTTTAAAACACACCGACCCGGATCACTCTAGGTCTAGGTCTCTAGGAGCTCCTAGAGACCGGGACCTAGCACACGCCTCATCTTCAAGGCCAGCACTGGTCGGCTGATCGCTACAAGCACACGCCTCATCTTCAAGGCCTGCACTGGTCGGCTGATCACTACCAGCACAATGTCTCCCCACCGCTATATTTTACGGGTAGACTCCAGACCAAAGTACTTGTTACTCAGTCAGACATCTCTTATATAATTTATATATATGTATTATTATTAACATTTGCTCTCTTCGTATCTAAAAACGTGGTCAACATTCTTTTTTACATCGTGGTCCTTACCACGCCTTTAGGACTTAGATATAGACTGTATACCATACTTTATAGAAACAAGTAATATAAAACATAATTTTATCTTCTTCACTTGCAATATCAAACTTTACCTTTACCACGCCTTTAGGACTTAGATATAGACTGTATACCATACTTTATAGAAACAAATAATATAAAACATAATTTATGTTCTTCACTTGCAATATCAAACTTTACCTTTTCATGATATTCTCTGTTTAATTTTTAAAATTTATTTAATTTTTGGCCTACCTCAAGATTCTATCTTACGTTAAAAAGTATGCATTATAAGTATTATATGTTTGTGTTTAGCATTGTGCTACAGTGTGTATGTGTGTGTTACTACATATTTATTATTGTGTGCTAAAGTACATATTATAGCGTTTATTTTCTATCATATATTATTTTGTAAAGAGCTAAGTATTTTCTATATTACTAAAAATTAAATACCCTTATAAGTCACCTTTATTATTAATATTACTGCTGTTATTACCTCTAATATCATTGTTAGTAGTTCTAGTAGTAGTAGTAGAATTCTTGTTATCATCTTTACTATAGTTGTAATATTACTAATTGGCATGAATAATAATAAAAATATTGTTGTTATATTATTAATTGACATTAATAATATTATTAATTATCATGAATATTGTTGTTATTTTATTACTAACTGGCATGAATAATATTGTTATAATATTATTAATTTCATAAGTAATTATTACTAATTGTCATAAGTAATATTGTAGTTATAACTTTACTAATTGTCATAAGTAATATTGTAGTTATAACATTACTAATTGTCATAAGTAATATTGTTGTTATAATATTAGTAATTAGCACGAATAATGCTCGGAAAGTAATTTTACATCAGAATAATTCAACGATAATTTTTGTTCAAAAAGTCTATAAATGTACACACACATCTAGGAAAGTAATTTTACATCAGAATAATTCAACGATAATTTTTGTTCAAAAAGTCTATAAATGTACACACACATCTAGGGAAGTAATTCCAAAACGATTCAGATATATTAGTCAATACACTTCATGCTTGGGAATTGAGTGTGTGTGTGTGTGTGTGTGTGTGTGTGTGTGTGTGTGTGTGTGTGTGTGTGTGTGTGTGTGTGTGTATGTGTGTGTGTGTGTGTGTGTGTGTGTGTGTGTGTGTGTGTGTGTGTGTGTGTGTGTTTGTCGACGTTAAGAGGTCTACTTAAGGTGGTCGGCTTGGCAGAATCCAGTGATGGAAACCAAATCCCTCCGAGGCCAACTCATAACTGATAGTGATATCGTCCAACTGATGAAAAGTTCTTGCAGGCCTGAAGTGCAAGAATGTTTGCGTCATCTCCATCTTCAGCTAGAAACTAATTATAAGTTTGTAAATATGTGTGTCAATATGGAGATTCACTAATAAATATCTTGTGTGTACAGTTGAACCGAAAGACACACAGATAACACCTGATTTTCACGGTAATCAAGTAAATTAATGATTATATTCTTTTTTAATGGGATTGTTGGCAACCGGTTTGTTATTAAGTTGGCATATTGCAGTGTGGGTTGTAGTAAGAATTCAGCACATTCGTGTGGGGGTTTTGTTGTTGTTGCTGTTTTTTTGTTGTTTGTCTGGTTTTTTTTAAAAAACAGACCTGGGGGAAACCAAGTCTTTAGGCATGGGATCGACATAACACAGCAATGTATGCTGTTTCACAGTTCCAGCTACAATACACACGTTCATATACCCTGCTGAGTACGTTTAAAGCACGCTAAGTTGAAATTGCTCCATCTCGCGCAGGTCTCCACGTGTCACTGGGTGCACATAATTTCGTCTCAGCTCCACCGTAACTCGTGAGAAATACATATTTAACCATTAGGGGACAAGTCAGCAAGTTCACACCCCTCCCCACCCCCAACCCAGTTCACAGGGTACACTAACTGCTTGAGCAAAACGTACCGTACCGATTGCAACTAATTGTTCTGTGCCGATCCATAACTCTCTGGCGGTAAACACGTGTGCTGCATCAAACTCAAGCATCCAACTATCGATCCAGTTTGACGCACCGTGTCACTAAAAGAAAACTTAAGGCGGGAAGTGTGTAAAAAGCCAGAACAGTCGAGGAAATAAAAGAACAAGAAGCTCCTGGGAAAAAAAAAACCTTGAAAACTAAAATAAAACCGAATACGTAGGTTTAATGATTTCATTTATTCTTTTACATTCGTTGTTTTTCTAAGTACTAACGCAAATAATTTAATGAAGTCAGCTAGTACCATAATAGTTTTGTGTGGGTATGTGTGTGTGTGCGTGCGTGCGTGCGTGTTTGTGTGTGTGTGTGTGTGTGTGTGTGTGTGTGTGTGTGTGTGTGTGTGTGTGTGTGTGTGAAGGTCCCGAATTAAGATGCAGTATCTGTTTCACAAATGTCACTTGCGAACTCAAGTTCACAAGTAATGGCGAGTGTAGAGAGCACCAAAAACCTTGCATACAAGTGCACACATACTTTACTGTACATAAAAACACTTCCCCATATACACTAGCAAAGCTTACGGAATCAGAAGTATACTCGCCAACTCTCTCTCTCTCTCACACACACACACACACACACACACACACACACACACACACACATAGAGAACACTTTTGCTTAAAATATATCACTCATGTTACATTCAAAAAAAATATTTTTATAAACTACAAATCATTCTAGAGAAAGTAAAAAAATCTGCCTATATTCGAAATGTACAGATCTATAATCTTTTCTGTTTTCATTTGAATATAAAGAAAGCTATACAGCCCTAAGAACAGGGCTTTTAAATGAGACAGTGTTAGAAGCAGTCCCTACGTCAGGACCATATGATGCATTTTACCATGTTTTTCAGACATTTCTTTCTCTCTTGTAATTGGCCAGCTTACATTTTGTAAATCTGTTAGTTTTGTAACCATTTTTTCGAATTTATCCAGATATTTGGTCAGAGTGAAAAGTAAGAATTCTAATTATGTAGCTGTAAGAAGTTTTGACGCCATCAGATTGAAAGTGTGGTCCGGAAGTTGTTTTCAAACAACTGTTTGTGTGTGTGTGTGTGTGTGTGAGAAAGAGAGAGAGAGAGAGAGAGAGAGAGAGAGAGAGAGAGAGAGAGAGAGAATTCTTACTGATGCTGAGAGAGAGTTCTTATTACAAAGAAGTAATTTTTACTCTAGCAGAATAACGGTGGTTCAGCACTACACACGATCGGTTAGAATTTCACTTTTTACTTAATAACACATTTAATAACGTATATGGAAATTGATTCAAACTCGATAATTAGAGATACATTCCACAACCATCAAATCCATTTATTTACGAGAAATATTTGCAAATTAATTTTGGCCAGGGAAAGAAAGAAAACAGATTTATTACATGTACGCAGTGATGTGGTGATAGCTGACATCATTATCAAACCAATTAACTGGAGTATTAGTTCTTACACGAGTAATAAAGGCAGTTCACTTTTTTTTTTCAAGTCGGGATAACGAGGTGTGTGTAGGGGGGAGGGAGGGATGTTAACCAACCATTTCAACAAACTCCTATCCAACCCCTGAATGCTAATTGGAACCGGAGAGAAGGTGACAGTGAGAGTGAGAAAGTGTGGGAAGAGAGAAATAGAATTATAAGTTAGTGATCCTGAAAGTCCTGGGTTATCTTTTTCAACAGTTCAAGATCTTATCGAACTAACCTACTTACAGACTATATCGAAATCTGAATTGCACCGGGAGGGGAGGATCTATAATCCACATAGACCCATAGCTCTCTTAGTCCCGTCTGTCGTGAATTTTTATTTCCGCTTGGCTCAGCTCATTATCGGGAAAAGATCTTTAAAATCCTCCAACGTCAAAGGAAACCGAAAGAAAATCAGTAATAGGAGCGGGAAAATATATGATGGTGTTATTTATAAATAAAGTAAAAAGGATGTATAATCACAAAAAAATTATCAGTTAATTATTTAATATTTATCTCATATGTGAATTAATGTGGGCAATATTTAATTATCAGAATTATATGTATGTCTATATTACATAACTGTGTTTGTCTGTTTGTGTTATTTGATGGTGATGCTGCTGCTTTTTTTTAATTAATCGAGCTAGTGACTTTTGATTTGTTGTTTCTAGAAAGCATCGTAGGCTTAGTGGCATATTTATATTCTCAGCGATGAAACAGCTAGAGATAAATTTAGTCTTTACTGATGTCAACATCTTGATCAAATTTGTAATATCATACATTTCCTAAACTTTCCACCTCTGAATCTAACTGGAACGGCAGCTGTATGGCTACTTACACTGTCGTTGAATAATAATCAATAATTTTAGAATTTAGGGAAATGATGATTGAAATAATACTTACCCCCTGATGCAGAAGATCCGAGCAGTCGAGACGAATATCGAGGCGACGAAAGAGGAGAATTTCCTTGCAACATCGTGTCGTCTGCTGTTTAATTAATAATCCACTACTCCACAAACCCAGCCAATAATCCGTTTCGCTTTATTCCCTGCTGCTTCCAGCAGCTTATTGATTATTCTCACTACACACAATCCGGGTCACTCCGGTCACCGGCTACGACAAAGACTGAATGCGCATTGGTCGTCTGCTACACACCGAGTCGCTGCTGATTTTTTCCCAGGCTCTTCAATTTCGTTCAGTTGTTCAGATTCGATTTGCAGTTTTTCAAGCAAGATCGACTCTGACGTTCAATCCCGCAGTGAATAAATAAGTCGTCTGCTACGAACGCTAGTCAGTTGCCAGCAGCGCTAACTCCGAGTTGTCTGCTGCTACCACCAGTCAGATAGCGTACGCGCAAGCCAGGTTTTCAAGGACAAAACAATGCAATACCGGTGGTCGAATCGGAGTTCAACGGAAGGCAGGCGAGCACAGAACAGGAAACCTTTAACGAATCCTAAGAATACAATACTTTCCCCCACCGCCCGCAGATTTTTCCGAGTCAGGCAATGTAGCTGTTTGCTTGCTAGCAGTAAAGCGTGGCTTGAGGACTGATAAATTGATTGCATACGCGGACACTTACGGAGCTCAGGTTCCAATAATTCACGTAAGAGATGACGTCACACTCCCATGATCCTATGGATCTTAGTTAGATTCAGACAAAGATGGAAAAAACATCTTTTTTTCTCTCTCTCTCACGTCTTCCGCTGCAGTGAGTGCCACTGGTAGTACTGGCTATTGATGCAGCCCACCTGTGGTTTTATTTGATTTAACCCAGCTCTCACTTATATATGTTTCTCTGGAATTGTTCTACACATATACACTTACTAGATCTTGGAACAGGTGCAAACATTAGACTCGCGCTGGCTGTTTATAGAGTGAACAAGCTGAAACGCTGTCTATACAACCAAGCTGCCTCACACTGCCCCATACAAAACCCAACGGTCTGCAAAGTATTGATTTGGTTATATTCAGAGCAGGGACGTCTCTTTTTTTTATTTTATTTTTTATTTTTGCAAAAGGCATAGAATTTTGCCAGTTTTAGAAAAAATGATCGAGGGCTGCCTGAAGAGATTTAGAGCAGAAGTACAGAGGTGGCACGATAAGTAGGCAAGTACACCTATTGTTTCAGTATCGACACACACACACACACACACACACACACACACACACACACATACACACACACTTCAAAACTGCACACAATAACTCCACCCACCCGGGCTTGTCTGCAAACAGTAGAGCGAAAGTAGCACTGATCTTTTGAATCAAGTCAAGTCTGCAGTGTGTTGCATCTATTAATGTACATGAATTTATAGTGTCTGAGAAAAAGCAAAGTTTGATTGATAGAGTGAAGGAAAGAAAATAGATAGTATCTTCTTATGATCTCAAACGGGCTTCGAGGAAAGAAAAAACACTTATCTTCTTAAGATCTCCAAACTAGAGTGGGCTGGATTTAGAGTGGCCATCGACACCATCAGATAGAGAGGTCAAGTTGGACCACTGTGTTACGCGCTGCGCACGCTACAAATCGTACTGGCACTGAAAGATCGAAGAGAGAGAGAGAGAGAGCAAAAACAAATGTCAAAATGCGGTAAAACACTTTCTTGGTCAAACCACCTGTAGGGCAACATTTTCAAGAGTATAATGCTTGTTTAATTACACCACAAACATGCATGCGCATTGCACACACCCACACATGTCGCACATGTATGCATGCTATTGTACGACCATGCATAAGCACACGTTGACCATTTACAAGACGATGTGATAATTTGCAATGAGTAAAAAATAAAAATAAAAACTTTACAATTATTGATCCACACATTTTTTTCGCCTTGTTTAAGTCCTCTGTCTTGTACACTCTGAAGACGGCAAAACGGATAAAACTTTTTATTAGTAAATGTACTGCGTGAAACATGAATGTACGAGATATCGCAAATCCAATTTGGCAACAGTCCAGTTGTGCATCACGTCTGGCCGCTAATGACAGATGAAAACGAACGACGATAACATTTCATTTCAACGTATAGACCCTCTACCCCCCCCCCCCTAAAAAAAAAAATTAAAAAATAAAACAATAAAAACAACCCAACATACTTTTGTTCCCTTTCTCTACTCCATAGCCTGCCACTCTCCACTTCAACTAAATCTTTATGGCAGTAAAACCATCAGAAATTAATTAAAGTAATACTTTAAATATGATGGAGAAGAATTGGTGGCATTAATTGAATTCTCACTAGAACTGTGAGTCATAGGACTGCTAAAGTCTAAAGTTAGCTTACCTAAGAGAGAGATATAAAGACAGAGGGCTGACAGAGGGTTAGTAGAGGTCACAATATATTAGTTGTAATTTTAAGTAACATTTTTGTCAACAGTGTCTTTGTTGCACGAACACACTGCTTGTTGGAACAAGGAAAGACAACTCTTCCAACACGTTTACGTTTTTCCTCTCGTCAGTTGACGTTTCCTCATCTGTTATTAATATCAATCCATTATTCAAGTAAAAGCATAGAAATTATTTCTATATTTTGTTTCAGTTGTTGCCCTTGTCTGCGAAATAAAATTAGAAAGAACGACAAAGAACTTGTCATACTGTGTCATGCTTTTCAATAAAGGGTCAATGATACTTCAGCTCTGTCAGCCAGAAACTATTTAAACTGAATTCTTATTAGTTTCCTGGAAAGAAATGGTGGTTAAATTGAAAAGTATAAACGTGAAAGGTCAGTTTTGATAGCTTTGATATTCTTTTGAGATTTTATCATATTTAAGGCATTTTAAAAAAAATTCTGTTGGGGTTTTGTTTTGTTGATCATTGTTTTATGGGTTTGTTGATACTGTTGAGTTTATTTTTTTAAATTATTGTTGTCTAATCGTTCAACTTTTAATGGGGGTTTTGTTTTGTTGATCATTGTTTTATGGGTTTGTTGAAACTGTTGAGTTTATTTTTTTTATTATTGTTGTCTAATAGTTCAACTTTTAATGGAAATATTTTGTAAAGATTTTAAATCCGTTCCTGACCATTCAGTCGTTATTCTCATAAGTCAGCATAATTTCGAACAAAACTCTCATGATAAGTTAACGACACTATCAATTGGACTGCTCTGTGCTGAACCTCATGTCCAGGATGGCAACAAAAAAGTGATTCTTAATTCTTTATGGATTCTCGATTTTAGCTCCCGTCACGCAAAATGTACGTCATATTTCATCCTCGCCGTTCTCAGTGTTGTGTGGGCTGGACTTACTCCTGCCTTTGGGTTATACTGTTCTGCGGCATCTGACTTCCAATTGTTAGTTCCTAAGTGTTACTATCTCCCTGAGGTCAAGGGTCTATTCTTGTGTGCAGGCAATTAACTTTAAAACATTTCCATTCACAATTATACTGTTACTATGAAAAAAAACACACCCAGCCTGAGTTTTGCATTTTTAAAGTGGTTGACTAAATTTTACGTGTGTTAACTTTAAGAAAGTAATCCACAGTATCTGCAAGCTGCCTTATAATTTACTATCAGCAAGATTGACAGACATATCTATTTGGTATTATACAAAAAGCTACCATCACACAATATATAAAAGTACTTCAGCTCCATCTGATTACATGATAATGTATGTCTGCTAAGTGTACACAAAAAAATTCAGCTTAAATAGTTTCTGGCTGACAGAGCTGAAAGATCGTTGACCCATTATTAAAAAGCGTGACACAATGTGGCAAGTTCTTTGTCGTCTTTCTGATTTTATTTCACAGTCAAGGGCAACAACTGAAACAAAATATACAAATATGTGGTGTATGACCAATTACCTCATTAATGGCCTGGCCTCAAGCCTCAAGCTGTGAGGCGCGAGAGAGAAGTGACTTGCACACGAAACAATGTTCTTTTCGCATTCACTCACAATACTTCACAAAAGAGAAGTGACTTGCACACGAAACCAATGTTCTTTTCGCATTCACTCCCAATACACCACAAAAGAGGAGTGACTTGCACACGAAACCAATGTTCTTTTCGCATTCACTCACAATACTTCACAAAAGAGAAGTGACTTGCACACGAAACCAATGTTCTTTTCGCATTCACTCACAATACACCACAAAAGAGAAGTGACTTGCACACGAAACCAATGTTCTTTTCGCATTCACTCACAATACACCACAAAAGAGAAGTGACTTGCACACGAAACCAATGTTCTTTTCGCATTCACTCACAATACACCACAAAAGAGAAGTGATAATTAATGAATTCATGGTCCAAACACGTAGATTTCATAAATCTATGCCGAAATTGTTTTAGTCACATTGCTATTTATAAAAACAATATAAAAGCACTCATGCATCACAAATGTAACTAAACTATAATTTAAAAAATAACAGTACCAGGACCATAGTAATGAAATACCAGCCAATGAGAGTGCCATTAAATAGTGTACTTTTAATTTTTGACTCTAGAACCTTGTAGATCATGGAACACCCTCCTTTACTGTCCACTCGCTGGACTTTTGGATTTCTGGCCGTCAATTTGCTTAATATCTCAGCATCACCTCAGTGAGAACGCTTCTTTAGGAAATCAGATGAGACACCTACAGTTTTAGGAGTCGTGTGCAAAGTGCACTGAACTCGCACTGATGACGTTAATGACACGCAAAATACTTTCAGTGCCTGTGTGCGGTATGGACAGTAATCCCAGTTTTAAGTGCCGTGTGCAAAGTGCACTGAACTCGCACTGACATTTATCACGCGCAAAACTTTCTGCACGTTATGTGCGCTATGAACGGTAATCCCACAGTCTAAAATGCCGTGTGCAAAGGGCACTGAAAATTCGTAATGACACTTACGACCTTCTGTACTTCTGCGTGCTGTGGACGGAAACCCAGTCTTTCTTAAAACCGAAGCTATGCTAAATACTGCTAAACACCTTTCTACGGGCGGTTAGGCAACAGAATGGCATGGAACCGACATGCTGTTACTGCCAAGATGCACATACCAGGTCACGTGTCACGAGTTGAAGTTAGAGATATATTTCTGAAATCCCACATTCAGTGATATCAGTGGCGTCACCAGCAGCAGGAAACATACTGTCATCTATTGGATGACGCGATAACGCTTTCTGAATCATCCGCAAACGATTGTAAACTTTGCAATGACAGTCAACAGCAGTCATCTGTAAACGGTCATCGTTTGGCACCTTGCTGCCCTAATGTTTGCTGGCGTTTGGCATTGGCCTACGTTTAAAGAGGCAGTAATCACTAACCCAGTTCACTCATTTTTAAGCATTATTAAACCATCTCTGACGCCAGCGCCACTTAATTAATGAAAATGATTATTATTATTTATTAATCTTTCATAACTAATTACAAGTGATGAGAATCTTTATTATTATTAATGATCCTCCAGCAGACACCACTCGTCTCTATCACTTGGCGAATATGCGGGCACTGTTAATGTTTTCTCTTTTCCAAAACAGTAAAGATAAATATTTACTGTCACAATGTTCCGTAAGTGGAAAACTTCTTACTAAAGAAAAGACAAATCCGACTTTATATTTAGTGAGCCCCCATCTTCTCAAACATAAGATTATCAATATGCATAAGGTCAATAAATTTATTAAATCAACAATCAAATATACCTATGACAAATACAATGAAAGAGATTACATCAGTATTTCCACTAACCCAAATTTGGATAATTTCTATATTCACAGTCTTATGCATAAAATATAGAGTCAATACAAATTGCAGGATGATCTTATCAGAGAAGAGAAATGGAGTTATTAGAGATAAGCAATAATAGTCTTTACATAACCTGATTTAGTACAGTCTTAACAGCCCTTCATGCACTTTGCCACATTGTCACAAATTATTGTTCAGTTCAATTTCCACTTGTTTCTGTGATCACATTGAAACAGAATTCATTACTTGTTCTCCCAAAGTCATCATGAACCCTTTTCCACCTTATCAGTTCATTCAAGCAGAACAGCAATTGTAGCAATTTCTAGTACTCTACTGTACCAGAAATGTTCTCAATTTAGTGGCATACTTTGCCACCATACATCATATAGAGTGTAGTGTATCCTCTTTACACTTACACTGAGGCAGACGATTCCCACATCTCCCCAGTCACAGTGGCCCACAGCCATGAACCAGAAGACTCAAACAACACATGAAAATAGGCTACTAGAAAGGCTATTTGCTCACTGTAAAATATAATTAAAGAACAAACCTAAATTTCCAGTTTATCACTTTATAACTTCATTCTTTCTTACATTCCAATCTCAACTTACAATTTCCTGCAATGGTATTTATTAGCCTGATATATGACACAGAATAATAAATACAGCATAGAAAAGCAATATCATGTGATTAGTACAAATATACAAGCAGCTTAGTTCAAACATTTGTAGAAATAAAAGTCAACTCACATACTACATCTCTACATAAAACACAAATATAATATATCAGTAGCAAAAGTACATGAAATATTTCTATGCTCATTCTCACTCAACCAGTCAACTAACTCACCATCAAGCTAATGGCTGCCTTTAAAAACCAGACTTCTTTCTTGCCACTGCAAATTCAAAACACCTATCTATTTTAATATGTCGTCCAATATATAGTTCACTTGGCAACCACAATATGCAAAATCATAAATTGGCAAGAAAGTGCTTAGTTTAGTCTGATTCCTCTAGTTCTGGTTCAGTTGACACCAGTTAGCAAGCAAGGATGTCATTATTCTTGTGCTTCTTGCTCCTTAATACAAAACCATCAAACCGGAAATATCAATAAAAACAAGGGCAGAGTCATAACTTGCTTGCTCACCAATAACAAAGTGAATTCGATATTTTTACAAGTTCTAAGCATTTGCCAAGCAGCAGCAAAAAGCGGAAGTAGTGTGTGATGTCAGTCCCTTTCATTCATCCGGGCTTTTTCTCAAACAACAACAAATGCACATGTTGTGGATGCTGCTTTAATTTGTAATGTATTGACCTCCATCCAAGATTTCGCGCCCTTACCGACCCCCCCAAAAAAAATCTGTTTTGGTATCCATAATTTAGTACTAGTAAAACCGGCTTAGTTCTGAACATTGCGAATATAATGGTATTCTACCTTCAATCGACATACCTCATACCGTCATACCATTTTCAACTGTTAACATTCGCGCTAAATGTGTATTCCTTATACAGCTCGGGACAGCAACGGAAAGTCTCTAATGCTCTGGTACAAGAATCCTGGCCTTGAGGACAACACTTTCAACTCTACAGGAAACAGACATGGGTGCTCGTGCACTTTAAAACATAGAGACACTACTGTATGCTACAGAATCCCTGCCCCACCTACACACACACATCACTCCCCAGACAGTCACTACATTTATTTTAAAGGGGTTAAATGTCAACAGTGGACCGAATGGTATGCTGAAACATGTGGGCTCTTGCCTGACGTCACAAATGTCAGGACCTGCACTGAATTATTTTCAGACAGAAACAAGACAATACGGGCTCATGAAAATGGAGCGGCCATTTGCAATGGCGTTGGAGTAGACAGGTGAATGAAGAGGACTCTTAATAACAGTGATGAATGTTTGCTGTTTATAGTTAGTTTTAATGCTCTACCTTTTTTATTTTAGAAATCGGGATTCTGTTCGGTTTTAATATCTATTTATTGGGTTTACCCTCCCTTACCAAACGGAAATACACGTAACTAAAAATAAAAAAGACTAAAATGTTTTTAGCAATATTCCGGCCATTTCCACTAATCTGCTCCTAAAAGTAACTCGAAACCACTCTAACCAGTCCGAACATTCTCCAGCTATGAAAATATTTATGTGTTTGTTGTAAGCGCACAAAAAGCTCCTAACGTTCTCCCGCGCTATCCAGTCTGAATCCCTTTGGAAAGTTGGTGTTAAAACAGAAACCAAAGATCATACAAAACAGCCAGTTTGTCTGTTTTCTCAGTTGGCGAGTAGTGAAACGTTAAAACTGCTACTCAACTGGACTTTAGCAGAAGGTACAGGGCTGAAAGGGTAAGTACTAAAGGTCAAGGCATTGCGTCAACATTTGTATTGTGTAGCGAAGATCTAGCGATTCTAGCCTTTCATCGATCGCGCGCGCGCGCGCGCGCGTGTGTGTGTGTGTGTGTGTGTGTGTGCGCGTGCGTTACAATTGTAACGGGTCCATTGTTAGAACCGTCATTTGATCTCAAGACATGCGTATCCAGAATGCATGTGCACACACAGTCGTGTTATTTATAGATTGCTGATTGACTGGCGTAACAAGAAAATTGGGTAATGTACCGTTGTTGTTTTTTGCAGTTCAGGTTCCATATCAATTCATTTCCGGTAAGCAAATTTGGTTGCTAAGACCACTGACAATTAATATAGTTATTGTAAACAAGGAGAGGGAAATAGTAACATAAGTCCTCAGGAAGTTTCCATCAAGATAATATAAAGAAGAAAAGTTGAACAACATAATTTGCAGAAAGTTACAAAGAAAATAAACATGCAACAACACAATTTACTGCAAGTTACAGAAAAGAAACATGTAGCAACACAATTTACTTAAAGTTACAAAGAAAAGAAACATGCAGCAACACAATTTACTGAAAGTTACAAAGAAAAGAAACCCCAATTACAGCTCTGATAACAACATTGATGAGAACCTACCAGGCAAACTCAGCTTTTTAAATTATTGGAGAAATCAAGAAAAGAGGAAAGAACGCAATTAAAAAAAGAAACTCTGTGACAATCTATTATGACATCTCCGTGTACGAAAACAGCCAATGCTAGCAGTAAACGTTATGGAGAGATAAATCAACCAAGCTAGCAAGCAATCTGGTCAGAGCAATTTGTTATCCTTTAAAAGAATTGCTGCTTGTGTTTTCTGTTTTGTTTTAAAGTTGCGCCTGCCACCTTAACAGGTACATCAATCCACTCCTTTCCTGAAATCAGTTTGCTAATATGAACAGTGTGTAATTGAAAAGCTGTATGGCGTCGGCTGGAAGAAACAGTGTCGCTGTCTTGAACAGTCTGTAATTTAAAAGCTGTATGGCGTCGGCTGGAAGAAACAGTGTCGCCGTCTTGAACAGTGTTCTTTAAAAGCTGTATAGCGTTCGCTGTGTCGCTGTCTTGAACAGTGTTGTACTTTAAAAGCTGTATAGCGTTCGCTGTGTCGCTGTCTTGAACAGTGTTGTACTTTAAAAGCTGTATAGCGTTCGCTGTGTCGCTGTCTTGAACAGTGTTGTACTTTAAAAGCTGTATAGCGTTCGCTGTGTCGCTGTCTTGAACAGTGTTGTACTTTAAAAGCTGTATAGCGTTCGCTGTGTCGCTGTCTTGAACAGTGTTGTACTTTAAAAGCTGTATAGCGTTCGCTGTGTCGCTGTCTTGAACAGTGTTATACTTTAAAAGCTGTATAGTGTCGGCTGGAAGAAATGGTGTCGCTGTCTTGAACAGTGTTGTACTTTAAAAGCTGTATAGCGTTCGCTGAAAGAAACAGTGTCGCTATCTTTAGCTTTGAATGCCTTCCTACCAGAAAAACTTTCACTTGTCATGATTACAGATAGTTTTTACTTCCCTTGAAATGGCACGTCATGCGCATCACGGGCGTCCAAGTTGTGGGTGCTGCCAGCACTTAGGACCGATAACCTGTGTGTGTGTGTGCGCGCGCGCGCGCGCGTATTAGTAGATGCATGATGCTTTGTGTTTGTGTGAGAGAGAGCGAGACAGGCAGAGAGAGAGAAGGAGAGAGAAAACAAAACTTAATGAAAAAAATAAAGTTAAAGGTATTTAATAAAATACGGTATTACATTAATGTTACAAACAGAACTAATAATGGCTTCAGATCTTTGATCTACTCATCCTTGACCTTGCTGTCAGTCACTTATCCTCAGTCAGCAATTCTGTCTGGGAAGACATCCTCTATTTCACTAAGAAGCATCTTAGATAACATACTGCAGCATTATCATCTGCAAGGGAGATAACACAGCAAGCTGTCTTTGGGGAGAGTATACCTATTGACTCGTCAACTTGTGTTCAGTTTGTTAACGCCTATGTTATAAATGCAGTTAGAACATTATTTACATAGACTTTGCATGTCTTTTGCGCCAATGTAACATTGCCGTATCTTTGTTACTACATCTTAAGGCAGGCTCTGGTTTCCATCTGCCATTTTATCGCATATTAGATATCACCAGTTCATTTATCAGACTTTTCGTTTATTTTATCAACTGTCCGCACCTGTCTAGGAGTGACTGATGGCAATCCTATACAGGTCAGTTAATCTGGTAAGTGACCGTCACGTCATTTTGTGACTGGTATTGTCTTTAGCTGTTGGGTGCAAGTGGAGTGAATGTAGCACACGAAACCAACATCTATAGTTACTTTCACCCACACACATATATTCCAAGCACTTATCCTTCGTTTGTACCTTGTTGGCTATTACTTCTTCGTTTGTCGTGTATTGTCTTATTACCCTAGGGTATTTCTACATCAAACACCGTTTTGTATTATCTTACTGGTTTAGAACCTAGGGTATTTCTAAATCAAATATCGTTTTGTATCTTACTGGTTTAAGCCCTAGGGTATTTCTAAATCAAACATCATTTTGTATTATCTTACTGGTTTAGAACCTAGGGTATTTCTAAATCAAATATCGTTTTGTATCTTACTGGTTTAGAACCTAGGGTATTTCTAAATCAAATATCGTTTTGTATTATCTTACTGGTTTAGAACCTAGGGTATTTCTAAATCAAATATCGTTTTGTATCTTACTGGTTTAAGCCCTAGGGCAGGGGTGTCGAACCTTTTCTAGATTGCGGGCCAATATTTTCAATCTAAAGATGATATATATTGCTGCGTGCCAAGTAGGCCTACCGGTAACGCAGCTATGCCGGGGGGTGGGGAGGTGGGGGGGGCTAAGTCCCACCCAAACTAAATGTGCTGTCTTGTGACTTTATTCCCAAAACGTAGTGTGATTTTTGAATGGTATAAATTAAATAAATATTATACTGTGTTGTTTTCTGCAGCAAGTAGCCTACTGAATATTAGAAGCTGTTTAAATAAACGTTGTATTATGACGAAATAAAGCTTTACAATTATATAACTGTTATAACATAATAAACGTTTAATGTTATTTGGTGACTTAAGCCTCACTTAGGATTTAAAAGTCTTAGGACAGGTCAGTTAATCTAACTTCTATTGTTGTGTGGTCAACGATAACAGTTAGATATCTGCAGTATATTTTGTATTCTTCAAAGATACACAGGCTGCATTCAAATTACCGGTCAAGCAAGTTCTGGTGTTCGATTTTATGTAATTCATTGTTGAAAATAGCGATTCACATGAGTAAGTAGACGAAAACATTGACAAAATCGCCGTTGCTACTTTTTTCCAGGCAGGTCATTCCAGACCTTGAGAAACTCATTTTCAGCCGATGTCCGATGTTTTAATTTTCCGGTCACGTTCCATTATTTCTAGTCGCACTCGTAAGTCAACAAATTTCTGCTTCCAAATTGTGCTGGACTGTAAGTCAACACATTTATGCTTCCAAATTGTGCTGGACTGTAAGTCAACACATTTATGCTTCCAAATTGTGCTGGACTGTAAGTCAACAAATTTCTGCTTCCAAATTGTGCTGGACTGTAAGTCAACAAATTTCTGCTTCCAAATTGTGCTGGACTGTAAATCAACAAATTTCTGCTTCCAAATTGTGCTGGACTGTAAGTCAACAAATTTCTGCTTCCAAATTATGCTGGACTGAAAGTCAACAAATTTCTGCTTCCAAATTGTGCTGGACTGTAACTCAACAAGTTGTATTTAATAATCGTGTAATTCCTTCTATCCATGAAAACATGGCCAAATCAAGATTGTCAAAATCGACTGTATCTGGATATTTTATACATTTTTCGGTGTCTTCAATTTTTCTGCACTGTTCAAAACGCGACGAAAATTGTTCAAGAGTTGAATCCATTATAAACAACATCATCTGAGAATCTTTGACAACAGTTTCATGAATTTCTAGATCAGCGTAAAATTGTTTAAGTTTCTTAAAATATTGAAACTCTTCTTTCTCCAGATCACGTTTGTAAATCTTCAACTTCTTTTAAAATGCATTTAAAATGTCAAATGCTTCATCAACAGTTTTTCCAAAACTTTACAACTTAGTATTAAGTTCATTTAGGTGTAATGAAAAATCTGTAAAGAAAATTGGTCTGCTGAGCCAGTCAACATTAATTAATTCTGAGTATTTATGTTTGTTGTCATCCATAAACATTCGAATTTCATCCAGGCACTCTACAAAACATACCAGAACGTGACCTCTGCTGAACCATTGAACATTGTTGTACATTAGTAAACCAAAGTGACTGAACCATTGAACATTGTTGTACATCAGTAAACCAGAGTGACTGAGCCAACGAACATTGTTGTACATTAGTAAACCAGAGTAAAGTGATTGAGCCAACGAACATTGTTGTACATTAGTAAATCAGAGCAAAGTGATTGAACTTCATTTAACAGCTGTTAACATGTTCTCTTATTCAAAGCACGTGCAGTAATGAAATTTACAGTTTTTGTGACACATTTCATTATGTCTTCAAGTTCCTTTAAGCCAGATCCTAGTTGTATGTTTTCACGATAATATTCTGAAAATTATTAATCCCTTTTACGACAAATACACATATGCTGAAGACCAGCTGCTTCTATTTGTCTTAAGTTTTATTCAAGGAGAGAAGAATTCTGCCAGATGTCCTGTATACAAAATAATTTCATAACCGGCACCTGGACAGAGGCCGTCAAACCGAATTTTTATTGATTTATCCAGCATTCCTTCATTCATCTATTATCCTTCTTTCATCCATTCATTCAGCGTTTCTTCCTGCATTCTTCCTTCGTTCACCCTCTGGCCCATTCATCCTTCGTCCTTCATTCATTATCTAACACGGTCAGCAGAGAGAAACAAGAAGGAAAGGTACTATTTCTCTAGCGCAGCCCCAACTTCAGCCCCTTAATTCTCATAACCACAACGGTCGTCGCCTCCCGTCCAGATAAGCGAGTAGAATTATGTCCCCTTCATCGGCATTCGCAGGCCCGGATAAGATAACCAACGCCCTGCAAACGGCCATGATAGACAGTAATAGCTGTTACAACAGGCGGTCTGTTTAACAAGATGACTTCTCTTCCAGCTCCCATTTTAATTTTTTTTTTTTTTTTTTTTTGGGGGGGTGGTGGTAATCGACAGGCCTGATTATAAAACAAGTCCAGAGTGGTAGTAAAATTAATAAATAGATGGATACCTAACAGTCTGCTCAATCTGTCATCTTCTCTAGACATCCAAACAACATGAAAACAACGAAACCACACAAGAGTTTGTTCTAATAATAAGAGCACTGTGGTGTGTGTGTGTGTGTGTGTTATCTTTCTTTTCACCTATAAAGCCTGAAAAACTAATTTTATAACGCAGTTTATAGCTTGGCCTTAGAGGGACTTGGTTTCCCCGGCACTGCGTTCTGGGGTCCTGACCACACCAGACGGACCGCTCAGAATCGAAGCCCATTTTCACCCCAGACTCCCAAATTCTATTTTATTTAAAGAAAACCCATAATGAGCCCAGACATCTGACTTTGTTAATTCTCGGTTGAGACACAGCGCAACCAACCACACACACACACACACACACACACACACATATATATATATATATATATATCAAGATTGGTTTCAAAAGCCCGAGTTTCGCCAAGATTTCTGGCTACACCTGATACCCATCGTGGCTGATCCTTCACCCAAAGTGAGATAAATCACCTGTTATCAAGCTGTGTATCGAGGTATCCCTCCTTTCACTCCTTATACTGGGGAGATACTAAGGGAGGTAATTCAAGACGGAAGTAGTGTATGATAGTGATGGTGAGCGCGGAATCACAGCCAGCAGGGTTAGAAATGGACACTGCAGGGTTAAAAATGGACACTTCAGGGTTAAAAATGGACAATTTGCACAGTTTAATGTCCAACTCCACGTTGCCTTGTAATTCTATTGAGTATCCAGACTTGTTGTTAGCAATCATTTCCTTGTAATCCTATTTAGTATCCAGACTTGTTGTTAGCAATCATTGCCTTGTAATTCTATTGAGTATCCAGACTTCTTGTTAGCAATCATTGCCTTGGTTAGTTTGAACTCTGCATAAAGTCAAGTTCTCTACTTGTTCAAACCATTGGACTCAAAATGACTGGTCATCGAAGTCAACTCAAGACGTTTAAGATGATCACCTAAGGAAACAACATTGCTCATTATGACGGCAAAGCCACTTAGTTAATAAAAGTTATTATTATTAATTAATTAACCATCCAAAACTAATTACAAGTGAAGAGAACCTAAATTTATTTTATTAATGATCCTCCTATAGACACCATTTGTCTCTCACATGGCAGATAAACAGGTGCTGTAAACCTTTTCTCTATTCCACAACATTAAAGATAAACATTCACTGTCACACAATCTCTCCATAGGTGAAAAACTTCTTACTAAAAGAGAAGACAAATCCGTCTTTAATCTATATTTAGCGAGCTTCCATCCATACACTTTCTTCTCCAACATAAGGTTATCAATATTCGTAAGAAGGTCAATAAATTTAACAATAAATTTATTAATTCAGCAATCAAATATCTATATGATTAAATACAATGAAATATATTATTTGACATCATTATTTTCCATGAAACCACGTTAACATAATTCTTATGTTTCACAGTCTTATACTAAAATACAATTCAGAGGTACCACCAACTAACTGACTGCTATCAACCCCTTCCTGTTTTCGAATCAAGAGACCATTCTTCCAGTGAAACTCAATAGTTTTGCTAGAAGATTTAGACGCATATGATCCAAAGAGTTTGGCCTTTTGACATTTCTCTAGAGAATCATCTGTCAATTGTGCTACTCTGAGGAGGGCCCTTTCCTTCTTGGGTTCTACCACAGTCTGACAGTCAGAAACCATTATCTGCCCTGCCTAGTGTTACTTCCTTGTGACATGCTCCACGAACAACAGTTTCAACCTATGTTGTTGGCACATCACAATTGCTACTGACTATTGCTGGTTAACCTTGCATACCTTCACAATTGCTACTGACTATTCCTGATTAACCTTGCATACCTTCACAATTGCTACTGACTATTCACGGTTAACCTTGCATACCTTCACAATTGCTACTGACTATTCCTGGTTAACCTTGCATACCTTCAAAATTGCTACTGACTATTCCTGGTTAACTTTGCATACCTTCAAAATTGCTACTGACTATTCCTGGTTAACCTTGCATACCTTCAAAATTGCTACTGACTATTCGTAGTTAACCTTGCATACCTTCACAATTGCTACTGACTATTCCTGGTTAACTTTGCATACCTTCACACATGCCATTAGCTTCAGCTTCCTGTGCTGCAACTTGACTACATGTGAGTATGCACATTGTTCAGCATATCTGGGGTGTCTTCACCACTGAAAATGAATTCTACATCCCATGATATCACTCTAAACACAGTTTACTAGACATACAGCCTGAATGCATCCACATACTTACTCTCTAAGTCTACCATCACAACAGGTACTTTATCTTTTACACCATTGGCTAGAGTGATTATTTGAAACTGTCCAGTGTGGCCACTTTCCTTCACTAGGCTGGGGTGTACTACTAACCATATGCCACAACCAGTTTCACAGAGGACTGGAACACAATGTCCATATATGTATGATTTAAAATGAGGTGCACCAGTTGGTTCTATGACATTTATCTTACCTGGGCAATGACGTTTGATATGGCCTGGTTTTACACAGCTAAAGACACTACTGTTTGGTTCTTAACACCTTTGTCTTTACCATTGGGTTGAGGTGTGGGTACTCTATCTTTCATCTTACTAGATGGAGATGTGAGAGGGGATCCTGTTTTATGTTTATTATCTGGTTTGTTACTCTGTTTGTTAGGCACCACTTGTTCATTAACTGGCCTGCATAATTAAAAATTATCCCCGAGTTCAGATTAGCACATGTCCCATATATATTTCATACTGGTCAGCTGCTTCTAACTAATCTGTCAGATTTTGTTTTGTCTTTTGTCTTTAACTAAGTTAAAAGTGCAGGTGGCATGATGTCTGTAACTTGTCAATTACAAAATGATCTCTAACATCTTTCCCAGTGTCAATCTCTACTTCATCCAGCTGTTACCATCTTGTAAAGATATGCTATAGCTTACTAGCTGTCTTTAAAATGGTATCATCTATTAAACTGATGAAACCTCTGTCTGTACATCTCACTAGTCACCTTAAAGTATGTTAGCTGTTCAGCTTATATGTCTCAAATGTCACAGCTTCCTCTGTGAGCCTATCAAAGACAATACTATCCTGACCTTTCATACCTGCCACTAACTAGGAGAGCCATGGCCTTTCTGGTAGGCCTAATCTTATGGCACACTGTTCAAAGCTTAGTATACAATCCTCAATATTTTCCTCTTTTTTATTAATGCACATGAAATTTCGTACTGGCTTCCTCAACCTTAGCTGCCCCCTCTCTCATCTTTAAGCTATCTTCCTTTTTCTTCAGTTGGTTTAATTCAAGTTCTCTCTTTCTTTATCACTGGCTTCTAATGCTATCTCACTTTCAATATTAATCTTTTCTCACTTTCAATCTTTTTTATTTCTATTTTTTTCCTAGTTCTTTTCTTTCACATTCTTGTTTCTCTATAGTTCTTTTCTTTCATCTTGTCTTTCTTTTCTATTTTTATCTTTAGTCTTTTTTCTTATCTACATAAATTATAATATAATCTGAAACTTATCTGCTGGTGAGCAAACTTTTTCGGCCATTTCCTTGCCTCCCTGTGCCCGTCTCGTGTAATTTTCATTTTAAATTGTAAAAAAAACTCTACTACGGTCTTGCAACTAGTTGAGTAATTTGAATGATTTTATATAATTATACTGCAAGACGACAAACTTTCTTCCTTTTTGACCACTGCGCTCATCAGTCTCGCTTTGATTTGTGAATTTTTCCGGCGTGTGTGACGTGCGTATGTGAGTGCGTGTGTTGAGAGGGATGCAAAGAAGGGAGTGGGTGGGGGGTATGAAAATCAACTCAAATTCTGCAAAATAAGTTATCAATAAAGGGCTATAACAGCTGCTGTCGCACGCACACACCACACACCACACACGCACACAACACACACACACACCACACACACCACACACACACACACACACACACACACACACACACACGTGATGGCGGACAATGTGTAGACTTAACTGCTTATTAAACAATGGAATGGTTGTTTCGCACTTTCATTTCGAACTCGAATTCCTCCAGACAAAATGGCGAGTGGGTGTTAAAAGCTTGGTCCAGAAGAACTATTACTCACAGTGGCCTCACTTTGTGTGAAATCTGTCAGGATCGGCGAGGCCTCGGTTCTGGCAAAAGAAAATAGCTGAGCAGGGTGGGGCAGGTTTAAGGGACGGAGCTGTCTATTTTTAGCCCTGGCATGCTTTGTTGCGAGCAGGATGGGGGTGCGATGCACATGTTCTGGATCAGATTCAGACAAGACCAAGAAATCGTTGACGTCACTGTCGGCTGGTGTCTTCAAGCGAGAGTGTTTCTTCAACTCAGAACACCAACAAACATGATGGAGGTAAAAATAATAAACATGCGCAAAAGAGCGGATTCCGCCAGTTTTAAAGAAAAGAAACATTATTCTCTAAGAGCATATTTAGGAAATTCCAAAAATCCTTATAAAAATATTTGTTGTCTATTTATGACGCACCAGTGACGTCATTCGCAATTAAATTTATTACATAAAGTCACCGAGGACATAATCTATATTTAATTAATGACAACAAATAATACCTTATATGACTTTATTACAAATGATGACGCTATATAATTCTCAAATGACTTTATTAAAATGATGACGTCACATAATGCCTCAAATGACTTTATTAAACATGATGACGTCAGCTAATGTCGCACTTATTTGTCAGTGTGCGAGAGTAAAATTGACTTCTTTTTTTTTTTTTTTTTTTATTATGTGAAACAACTTACGCCAAGGACATTCTTTGAGACAAAAACCAGTCTTGGCTTGCATATATCAAATTAATATTCTGACAACATTAAATAATGTAGCTTTACTCTTCTTTCTCTCTCACACTCCAGATAAACACGCGTAAAACAAATTCATAAAACGTAACGTATATTTTCTATGACGAATTTTAGAAAGTAAACATTATTAAATGTCGTATTCATTATGTAATCATATCAGCGCATTAGTGACGTCATTTGTCTTGCTGACAGGAGCTTGGGACGCTTATTTGGAAACAAACACTTATTGGCACGAGTAACGGGCACTCTGTAA
This sequence comes from Sinotaia quadrata, assembly GCA_028829895.1. Lineage (NCBI taxonomy): Eukaryota > Metazoa > Mollusca > Gastropoda > Architaenioglossa > Viviparidae > Sinotaia > Sinotaia quadrata. The sequence continues at coordinate 94,941,535 of CM054183.1, read as the reverse complement.
TGTGTGACATTATAACTTCGTGCCCTTTGTAATGTGTGACGTAATAACTTCGTGCCCTCTTACCCTCACCATCACCATCTGTCACGTGAGTGACAGCTCTGCACAAACTGTGGCGTGCATTCACATCATTCAGAAGCACGAGTCCATCAAATTGTGATGTGTATTCACACCGTTAAAAATAACATGGCCATCAAAATGTAACGTGCAATAACAGCTTTTAAGATGCAAATGTACGTCACATTGTGCATTTCATAATACAGAGTTAGATTGTATGAATGTAACGTTTGCAGGTAACGCTGTACACACGTAAAGCTACGATGGCAGGTATTGTTGTATATCTGTATAGTATAAGTGCGGCGTATAGTTGCGAATATGATGCAAATATATGTGCGTGCTTGCGTCTGTGCTCTGCTTATGTTCTGGAAAGTGTGATAACTATGACATTGTTTAATGTTGAAATCAGACTACTTGACAGTGACACTAATACATGACTATGTTCTGGAAAGTGTGATAACTATGGTATTGTTTAATGTTGAAATCAGACTACTTGACAGTGACACTAATACATGACTATGTTCTGGAAAGTGTGATAACTATGATATTGTTTAATGTTGAAATCAGACTACTTGACAGTGACACTAATACATGACTATGTTCTGGAAAGTGTGATAACTATGATATTGTTTAATGTTGAAATCAGACTACTTGACAGTGACACTAATACATGACTATGTTCTGGAAAGTGTGATAACTATGATATTGTTTAATGTTGAAATCAGACTACTTGACAGTGACACTAATACATGACTATGTTCTGGAAAGTGTGATAACTATGATATTGTTTAATGTTGAAATCAGACTACTTGACAGTGACACTAATACATGACAAAATTCCCTTCACGGTACGTGGATATTTTGTCTTTGCCAGGGGGAGATTATTCGAAAGGGAAATTGCGTAAGATAGGGCAAATGATAGTAATCTAAAGTGAATTCACTGCTTATTGTAACAACTCTCCCACTTCAACCAATCAAAAGGAAGATGTGTTTTCAGTAGAATTCTTACTAGTCCTACTACACACAGAGATTGCTGACGTCATAGATCACCTTCCCCCGAATGTTCGTGGATTGAGACACAATGACGGTTAACGTTACAGGTCAGCGTAACGTTTCAGTTGGTATACGCCAAACGAAAAGACCAGTAAACTACGAATGTCAATAATTAATAGTTGGTGAACTCGCAGCGTCAACTCTGTAGTGTTCTTTGACCTTGGTAGGTTGGAAAGCTATGATGGCCCTGATCACGTGATGGTATATGCAATACAAGAACAAAAACGGCCGAAAAAGGAAATATCGTTCTGATAATCTTAGAAAAGCAATGATGGTAGTGCGCTGGCTTGTTTATTTCGGACATAAGATCTGGAATATCAAATAAACTAAATAATCCCATTATTATTACTATTTCAAGAACAGAGATAGCGAGGAGAGAGCACAAATTCACTACAAACCCTAAATGACCCAATTTTAGGCCTATATATTTTTTCCTCGGGTGGTGGGAAGGGTGGTAGTGGTATGGGGAAGGAAGGGGAAGGAGAGCTGTTGCAAGAAGGAATCCAGACCGGCACATTATCACATCCGGTTGCTTTTATGAGACAGGTGTACTTTATGACTCAGTGTACAAGTGTTTCAGGTGATTAAAAGTTTTGTCAAAATTGATTTCTGAATCCGTGGCTTAAGCCTGTCGCCGTGATTGTGTTCAGAGCGAAGCTTTCCATGGATAATCATAAGTAATGTTGGGTAAATAAATTGTTTCAGCTGAACGACGGAGTAATGTCTTTTTGAGGCAAAAAAATCTTTGTTGACTTGTCTCTCTGGGTTTATTTATTAATGCGCCCTCCTCCACTCCAGTGACTCCACCCTCCGAACACCCCAGACATAAAGAAGCATCGATACGTGAGCGAACGGCATAATTTACGAGCGATTTTTGTATGTCAACAAGTCTTCTCTCGCCTCTCTTCCCTTCATGAATCATCAACCATTACTCAGTATATTCTCAACAGCAAGAGAGGAAACAATGGCGTATTGAGTTGATATAGGTGTTAAGAGAAAATTTTCTCTAATGCCTTTCTTATCCTACTAATGCCAATCTAATCCGACTTGAGAACCGCTGCTTTTGGCGTCATCTCGTCCTAAAACGGCAAGGGGCATAATTAGTATCTTGCAAGCACTTCATAGGCCAGTATACATGTATCAAGAAGTGTAGGCATGTACATATGATTACTGGTCTTTATTCGTGACTACTGTATCAAGAAGTGTAGGCATATACATATGATTACTGGTCTTTATTCGTGACTACTGTCCCAAGAAGTGTAGGCAGTAGTCACGAATACATGCATGCACTTCAAAGACCAGTAGTACAGTTCACAAGTACCTAGCTATAAATTGTAATGGTAAACCTGTTGCAAAGGATCTTCCCGGAATTCAATGACGTAACGATTCCGTCAAATGACGTCATATCCCCGTCAATGACGTCATAAAAAAGATGACGTCCAATGAAAGAGCAAAAGTGTTATTCAAGTTTGGCCTCACGAGCGTGAATCACCACCACCTTTCTTTCCTACCCCGGTTCTTATTCCCGTGACCACCCCACCCCCTCCGTTAATGTTTTAAATAGCTTGTAGAGCATGCAGTAACATTGTTTAAGCGCGTGTAATCTCGAGTAGTGCAGATCTCGTTCTAGACTCTAGACTCTAGACGGAATTTTTTGCATGCAGTCCAATAAAATACAATCACAGTCTACACACTCTTCCATTTATTTCCACTTGTTTTTTATTACTGAACAAAAACGGTTATTTTCCACTGGGTGTTCACTGAAAAGATAAACTCAGTTCAAGATGGCATTGAACAGACAGGAGATTGTCGAATCCTTATGGACTTCTGTATATATATATATATATTTTTATTAAAAAAACCAACAAATCTCCTTCCACTAGGTCTTCCGAGCACAGCACATGTTCCCCGTCTGCCCAACGTAAACAGTTTGAGACTTGTAAGAAAATGAACACTTTTCTCTCAAGGCAATTGCAGGGTGGGGATGGGGCGCAACATCTGCCGAGACGCACTTTGGTCTTACTCGCAGTGACTCAATTGCCTCAACTCACATTCATCGCACACTCGACTCACACCCAGCTCACACTCATCCCACACTCAGCTCACATTCGACTCACACTTTGCTCATACTCGACTAAACGAGCACCTAGCAACACTGACCAAGCTTACACTTAGTATTTTCACTCGAATAGTCGAGTGTGAGCTGAGTATGGGTCATGTGAGCTGAGTGTGAGTCATTGGAGCATACAAAAGTTTAAAAAACGGAAACCCAAAATATACTCGAGTAAACTTAACATTGATTGGTCACGCTGGCACGTAGCCCACACTTGAACAGAGTTGTAGGCGAGTATCTACTCAATGTACACTTATCGTGCACTCAAAGACACTCACACCGATACGTAATCGACACACACAAAAAACAGAAGCACCCAAAATACTCAGTCGATTAAACCTGCACTCACCATCTACTATATAGCACTCGCAGCCTGGTGTGTAGTCAACTAAAATAATTTAAAGCAAATAAAAAAAGCCATCCAGCACAAGTAAATTTGCACGTAACATGTACTTGACTAAACTTATATTCAGCTTATACTTTCAAGTGAACTTGCATGCATTTGACTAAACGCACCCAGCACGTACTTGACTAAAATTGCACCCAGCACGTACTATCAAGTAAACTTGCACCCAACACGTACTTTCAAGTAAACTTGCACCCAACACGTACTTTCAAGTAAACTTGCACCCAACACGTACTTTCAAGTAAACTTGCACTAAACATGTACTCGACAAGTGTGTTTAGGTTCAAGCCTAGCATTAACCTTTGTCTAGATTTGTCCTCACTCACTCCGAGTTCGGTGGTTCTCAACAATGTTCTCTCTAAGCCTAAGGTGTGCGTGGCCGCGCAGCTCATTAGAAAGTGCCGCGCAGCAGTTTCAAAATTCCGCGCACAAATTTTGGTAGCAAGCTCAAACAACAGCCAGTTCCGCGCACAGAGGAAAAAATATTAGAGGGAACGTTGGTTCTCAAACACCGCTCCCTTAGTTACATGAACTCAATCCCAGTCCCCCCACCCTCCCCTTCGAAAAAGCAGAGTAGCAATCAGCAGACCCACTATGGAAGATAACTCAATTCAATTTCGAACAGCTACAAATAATTGAACATTTATTGAAATTTAATCGAAGCTCTTCAGTTTTTCGAAAAATTGATGAAGATGAACATCATCCAGAAACGCCAGCTTTACAAAGCATAATGATAATCATTTAGCAAGAGTTTTGGCTTCAAGATTTCGTAGTAACTACTTCACTGTTCAATAAAATTTTAATCCGTCGGATTGCTTGGTGAAATGGTGCCAGCAATCAATGTTGAAATGTTGAATGATGCACGCAAGATCATGAGAAGACCATTTCACATATTAGACTCCATTGGCACCTGTTGGTATAAGTCCCTACTTTTGATATTCCAAACTATATTGTCTTCATTTTTTTCTTTGATTTCTCTGCTTCTGTCATTTCTACTCTAGAACATGGGAATTCAAGAATAAATGTTACTGAAATAATCAACATCAAAATAAATGTTACTGAAATACCATCAAAATAAATGTTACTGAAATAACATCAAAATAAATGTATAATCAAATGCATCACTAATATCGCCAAAAGTTAAAAGTAAATAAATGCTTTTGAAAATCAACATATGAAACTGTGACGGAGGAAATTTGCCTTTCCCTACTTCCAAACTTAATTGTTATACAAACCATTAAATTGTCAAAGTGACCCGATTTGGGGCACTCTTTATGATAGTATTTTTTGTAAGTGTCAGAGTTGGAGTAAACAAATTTGGGTTGAGAATATGATAGAAATTGCTAATGCAATCCAAACCAGCTCCAATTGGATGAGCAGTTTTTCAGACTAATAGTCTCCCACTTGTTAATAAACTCATTCAGTGGTGATGGACTGGAAGTTTCTTTTTTGAAGAAGTACTCTATTGTAGTCACTTTGAATTTGAACAAAACTCAGAGTCCGATTATAAAGGCGATTGTTAATTATGAGTTAAGTGACTGATAAAGAAAGAATGGACTTTGAATATTTCTTACCTGTTTGCTACTGATCTATGATTTGAATTAGAGAATGCTTATGTAACTGAACTATTATTTCTATGTTCATTACTTTGACTTTGTTGTACATTATACTTGTCAATTTTGATCAATGCTAAGTATGTATCTGACTAATGAAACTGTTGCAGGATTTGTAAGTTGAGAGTGTTTGTAAGAGTGAAGAGTTAGAGATGATGTATGCCTGAAATTTAGTTCTGCCTTAATTTGACTTTTGCAGGGGAGCAGGACTTTTTGTTTTACTTTTGTCACATCTTGCTATGATGACTACTGTTTTACTTTTGTCACATCTTGCTATGGTAATCACTGTGCTCTACTAGATTACATTGGTGTGTGAATCCGACATTGTCTTCAACTTACCAGTAAAACGTGTTGCTGTAAGTTGATTCCTGTGAATTCCGTTCGAGACCTAATACAGCAGAAATGGTGGCTTAAGTTTGCTCTCGAGAATTCACGAAGATTATTTTGAATGTTCCCCATGGTGTGTTGAGTACATGAGGATTGAGAAGCATTCCTCTTGATGTGCTTGATAGCACATGTGAAATTCAGGCCAATTCTCTACGGCGTGATTTGCGAGTTCATCGAGGATTCTGGAACAGTTTGGTAACGTGCCTAGAAGGGACATGTGAGGCCGTCGCCTGAATAAGAAAGACAGTGACTTGTTGCAAACTGCATGATTGTGAACATGTGCTGGTAACAGCTGCCATCTTTGAAAAGGTCATGTGCATTTGACTTCCATTATTTCTCTGAAACTCTACTCTCATGTCCATGATGTATATCTATGAACTTAATTATATATTTATGTTAATTGACTGCAAATGTCTATGCTAGGATAAACTGAAAATTGTCTAGCGTTAAGAGAACACTGTTGTGGAGTGATGTAAATGTCAATGCTCTTTGACTGTATTCGTATGTTGTATATTTAATTGTTGATTTAATAAATTTACTGACCTTACACACATAAAGATATCCTTATATTGGAGAAGAAATATAGATTAAAAGACGGATCTATCTTCTCCTTTAGTAAGAAGTTTTCCACTACGGAAATATTGTGTGACGGTAAATGTTTGTTTTAATGTTGTGGAAGAGATACAACATGTACAGTGCCCGCATCTGCCAAATGAGAGAGACAAGTGTTGTTTTCTGGGGAATTATTAATACATAAATTAAGATTCTCATCACATGTAATTAGTTATGAATGAATAAATAATAATAATAATAATCATAACCGACAACTAAGGGGTGTTGGCGTTACAGAAACGTATACATACAGACATCTCCTTCAATGAATTCGTCACCACTAAGTGCAGTGATTTAAGTGACGTCATGTGTTATCCAGTACGACAATACATCGTTACACCGACCACCACCTCTGTTTCTTCCTCCTCAGACGGCGCTTGGCAACTACTCCATGGATACCACAATAAAAACATAAGGACTTACGTATTCTTACTATTACAAACATGAGGGAAATTTATGCCATGCAATATTTATAGATGAATACTTTCTTACAACCATCTCTGGAAACACACACTCTCACTGTACACAATGTGTATGAATGCTTTCATACATTTGACTTAGGAACACACAAGAAATATGCCCTAACTTAAAAGAAACATTTATCATAAATAAATGTTCAATTATTATGTAGGAGTAAAAATTTATTGATCAGGCAAAATCATATATTTATTTTTAAAAAATGAAATGCATAAATATCCATGAAATTAAAAAAACTCAATGAAATATTAAGGGAGGAAAACAGAACATTCTGCTAAAATGGAAACACATATATAATGTATACTTCATGCAAAAAGTATCAATGTACAGCTACACTTCATACTAAGAGTCAATATACACATGTATTTAGTTCACAAGTGGTGAATGTCCAATGTATACTTTAAAAAAAAATGATGTAAAGTAACACACAACAAAGATCAATGCACAATTTACACAAATGATCAATAATTACACATGCACACTTCAGAAATGGGATCAATGTACATTTTATACCACTGACAATATACACTTATAAGTATACACTCTGCAGTAATGATCAATGTACAAGCATATACATCACAAAAATGATTACTGTACAAGTGTGCACTTCACAGTAATGATTCATGCATCGGTATACACTCCACACAAATGATCAATATGTGAGTGTATACTCACAGTACTGACAAATGTACACTCACAGTAATGATCAATGTAAACATGCACACTTCACACAATGGTCAATGAACAAGTGTCCACAATAATGATCACTAGATTACCTTGTGCAATAGTCAATGTACATGTCACAGTAATGATCACTAGACACTTTGTACAATGATCAATGTACATGTTACAGTAATGATCATTAGAAACTTTGTACAATGATCAATGTACATGTTACAGTAATGATCATTAGAAACTTTGTACAATGATCAATGTACATGTCATAGTAATGATCACTAGACACTTTGTCAATGATCACTGTACATGTCACAGTAATGATGACTAGACACTTTGTACAATGATCACTGTACATGTTACAGTAATGATCATTAGACACTTTGTACAATGATCAATGTACATGTCATAGTAATGATCACTAGACACATTGTACAATGATCAATGTACATGTCACAGTAATGAACAATGTATACCTTGTGCAAATCTCAATATTCTTGTCACTGTAATGGTCACTCTACTCCTTGTACAATTATCACTGTTCATGCCACACAATAACCAATGCACACTTACTTCACAGTAATTATAAACAAGTTTGACTTCGCTTAAAACATCAATGAAGACTGACAATTCAGAGACTGCTTAGGTGCATAAATGACTATTTAATGGCTGGCATAGAAATAGGAGCTTATTTATCTATTTAATTTAAAAAGCAATATATTAATGGAATGAGAAAGAAATGGACATTTAGACAATCAAAAAACTTGCTGCAGTTTGAATTTTTTATATTCTATGACTTCTCATTGGAGAAAAAGAAGTAGGCCAAGTGGAGGGAGATAATTATTTTTCCCATGTCAAGTTGAATAGTGTTTTAAAAAATTACTTTCTTACAACATGAATATAGATTTTGAACACTGAAAAGTTAAAGTTACTTATGATAATTTAAATGATTAGAAACAAAACAGTGAGCAATATTACATCACTTTAAGCCTATACTAGGAACGAGTTTGTGGATTTCATTATCAACATCAAGTTCCTTCCACAAAAAAATCAAATTCTGTCATTCAATGTCAATTTAATTCAATGCACATCAGTTATTAATATATAAAGACATTTTTATTCAAAATATACAAATTTAACGATCTAAATATTACTTTCTACCCCTCAACTTGAACTACATGTATATGTATAATAAATCACCCCAACATTTTGTGCTTCAAATGTTTGCTTTAAATGAAGGCCAATTCAATCTACCAAACTTAAAAAACTATTAAAAAGATTTTTTAAAAACTTCAAATTTACTTTACTGTTCCATTACACTATGTGGATTATGAAATAAAACAAAATATTTTTACAAATTCAGTTTACTATTATATCAGAAAAATAATGCATAGTCTTTGAAATGAACAAAATATGCATTTTCTAATTTATAAAACCTCATTGTCATGGTACGATTTATGAAAATTAACAAGATGCAAGTCAGAATTTCATAGGAATATTGCAACTTTTGCACAAGGAATTGGATCTGTTGCCATTTTCCTTTTAAAACGTACAACAGATAAAGAAATTAGAACAAAGCTTATTTGTATTTACATTATCTGTTGAGAATAACCTCTGGAATCATTAGTTAATGTTAAGTGCAAGCAGTGAAGAGGGTTAAGCACCAATCTCAGGCAACGTGCTTTGTTTTGTTTTAAATATCACCTTCAAATTATAAAGTGGTGTACATATCAAGTCAAATTAAATATATTAATTGTATTCACAGGAACAAGTAAATGCATTCTGCAAGTCACTGTTTTAAAACATAAGAAAGGATAATTAAATACTTTTTTTTATTGTGAGCATAAGATTTTTCATTTTTCATGGAAATTACAATTCTTTTCAAGACAAAGTATAAAAAAGGGCCAACATAAAATAAAGCTAGTCTGCAAAAATATTCCTAGTTTGTTCATAAAAGATTGTATGGGGGTGGGGCGCACATAATCATGACATTAAAATAAATATGTATTTAATGCTAGCTATATGTAGAATCTTTCAAGGAAAAAAGAAAGAAAATAAGAAATTCAACAACAGCTTGTCACAAGTTAGGTACTACTAATTAAGGCTTAATTATGGATTAAAATCTAAATGAGAATTTGACAAGTCTAATGATATCTAAAATAAATTGAGTTGGCGAAAGTGAACAAATAATGCAAAGTCACATTAAAACAAATATACAATAATGATGAAATAAAAGACATAAATGTATATAAACCAAGTGCTTATTACAAAAATGTTTGCATAAACTGAGTGCTTGCTATGAAATAAATATGATAAAGGAATGGCTGGCAGTTATTAACTCAAATGATTTCTCCACACTACTATTCAAATTAATTATTTTGTTGTTGAAGCAATCTAAAATTTAATATCATAAATGCCTTCATCTTGCATAGAACATGAATAATGTAAAGCCACAATTTAAAGATTACACAAGTAACGAGTGTACAAGTTTAATGAAGCATAGTCAGGGGAGATAATGGTCCCACACTAGAGAATTAAAACAGCAAAAAAATCAAAGTTTGTTACTGAAGAGCAAAATATATCTAACCATCAGATTTTATTTTGTGATTTAAATGTAAGAGGTACATAGACAGGAGCAGATTAATTCCTCAATTAAAAGAAAATAAACCAACAGCATCTGTCTATGAATCACAGCCATTAAAGTGTTTTCAAAGTTCTATTGAACATTATGTAGTGCTGACAGTCATAATTGTTTCCCTTTGCCGATATAAAAGAAAATGCTACATCTTACGTCTTTGATTCATCACCTATTTTATTTTAATAGATCCCATGTTTATCATTTTATGCTACTTTCAATTCGACAATGTGCAATAACCAGCAATTCAATCAACTGCCAGTTCTAATTAACATATTATGTTAATGTTAAAAATGTATGAACATTTAAATTTAAAAACTGAAAAATCCTAATTTCAATGAATAACAAAATGAAGGATAAAAATGTTTTATTTGCCACGGATTTCAAAACTCAACAGAATGAAGTGATAAAAAACGATGACAAAGAACTTAAAACATAAACCCCAAGCAATGTGTAATATATTTTAAAATGTACTCCAAACAAATCATTATTTGAAATGCTGGAAACAGGAAGACATCTATACGAAACAAACTAAAAACTTGCTGTGAGGTTTTGTGTGTATGAGTGTGTGATCTTACCATTAAAATGACTTTCTTACAATATAAATGCTGAACATCAACAAGCAAAAGTTACTCATGATAATTTAAATGATAAGGGACAATACACTGAAAATTAGTATTACAGTACTTTGAGCCTTCACTAGGAATGACTTTGTGATTTCATTATTATACATCACATCCGCAGTCCATTCCAGAATTATATCAAATTCTGACATTCTATGTCAATTTAATTTGTCTTAGATTTTCATAAAACTAAATCAATTATTAATATACTAAGACATTTTTTGGTTTTTTTCTTTCTGCACGCAAACTAAACAAATATATTAAGACTATTTTCAAAATGCACACTTTTAAGCCATCTGCCCATTTTCCATAATTTTTTTTCAGTCTCCTCTTCCTTCTCAAAATACAAACTGAAGGATGGCCTTTATCAATAGTCAATGTTTGCAAAAGTGCAGGCGAAAAAATTTTGATCAAAAGCAAGCATCTTGAATCGCTTAATTACTTGATTTGGAACTTTATTATTAAAAGCTTGGAAAATACCCAATCCTACCAGCTACAATTCCACCACTACTTTGCCTGATGAGAAAATGCGAGATCAGCAAGATGTGAATAGCATACTACAGACAGAAACATTATATCGCCATGGCGAATAGTCGAGAAAAGTAATAAAACTTGATGAAATTGCTAATTTACAAAAGAAAGCATTATTTACAAAAAAATACAAAACTCTAATGTTGCCTGATAAGATATCTAATATTAAAAGTAAACTATCTCTAAAGTTTGGATCTTTAAACATATTTAACTAAACACAGAACAGAGTACTTGTCACAATACCATCACCAGAGGAACACAACAGACTGAAAGATACAAAACCAACTAATCAAATAGATATATTTTAGAAATTAAGACCTATTCTTGCATTTTCAAGACCATTTTATAGCAATATCTTAACTGCAAAGTCATTTACTGTAAAGACCATTTTATAACAACATCTGAACTGCAATGTCTTTTACTGTTATGACCATTTTATAACAACATCTGAACTGCAATGTCATTTACTGTTATGACCATTTTATGACAACATCTTAACTGCAATGTCATTTACTGTTATGACCATTTTATGACAACATCTGAACTGCAATGTCATTTACTGTTATGACATTTTATGACATCTAAACTGCAATGTCATTTACGGTTATGACACACTGGACCTGGGATTGGGAACAATGCAATCCACATATGGATTTTTTCTTCTTAGCATCTTTATAATGTCCTGCATTGTGAAGATACCTTTTTATTAAGATACAAGTTTTCTCAAAGCCTTTTATATTTATAATGTCCTGCATTGTGAAGATACCTTTTTATTAAGATACAAGTTTTCTCAAAGCCTTTTATATTTATAATGTCCTGCATTGTGAAGATACCTTTTCATTACGATACAAGTTTTCTCAAAGCCTTTTATATTTATATACAAACTTTTCAAAATCAAAATGGAAGGGCTGATAGGAATAATTCAAGTGATATTACTCTAGTTTGGCAGATTTCATTATGATCAAAATATATGCAACTGACAGCAGTGAAGATGTTAGAAGTGTTGTAGATAAACATAATTTAAAAAAACAAACAGGGCATATATTTTTTGCACTACTGAAAAACTGGGGTGGCTGTAATGGCTATGTGCTGGACTCTCAGGAGTAAGTCTGGGTTCAAAACTCCATCCTGATCAGTGGGATTTTTGAGGTCAGATTATTGTCACTATTATATGTCATTTAGAGATCTTACAAAATGAAATATAAATACAAATTTAACAATAATAATATCACTAAATAGTCAAATAAAATGTGTGTATAAACACAGAAGCTTTAGATTGTTTAGAATTTTATTTGTTAATAAGAAAGCCACATTTATGCTGACATTATAGAGACTGTATATTATTAATCAGTTCCTTATAAACGTAAGGTTTGTTCATCCTGCTGTAGGAAGAGAGTGACAAAGTGAGGGATTCAAAAACAAAATAAATCCAAATTGTAAAGTAGTGAAATATATCTTTCATTCTCAAGGCAGTTAACGATATTAATAATATCAACTTACACTAATGTACACAAAATGGAGAGAAAGCCACCTTTTTCAACCAAAACAAACGAACTAGGAAAATTTATGATATGAAGCAAGAATCTGGTTTTAAACAAAAACAAACACACAAAAAAAATGATGCCTATAAGCATGGGCTAATAATACTTTATAAAATAATATTGTGATGTACAAAAACATGCCAATGTTTTCAACAAACGCCTGGTCACTCTAAAGAAATTGATAGTATGAAAAATCTAAACTCATACTTGTAGCTTACACTTTGGGAAATATAATTTATATAGTTTATAAATCCATATGCTTTAGCATATATAATTACCATGTAAAGTACACATTTAATCATATGCAATGTCATGCTTACATTTTTTAAAAAATGTACTACTGCCTTGATAAGTGACATAACAAACCAAACAATATTTGAAGATTACATGAGAAAAATATACTAGTTTATATGATTTTTGAAGTATTAATGCCTTCATTAATGACACATCAACCAAACAATATTTGATGAAGTTTTTGTGGAAAAAAGTAGGTTAGTTTATAACATTGTGCGTTTTCATAAACAAATTTTACATGTGTCTAACAAATCTGAGCCTAGTATACAGTCCAGTCTTGGGCCATGAATGAGTTTGGTTATTAAGGAAGTTCATAACCTGCTAGAATTTGTACATAAACGTTTTTGTTGATTAATGAAACATCAGCAAAAACAATGCTTTATATTTATATTTTATCAAAGAAAGCCTCCGGTTCATCAATAAAGATAATGTAGCAAAATATAGTATGCTGCTAATAACGCATCAGTGACTGGCCAAGTCTATTATTTATTTATTTCTGTCTGAACCAGTTGTCTTGTTTGTTGTAAATACATATAACTACAATTACATGTATGTGAAATTTAATTTGACATTGGAAATGAATGGGTCTTATGGGCTCATTCAGACTGGCAGGTTGCCGTAAGTCAAGACTGTCATTTAAAATGATGTGGGGTTGAGGGAAAATAATAGAAAAATAAACAAATGAAAGGTCCTGAGAAAAAACAAAGAAACAAAAGGGGGCACCAGACAAAGGACACTCAGGTCTGAACCAAAATATTTGAGCAGAAATGGCACATTAAAGAAGAATACAAACAGAAGCTGGCAGAGAAATCTAAATGACATTAGCAGTGATGGCCAATATAAGGATAATGAAAGACAGATGAAAAAAAAAAATTAAAAAACCCAGCCCTTCCCCTAAGTATGCTTTGTTCAGGTGGACATGACAATTTCTACAAAAGTTCAATTCTGAAGATTAATGCAAGCCATAGGCGAAGAAATGTCATTGAAGAGCAGCACAGATATGTAAACCTTACAAAGAACATTGCTGACAAAATTTCCTTATAAATGAATGCGACAGTTTAATAGGAAAACTGTTTAGAGAGCAAGATCTGTTGGAAATTTCTTTGTACTATTATTAGCAGCACCACAATGGCAATTACATATCCATGCAAAAAAAAAAAAAAAATGCAGGCAATAATATAAGTTATCCTTAGTTAATCTGCCCATCAATTGTGATATGGCTGTGCAGAAGACCAAAGCTAATAAAAGGCATCAGCAGTAAAATTATGCATTATCAATATAAGATTTGCTGAAATTACTTTTTCTCCTGATAACTCTTGAGAAAATTTAAGAATAGGGCAGGCAGATGTTTCAAGGCAGTGAACAATATAGTTTCAGTTCTTCACTTTATCTTTAAGCAGGGCAAAGCACACTGTAACCAAGCAAATAGATCCTTGAAAATAAAGATGGCTGCCCTCTACTCCCATGGCCAAGGAAAGATGTTTGCCTTCTATGTTTTTTTGCACAGTTAGGTTCCCACCATCTTCAACTACTCAGCAGACATCGTCATACCAACACAAAGAGGAGATGAAAATTCCAAAGCAGAAGGTAAGAAATGAATTTAATTCATACATCTCTTGGTCTCCTTGTAATGAATACTAAAAGACTAGAAAGGTGAATTATCAAAACCTGTATAGGTTCTATTTTTTGCTTTTTATTTTACAACCAAAATTTCTATACAGAAGGCAAAATATTTGTACAATTAGATGATGAAAGTAGAGATATTGCTGGATGCTTCTGTAAAATTTCTGGTCAATATTGATTCTGCATCAACAAATTTGTCTGATAGAAAGCTGATGAATCGATCCAATCACATGAGTACAGTTACTGTGGTCCTGCAGACAGAAAAACCCAACATAACTCATCCAAAACCAAATTTAATGCAAATCAATATAACTTCCATAATATTAAATGTAAGGGGGTAAAACAAATCAATCCAATACCAAATTAATCCAAGCTGGGATAGATGGATGGTACAATGTATATCTTTAAAATAACTAGTTTTTCTTTTGCACATAATAGTTTTGGAAGAGTATAACACAAATGTCTAGCTCTATTTGCTTGTGGTAAAATGTCTACACAAAGGTGGAAAAAGATTAAAATTTAAAAAAAAATAATTTGCACAGAGAGAACTCTTATGCAACATGTCAAATATTTGCTCAGATGGTGCCCAGGTTTTCAAAAGTTTGTGAAGCCATCCATGTCTTAGACTACACTAAAAACCTGAATTCAACACTGTGACATACCTGTTTAAATTAGCATGGAATATCAGTCTTTTAAATAACCTCAGCAAACTTGTCCTAAAAATAAATGAAAAGACATGCCTGTAGTTAACAACCACTTTCAAATGGTCTCTCCAACTGCTAAACATCCTGAGTCTTAATGTCTCCATTTTGTTGAACAGCAGGTTTCCGAGCCTCCATCTCTGCTTGCATGCGCGACAGCTTTTCTTGCATTCTCCGTAGCTGAAAAGTGCAAATATTGACTTAGTTTTAGATTAAGCATGTAGTACAGTTTTATTTTAGAGGGAAAAAAATCTACATTTAAATTTAGAAGCTAATAAATGTTTGTAATTTTATAACAAGCTTTACAAATGAATTTCGATATGAATATGTTATAATTCGATAAATGAGAACAAAACCTAAGTCTGAATTAGTAAGTGAGAACATAAAGCTAAGAAAAAACTAAGTCTGTACTATTACAAAAGAACACAGCCTAAAAGTCTGCAGACAATGAGAACACAGCCTAAAAGTCTGCAGACAATGAGAACACAGCTTAAACCTGTACTAAATAAGAACAGATGTTATTATTAAAACGGAATGTAACCTAAGGCTGTACTACTAAATGGGAACACAGCCCAAGACATTAAATGAAAATACAGTCCAAGTCAGTACTACTAAATTGGAACAGTCTGTCATTAAATGACAACAGTCCAAGCCTGTACTACTAAATGGGAATACCATCTTAAGTCTGTACTACTAAATGGGAATACAGCTTAAGCCTGTACTACTAAATGGGAATACCATCTTAAGTCTGTACTACTAAATGGGAATACAACTTAAGCCTGTACTACTAAATGGGAATACCGTCTGTACTACTAAATGGGAATACAGCTTAAGCCTGTACTACTAAATGGGAATACAGCTTAAGCCTATACTACTAAATGAGAACAAAGCATAAGTCTATACTACTAAATGGAACATAGCCCTAGCTTGTACTATTAAATGGGAACACAGCTTAAATCAGTAAATAACAAAATCCTAAGTCTGTGCTACTAAATGAGAACACATCCTAAGTCTGTGCTAAATGTGATCACAGCAATGCTGTCCCATATAATGGTATCATTTTGCCTGTTTCAAATGAGAATGCAGTCTTAAGTCTGCATTAACTAAGAACACAAATCTGTTAAAAGAAAATATAGTTTGTTTCATTCAAATTTAAATTTTAAAAATGCAACAAAGCAAAGCTTATTCTCTCCCATTGACAGCAGCCATGGCTGTTTGTGAAATGAGAGCACAGTTATGGCTGTTTGTGAAATGACAGCACGGTTATGGCTGTTTGTGAAATGACAGCACGGTTATGGCTGTTTGTGAAATGAGAGCACAGTTATGGCTGTTTGTGAAATGACAGCATGGTTATGGCTGTTTGTGAAATGAGAGCACAGTTATGGCTGTTTGTGAAATGACAGCACGGTTATGGCTGTTTGTGAAATGAGAGCACAGTTATGGCTGTTTGTGAAATGGGAGCATAGTTATGGCTGTTTGTGAAATGACAGCACAGTTATGGCTGTTTGTGAAATGACAGCACGGTTATGGCTGTTTGTGAAATGACAGCACGGTTATGGCTGTTTGTGAAATGACAGCACGGTTATGGCTGTTTGTGAAATGAGAGCACAGTTATGGCTGTTTGTGAAATGACAGCATGGTTATGGCTGTTTGTGAAATGAGAGCACAGTTATGGCTGTTTGTGAAATGACAGCACGGTTATGGCTGTTTGTGAAATGACAGCACGGTTATGGCTGTTTGTGAAATGAGAGCACAGTTATGGCTGTTTGTGAAATGAGAGCATAGTTATGGCTGTTTGTGAAATGAGTGCATAGTTATGGCTGTTTGTGAAATGACAGATAGTTATGGCTGTTTGTGAAATGAGAGCATAGTTATGGCTGTTTGTGAAATGAGAAGAGCAAATTCATGGCTTTTTGTGAAATGAGACAACTGTTATGGCTGTTTGTGAAATGGGAAGAGCAAATTCATGGCTTTTTGTGAAATGAGACAACTGTTATGGCTGTTTGTGAAAGGGGAGCACAAAAAATCCTCTGTAGATATATAGGGAAAGGATGAATTCTGTATTTTAAGCATTACAATTTTTAAAAATTGAAAAAATTACCTCTTCTTCCTTTTGTAAGAGTTCTCGTTCTCGATCAGAGATCTCAGGCTGACTGGGAGGTTTACTGAAAAGAAAAGAATTTAAGAAAATATGATAATAATTTTCATTAGAAAATGTAAAAAAATATCTATGTAAAAAATAATCTGGTTATTTTTTTCTTCCAAAAGTAAGTTAAGTATTATTATTTTTAATACCCACAAATTTTAAGTAAAAATAAAAATTAGTTATGATAAAAGATTACTAATTACTGAAATTTATGTACTGTGCCATTTATGCAAACACAATAAATGGCATGAATATATTTTTTAAAACAAACATAATTTATAGAACAAAACATATGTTACTATAAATGAATGAAAAATCTCAATAAATATTAAATATATAATTAAAATCTGTGTTTTTAAACAACTCCAAATTTCCTTCTGGTGTCATTTTGCTTTGCACACTTCTGAAATTCTACACAAACCAAACAGTTCTAAGAATTGTGAAACTGTATTAATTAGATTACTAAGTAGGTATTATTAAAAGAATGGATTAAAATACTAACAAGTAGTCCAAGAAATACATTAGTGAAGAACTCAGTAAATATTAGTAAAGGAATGGATTAAAATTACAAGAACATTAAGTAAGCATTATCAAAGGATAAGGTTAATAGGTAATGACAAAACTGACTGGTAGTGTCTTAAGAAGACAGGTATTAATTACTGAGAGACAGCTACTCTTGAAACTAATTGCTTCATATGTGATTATTTATATGTTCTGACTATGTCAACTTTTCTTACACTAAAGGCAAATTAGTTAAATTAGTTATAATTCACGTCACAAGCATACATGTGCACCAGAACAGAAAGGGTTAACACAACAAGAACACATCTAGGTAAAGCAACCCAACAAACAAGGCCAAGGTAAGCTGGCAGTTTTAACAGGCAATGTTCACTTCTAACTTCTGTTCAGAGTAAATGTCATACACACATCAATGTCAACTGCACTCTTTCACAAACTGATTTCACAATAAATGTTATACAGATATTATAAAATGCAACCTTCAATGAAATCAATTCTGCAAAAATAAATGTGTTTTCTTTCTTACGTCTAATAGAATCAGATTTAAATGAGGTGCAATATGAAATCAATATGAGGAATTCTTTTCTAAGAAAATATAAGAACATCTAAAGGATGAGATTTATAATAAGAAAAAGAAATGTTAAAATCTCACCATGTAACCATAAGTAGCTGGGTAAGAAGGTTATAATTTTAAATAGTTGGGTAAGAAGGTTATAATTTTAAATAGTTGGGTAAGAAGGCTATAATTTTAAATAGCTGGGTAAGAAGGTTATAATTTTAAATAATTGGGTAAGAAGGTTATAATTTTAAATAGTCGGGTAAGAAGGCTATAATTTTAAATAGTTGGGTAAGAAGGCTATAATTTTAAATAGTTGGGTAAGAAGGTTATAATTTTAAATAGTTGGGTAAGAAGGTTATAATTTTAAATAGTCGGGTAAGGTTATAATTTTAAATAGTCAGGTAAGAAGGTTATAATTTTAAATAGTTGGGTAAGAAGGCTATAATTTTAAATAGTTGGGTAAGAAGGTTATAATTTTAAATAGTTGGGTAAGAAGGTTATAATTTTAAATAGTTGGGTAAGAAGGCTATAATTTTAAATAGTTGGGTAAGAAGGTTATAATTTTAAATAGTTGGGTAAGAAGGTTATAATTTTAAATAGTTGGGTAAGAAGGTTATAATTTTAAATAGTTGGGTAAGAAGTTTATAATTTTAAATAGTTGGGTAAGAAGGCTATAATTTTAAATAGCTAGATAAGAAGATCATAATTATAAATAGCTACTAGGTAAGGTTATAATTTTAAATAGCTAGGTAAGAAGGCTATAATGTGAAATAGCTAGGTAAGAAGGTTATAATTTTAAACTAGCAGAAAATTCTAAAATAAACTTCAAATATATAAAAAATAAACTTTGGAGGTCAAATAGATTAGGGCTACCATAAGTTAAAACAAGACAACTCTCAAAGCATAAATCAGAAAAGAAGATTAAGAAAGGGATGATGAATAATTTAAAGCGAATAACTCTAAATGCATAAATTAGATAAGGAGATAAACTATAAACATAGAGCAGAAAACTAAATAATTAATTCTAAAAAGAATAAACAAACTAAGTGGAACTACAACTTAAGGGAGATAACTCTAAATGACTGACAAACATGCCAAACAGAGAAACAGATTAGTCAGATCTATTTCCACAATCAAGAGCTTCATCATATTGTTTGGAGCAAAAACAATGGTTGTGGGCATGATAACTATTATATTCTATTATATTCCGCCAAAAAGTAAATAATATATCAAATACTGACAAACTGCTGTTATTATTTAATGATCTACAACAGCAATTTTCAAAGGGTGTACCATGAGAAAAGACAACAAAAAGTAATTTTATTAATATGTAAATGCACACTTACTGTACTGGTGTGCCATAATATCCCACTTGGCAAAACAAAGTTGGTGTGAACTAAAAAAGTTTTAGAAGCACTGCTCTACAATAGTGAAAGTTTTGAATAAAAAGAACTTTGCTAGCTCTCTACTAGGCTGCATTGATATCCAAATAGAGGCTGCCAGTATGAGGGGCCAGAAAACCTTGTAATAGGTCTTTGCTGACATTAGTTCACTAATGTACCAAAATGTTTAAAACTGCTGTATGTATTTAGTTCCTGGCAGTCAGACATTTAAATGATACTTAGACAAACTAGGAGAAACCCTAACTTAAAGGAAATATAAACTAGAAGGAATTCTACTTACTAAAAGGAAACATAATCTACTCTCTAGAAGGAACCCTAACTTAAAGGGTTCAACAAACTAGAAGGAACCTTAACTTAAAGAACATAAAGCAGGAGGAACCCCAACTTAAAGGAAACATTATCCAGAAGGAACCCCAATCTTAAGGAAACAGTCTAGAAGGAACCCTAACTTAAAGAAACAATCTAGAAGGAACCCTAACTTAAAGGAAACATAAACAATTTAGAAGGAATCTTAACTAAAATGAAACAGCTTTAAACACAAAAGTCAGAGCAGTTATAAGAGTAACAACATCAATCAGGATCCAGTTGGGGAGACAATCGGGAAAGGACAAAGGGCAAAAATAAATCCAAAGTGGTCGGAGAATCAACAGGAAAAATAATTTAAATCAGACTGCTGATTGGTCTTGGAAAAAGAAATGCTGTCTATGGGAGAAATAGCACATGCTTTAAATAGGATTGAAAGACTGTAAAGTAAGCTGGATGAAAATAATTCTGAAAAAGGGAAAGCAATCTGGAGGATAGTGATGAATAGGCAAATGAAAATAATAAGCTGCAAGAAATATACATTGCGTGCAAATAATGAGGTATACAGATATACACGACCAAATATTATTAATTAAAACAAAAAAAGTCTTATAGCAGACACCAGCAAAAATTGAGACAATAGAAGTCTTTTGTTTTTTGATTGTAAACAAAATGTTAGAACACTCTCTAAGAGAACTAAATCTGAAATGTAATTTTTTTTTTGTTGGTGACATTTTAATGTCTATAACTCTTTTCCTACTAACAATAACAAAACTATAAGTCCTTCCCTACTAACAATAACAAAACTATAAGTCCTGCTCTACTAACAATAACAAAAACTATAAGTCCTTCTCTACTAACAATAACAAAAACTATAAGTCCCTTCTCTACTAACAATAACAAAAACTATAAGTCCTGCTCTACTAACAATAACAAAAACTATAAGTCCCTTCTCTACTAACAATAACAAAAACTATAAGTCCTTCTCTACTAACAATAACAAAAACTATAAGTCCTTCTCTACTAACAATAACAAAAACTATAAGTCTTTCTCTACTAACAATAACAAAACACAAGTGGTGTAAACGCACCAAGGCATTTTACTTAACACCCGTGACAAGCTAATGTACGCACAACACTTTTCTGGTGGTATCTGCATGCTACTTAAATACAAACATGCACTGGTATCAGGTCAAGGTAGTCTCTATGCTTACCATTTAAATTTGGCACCAAGGTATGGCAAGGCGTACCATTCCATTAAAGAAGCAGTTTTTTTTTAAAAAAGAGGAAGAAAAATAAAGAAGAAAAATCACAATTATTATCTATCAACAGTGATTATACCATAATAAGAAAATATAGGCTGTCCAATTTTGTGTATTGTGATTTAAGGCATTAACGTCTTGATGGGGATTATACTTCAGGACAGAAAACATTCTTGAGGTTTCAAAAGTTTTCTACAATGACAGAAATACAAACATTTAATGCTCTATTCAAAACTACTATCAACATAACAAAACCGAGTAATTGCTTACTTTATTTTCATAAATACACAGATTTCATTTAAAAAGAACCCAGATTAAATATGGAATCTTTTCAATACATGAGAATAATAAGTACTAGTGATACAAGCAGTTCAGTTTGAGAGATTGTGGATCCATGAAACAGTAGAAAAAAACCTCCTCAAATCTTACAAGTGAAGCAAAATAAACTTATCGGAACAATGTTTTTTATACAGCTGACAAGCCCAATTCGAACCTTCATTAATTACCCATCTGGCTTTTTAGGAAAGCCTTTAAATATGCATTAAAACTAGATAAATACAACTGCCAAGAAGCCATTAAAATAGCCAGGCTTGAGAAATTACTTGTCTTTTAACGGCAAGGTGTTATATTCCTACAAAGCTTGCCCCATACGAACCATATTAGTATGCTTGATCACGTTATACATAGAGATAATCATAATTTTCATGGCAAACCATGTCATTCTATATAACCTCATATTATGTATGATCCTACTTTCAATGTGGCCCATATTATTCTATCTAACCTCGTATTATGTAGATACTATTACTCTACATGAATGCAAATTTTATGTTTATCACAAACAAACAGGATGACAGAAAGGGATATAAGGTTTCCATCTTGTAAAAAAATAAAAGGTTGTTTAGTTGACTTCTTTTTTTAACTGGCAGATCACTACCTTGCTAAAAGAGTTATTGGTTTTTGGTCTTGGTCTGAACTATAACTAGATGTCTTGTACTAAAAATGGATCAGCTGTTATGCTAATTTCTCTTGGGAAAGGAAATGTCCAAGGTTTGCATGCAATACCCACCTTCCACGTGATTTGGGTGGGGCGCTGCCCCCTGTGGCCAATTTCTCAGCACGATAGTTTTCATAATGCGTCTCTTGTGTGACTTCTTGTAGGTCTTGCATATGTGTGCTGTTATCATAACAAAGTTAAAGTTATAAGATAAAACTGTAGTAATATATTTTTTCCTTTATTATTATTTTCAGTTTGAAAGTACAAAATAAAAAAGGACAAACTGAGAGAAAAGCAATAATGAATGAGTTATAGTTTTTAATTGCTCATAAAATGATTTAAAGAAAATAGTATATATGAGAAAATGTAATTGCTTGAGGAACTCTTTAAGCCATGAAATAAATTCCTAGTCATGATATACTATTCACTGAGTTCAGGTGCAGTTTGGATGTGATAAAAATATGATGCAAAAGCGTTGTCAATTATAAATGGTCTTCCAAAAACACACACACAAATATATCATTCAAAGGCACTGACATAAACAATTATATAAACAAATACACTCACTAATATAATTTATTTCCACAATGATAATTTATCACTGGAAAGCACATTCGAGCAAATAATTGATAACAATATAAATCAATGAATGCACATCATCAGTCGTGAGAAAAAGCTTCCACCCACTCCCAAGTAAATCCCTGGAAAACTCACATCAACATTGTTCTCAATTTGATGAAATCGCAGTGTTCGGGGTTTTCTACCTCTACTACACCCCATGGGTACATGCGACCCCTCACTTTGCGACCTTTGACTTCAATGATAGAATTGGCCCCAACAACAGCAAAGGGAACAGCGTTCTGTGAAATAAAAAAGAAACAAATATTATACCTTTAAATATGAATTTAATAATAAATCAACTTGCATAGTCTGCAACAGTCAAAAGAAAACAGTACATAGAAGAAGGCAAAAACAGCATGCAATTAATATTTGAGTGTTCATTAGATTCTCAAATAAATTTTCTGTTCCTGTAACAAAAATTTACCATTTGCTCAAAACCAGGACAGGAAAGATGAAATAGCTGGACAGTGATAAAATTATATTTTTAACAATAAATTTAGGTGAATTATTTCCCCTTGAATATTTCACCACCAACTGACTAACCTGCAAATAGAATGAAGGTTGAAGGGGATATTACATATAAAATTTAAATCAAACAAAAATTTAATTGATCAGTAATACAATAAAGGGGAGAACCAAACTGATATCTCAAACTATCATTTGTAATGAGCATCAAAACAACAACAAAGTCAATCTTTATTAAAAAAAATGATTTGATATTAACTGATAATTAAAATGACAATAAATAATGAAAACCTTTAGTTGCCGACACTGTTCTTTGTAATCTTCGTCTTCATCTGAGTCGCAGTCAGGAAGAGGGTAAATCTTGATTCCATTGTCTTCTATTTGGTCCAAAATCTGTAAAAGAATTGTCGCAATAATAATTTTTATGCACATAAGTGCAAGGGGTGTGTAACTCTGATTGATAAAGTGAGATGAAAAATGTTGTAGTAAGGAATGTGGAAGTCAATGCACTGAGAACTAGTCATTTCAGGGAGAGATTAAAACAACTAAGTCAATCATTTTCAATTACATGAATAACCACCGAGGTTGGGTGATCCCAAGAATTTGTAAATATTACTGTGGATTAAATGGTGATGGGTAATTATTTGTATCCAGGAATTCCATAAAGCCATAAGACCTTGAGTGTCTTGAAAAAGTTTTGATGAGAAAAATTGAGTAGAGAGCATTAACTGTGTGAGAACAAACTCCATACAATCTAGTGGGGGTTGGGGTGGGGTGAGCCTGCATACAAAAAGTTACATACAAAAAGAGAAAGTCAATTTTAGAAAGACTAGAATTCTCTTACTGGCTGACTTAGTGTTCATGATTAAAAACCCTCAACGAACGTCTTGATTTCTTTCATAAAGTTAGTATACAAAACACATGAAATTAATAAACTTTTCTCGTTCGAATCACCTATTTATTCATTCTTGCTGGCCTTACCTCTCCTACTGGGAAAAGAATTCAGCAAACTAAATGTAACTATTCAAAATACATAAGCATTACAAAAGACATCATAAATCACAACACAAGACTAACATCCCCATCCCACCCACCCCAACATACACACACGCAACAGAAAAGCAACTTAACTGAAAAGATACAGGATAGCAAACAGAAGAGAAAAATCATTCTGGCCTCAAGTTAACAGACAAGACACAGGGTAGCAAACAGAAGAGGAAATTCATTCTGGCCTTGCGTTTAAGGTTCAAGACTTCTTGCTTGGTGAGCGTGTCTGCCTTGGCTAAGACAGGGACAATGTTCACTTTATGGTGCACTGCCCTCATGAATGACACGTCCAATGGCTTCAATCTAAAAACAGCAAACAAAAGACACAAAAATGCAAACATTAAAGTACTCACAAAATAATTTAAATAAGTATTATAAAAAGAAAAAGTCTGAATAATGAACAAATAAATTATCAGTGCATATAAAGCAGCAGATTAACACAGACTGTTTAGTATAGCTGTTCCATAATGGATAAACTAGTTTTATTTTTAGGACGGTCACTATGCTAAGTCTCCTCTAGAAATAAAATGGAAAAAGGTGCCACTGCATCCTATTAGAGAAACCATTCAGTTTGAGTAACCAGCACACTGGAGTAGCCGTTCTAAATTAAATTATCCTAAAAGTAGCAGTCACCCTAAAGTAACACCCACCGTATTGAAGTATGATGTTTTAAAAATATGTAAGACTCACCCATGCCCTAAAGTATTAATGAAGTAGAAACACTGTTACACTCATCCATGCCCTTAAGTATTAATAAAGTAGAAACACTGTTTGACTCATCCATGTCCTAAGTATTAATGAAGTAGAAACAATGTTAAACTCACTCATGCTCTGTAGTATTAATGAAGTAGAAACAATGTTAGACTCACCCATGCCCTGAAGGATTAATGAAGTAGAAGCAGCAGTGAACCCGGTTGTCTATAATGTGCCGCCTGTTTAGTCCACTTTCATCATTCAAGTATCTCTCAAACTGGTCATCAATGTAGCGAATGACAGGCTTAAAGCTTTGAACAAATGGATAGTTAGTTGATGCAAGTTATATCTGAAAATACTGTCTATGGCATGATGTGACAAGAGAAGACAAGTGCGTATTAAAACTGCCAATGACTGTACACATATAATAGAGTAAATAATCTCTACAGGAGAAGGAAGGTGAAGCTTTGAAATACATCCCATGAATTTTAATAATAAATGTATTACTAACAGTCTTTGATATATTTAAATTAAGCATACTACATGAATAATAATAAATAATAAGCTAATAAAACAAACTACAATTTCTGGGAAAAGTTTTAAAGAAATGACTTCATCACATTTAAGTAACAGCTCCTAATAAAGATCATGTCCCATACACCTACCAATCTGTGGAGTTGAGTGAGTCTCCAAACCCAGGTGTATCAACCACTGTGAGTCGAAGTTTCACTCCTCTTTCTTCAATTTCTACAGTTGAGGCATCAATCTTAACTGTTTGTTGGATTTTCTCTGCAGCAGAAATCACAAAATGATAAATAAATCCTGAATACTTGGGAGTGGTTTGTTGAACAGAAAACTTAATTCAAAACTTATGTTGTATTGTTTCCCACCAAAAGAAATCCACATCGCCGGAGTGGTATGAGGATATAAAATAAAGGCAAATTCAATCAAGCTGTGTGTTATATTGTATTCTTCCACAAGAAGCCTGTTTGCTTGGGATGGTAGGAGAGAGACAATAAAATAAAGGCAAATTCAATCAAGCTGTATGTTATATTGTATTCTTCCAAAACAAGACTGTTTGCTTGGAATGGTATGAGAGACAATAAAGACTATTATTGTTTTGCTGCTGCTGCAAAAAAAGCATTTGCCTGGGATGGTGTGCAGATGAGAGATAATAAAATAATGACTATTTTATCAACATGTATGTCACTTTATTTTCCTGCAAAAGAGAAGCCTATAGTGGCCAATATAGACCATTACTGTTTTCCTGAAAAAGAAGTGTCTGCTTGGAATGTATACTGACCAATGATAATAAAGGCCATTCAAAATAGATGTAAGATTTATTTTTCTTTCCCTTCAAACAGCAGACGTTCAAAGATTTTATCTTTATGCTGTTGCTAAAGATTGCATGTCTAAGATCAAAATTGCATGTGTGCAAAAGAAAAAAGAAAGAAACTGGTTCCCCATCCCTCCCTCCCTGGGCAGATATTGTATAAGGAATGAAAGGAGGTTTCAGTTTTAGTTTAGGTAATGTTGGATTCTCTCTGCAAACAAAACCTCATATCTAAGCCAGAAGTAAACAGATTTTCAAATTGTTGGTGAAGACTTGTGTGTTGGAATGAAATTTGAAACTGTAGAGGCCTATATCATATACAAAACTCTACACAACAAAAGTACAGCTGTGCAAGTATTGACGTCTGATGATATAACTTTGAAGAAGAAAGTACAAATTTGTGACAGTATAATTATGAAATTATATATCAGAACACTTTGAAGAAGAAAGTACAGATTTGTGACAGTATAACTAAGAAATTATATATCAGAAAACTTTGAAGAAGAAAGTACAGATTTGAGACAGTATAACTATGTAAGTACAGACTTGTGATGTTAAAAGCTTTAAATAAAGGCATAACAGTAAAGTTCTGAAAGTATGGATTTCAGACAAATTAGCTTTACAAGCACAGGGATGTGACAGTTATCTCTATATATCAGTATCATTCAGCATTGAATAAGGTGTCTTAGCTGGGATAATTAGTGGAAAGTTGTGATTTAATGGCTGGTGCTTTATTGGGTACATGTAATTGATACAGGAAACAGGACTGCATTATACATTTGGTAAGAAAATCTTAAAATATGTAAAAATTCCAAACATGCTTCTACAGTAAACTTTCTTAGCTGCCTGTAATATAACCAAAGCCGGTGTAAATGTATACACATTCAGTATTATTGTCAAGGTTTTGGTATTCAAAAACCATTGCTATATATATATTGCTGAACTACACACACTATATACTAGTGGCAAAAGAAAGACATGACCAAATATGGAATTCCATCAAAAAGAATTAGAATGACAGGATAAAGATACAAATTTAAAAAATAACAACAAAAAAAAAAAAAAAAAAGAAAAAAAAGAACGCCTATTAAATATTGGCACAAGGCAGATATGACAAATCATCTGGATTTTTACAAAAATAAATGTGTATAATAAAATAAAGGAAAGAGGAAAACACAACAAAATAAGAAATTGCAAACAAAGTGTATAATACATCACAAATAAAGGAGATTTCACAGTAATGAATACATATTATATGGGAAAGCTCACTAAAAAACATAATAATTAATCTAATCAATAAATACAAATGTACCTCTGCCTGGGTGTCTGTCCATAAGCATATAATTTATTGCCACAGGGAGAGAATAAAAAAACTGAAATTTCACAGAAAGGTTTGGTCCACTATATACCCCATGGGGATGTGGTTTATCTTGGAGACAAACTGTGTGCATGTGTGAGAGTATGCATATGTGTGTAAGTGACCCATATATATAGGTGTGTATATGTGGGTACTAATATGATTCAGATGCACCAGTAAACCAGGTTTTAAAGTAAGAAAGTAAACATATTTAGTAAACATAGTGCAAAATCAAACGCGTGAAATAATACATAAAACCGAGATGACAAAACAGTACGTTAATAAATTACACAAAACAACACATAAAATTAGTTAGATGCATAGGGATACATGTATATAAAAGAAAAATGACATAAATAAGACAAATTTAGAGTGAACTCTAGGAAGTTCTGAAATATTGGTTGGATAACCATGATACGTTCCCCATCCCACACATTCAGACCATATGCAAAGAATTTGATAGCATAATAAGCTCCTCTCTTTCAAGGATGCAAGCCCTCTCGCTCATTACTCTGAGTAACGAGCTGCTTAAAGCTGGAATGAAATTTTAAATGACTTCATATTCATAGGATGCAGTTTGTTTTAACACGAAAATGTAATTAACATTCCAAATAGAACTCATCTCTGAAGTATCAAGCATATCCAGATGACTTAGCGCTAAAGGAAAGAGATAACACATCCGCAAAACAACATATTATGGTACATTATAAATAAAATGAACACATTAAAAGTACATAAATGGCAGCAAGAAATAAATTACAACCCCAAATCAACACAACAACCAAACTTTACATTTTTATAAACATCAGAAATAAAAAGGATGCAAACTGCAATTAAACAATTAGCAGTGAGGACCTATAAGCACTTTTAACATCATATTGCAGTACATATATATTTTTTAAAATCAGATTTCAATTTTAAAATGGCAGCAAGCCATCTCCCACTACAGCCTCCTACTGCTACAGTTTTTAAAGCATTTACAGCCCACGCTGAAATACAAATTTGAAACATCCCCCCCCCCATCCCTCCCACTCTGCACTACAATAAAAAAAGATTCAGTTTTTAAATAGCCAGCAGAAGAAATGAAATACAAAACAGATGATACTTCCCAAAAATGTAGGAATGAACAACAGAAGAGGTAGACTACTGAATATATTAGGAATACACATAGAAACAACACACAAGAGGTTAGACTACTGAATACATTAGGAACACACATAGAAACAACACAAGAGGTAGACTACTGAATACATTAGGAATACACATAGAAACAACACAAGAGGTAGACTACTGAATATATTAGAAACACACATAGAAACAACACAAGAGGTAGACTACTGAATATATTAGGAATACACATAGAAACAACACAAGAGGTAGACTATTGAATACATTAGGAACACACTTAGAAACAACACAAGAGATAGACTATTGAATACATTAGGAATACACATAGAAACAACACAAGAGGTAGACTATTGAATACATTAGGAATACACATAGAAACAATTCAAGAAGTAGACTCTCCAATACACTAGGAACACGCATACAAACAATGATAGCCTGAATGGATAAAGTATTCATTACTAATCAAAACAACAGGTGTGCAATGTTGCAATACTATACTCCATTCCTGATGGTGACTGAACAGCAGGAGTTGTCTGCTTTTAATCAAACAAGGAATGCCATGCCCCAAAGCACTAAGAACATGGTTGTCAGAGCCTTCACACCTGCATGCTTATTAATAGTATTTAAAATGAACATTCTGCTGGCAGATAAATAATACTAAAAACAGAGATAGGACAATATTGTATTGCACAAAATGACAAATAGTTTAAATCAGTGAGCAACCCTTTGGTAATTAAAAATAAATCCCCCCCCCCCCCACACACACACATGAATCTGTGTGACTACTATTCTGACACTATTTATGAATCTCACTAAAATTTAAAACTAAAAATGTTAAACTCATTGGGTTCTTTTTGTTTTGTGTTTGTTGCAATATACAGAATACTTCACACATTTTACTTCAAGACAAGTTTGTAGGTCTTGTGCAGATGATTCACAAATTATTTGGGTTACTACATGAGAGGAATGGCAAGAACAATCTAAAACATGGAAAATACTAGAGTAATACAGAAAATGATGCTGTAATAGTTCAGATTTACAGCAATGCTCAAGTCACAACAACATTAACACAACATATTCTATCCATAATGACTGAGTGCTGAAAGATTAGGAAAATTATTAAGATATACACAGTATATTACAAAATATTCTTTTAAAAATCAAATCGACAGAAAGTGTTGACAGTTCAGAGACCCACTTAAACTAAGAAGAAGCAGCACACTGTGAGTACAGTTTCACTGGTTCAACTTTAGCCTACGAAGCTATTTACTGACAAATCTGTTGGTCAAAATTTGGAGATTCTATGTCTACTGTGTTTTGTTTACTCCTGACAATACAAGTCCTCCAATTATGTAACACATACTTTTCCGGAATTAGAGAGTTGTCTTATTATACCCAGTAATTGTAACAGTATAATGCACCTATAAAAACAATAGTTCTGTGAAATGTTAAGTGTTCATTTGCAAAGGAACTTAAATAAATATTTCATGTGTTCTAAGTGCCATCATGGATAACTCCACAGACTAGATAATCTATCCTCCCACTGTATATATCTGTCTGTCCATCTCTACCTTTCTCTATATCTATATAAAAATATGCATTTGTTAACATATATTTTATTTAAATTTAAAACAAAATCACTTAAACAAATGGTGCAGTTCTCTAATATTTGGTAAATGAAAATTAAAAAAAAAGAAATGAGGTAAATTTATAAATGTTTACAATTTGTAACATTCTTTTTCTTAAATAAAAAGACATCCAGTAAATATATATGAAGACCAACAAAGGTGAAAAAATACAACTATTAATGAAAGGAAAGATTTATCAAAACATGATTGAAATAAAACAAACCTGCTTTATTTTAAGATGATGGATAGCCTAGTATGCAAAATGCCTGTGAATAAGTGAATGAGACAGAGGGAGAGAGTGAAAAAAAGAGGGGGAAGAGAGAGAGTGAAAGAGAGGGGGAGAGAGAAAAAAGAGGGGGAAGAGAGAGAGAGTGAAAGAGAGAGAGAGAGAAAAAAGAGGGGGAAGAGTGAGAGTGAAAGAGAGAGCAGGAGAGTGAATGAGAAAGAGGGAGAGACAGAAAAATTAGTAATGACACCTGCATGCAATGACACACATAACATGCATGCACGCACGCACGTGAAATCGCAAACTCATAGAGACAGCTATCATGTATGACTGCACTCAGTCTGTGGAGATAGCACACACTACGCTTTCAACTTAAATATAATCAAATATCCCAGTGTATGAAGATAATATGTTCTACAATTTCACTTCAAATATATTCACCTTTTATTTCTTGCAACATGTAAAAATAGTACTCTAAATCATGCCTTATTGCTTTGTTTGTGTGTGTTTGAGTGAACATATAGTAAAGAAAATCTATGAAACACTATAGTTATATAAGTTACAACAGACAACATAAACACATACAAAAAACCCAAAATAATAATAGCAAGAATAATAATATTTAACAGTGGAGTTCTCTCCCCCATCCCACCCCATTTTAATTAAATGCTGGCAGCAATTTAAGAACAAGTTGAGACTTCATGTGCATAGCTACTCAGTCTTGTCCTAAAAATAATGAATCAATCTAAACTTCATCAGGCTACATCAAACAGAATATGACCTGAGTAACCATTTGACCAGTGTCATTAGCAAATGACAATGCCCAAATGTGGTCCCATAATCCCACACCAATCAGAACACTAATCATCAGGGCAGCTGGCCTTGCAGCCTGTAGTGACCTTAGGCTGGCAGTGGTCTGAAAACTGACAGTGACTTCAGTATGAGTCACTGCCTGGTGCAAGACAGATGCCTGACAACTCCCCCCCCCCCCCCCATCATTGCCAGGTGTAGAAGCAGCATCAAATGCTTGCAGGAGAAAATTTAAAGTTGATGGTGGGGAAGGAGAGCATGACAGAATTAGTTTTCTGTGCACCTTTGCACTCCACAGTGCAACAAAAAAAAAAATCTAAGTCAGAAGTGCCTCAGAAATACACCAATTGCAAGGGATGATGTCAGCATAAAGTAGACACGGCTACATACAACTTTAAACCAAAAGCATGGTCAAGAGATGAGATTACATACAACATAAGCCAAAGGTGCTTGATATTCTACAAACAAGACGGCTCAAGAAGTATAAAAACAATGATTTTAAAGATACAATGAGGGGCTAAAGACAGAAAAGAGATATGACACAATAAGGGAGAGATATAATGAGGCCTTAAGACACAACAAGAGCTAAACACAGAATTGGGGGGGGGGTAAAGATGCAATAAGGGATAGATACAAGGAGGCATAATGAGAAGACACAAATGAGGGCTAAATACAGAATGGGGGATACGGATAACCCTGATCATGGAAGTCAAAACAAGTTGGTCAAATGAGTCAGATTTTCTCTCTTGGATCTAGATATAATATTCAAAGGGGTTGGGGTGGGAGGCGCATTCTGACATCTGATCAAGACAAAGCTCGTGTACTGATTCAAGGAAAGCACACCCCAATCCACCACCACATACACAATGAGGTTATGAAAGGAAGAGGAGATGGGTGTGAGTGTGTAAACGATAACACTAGAGTTACTCTCCCCATGCACCTGACCATTGGCAATAATGCACAAAATTAGCTTGACAAAAATAGCTTGACAAAAATGTACCATTAACAAAGATGGTATTTAAGCAAATACTGTCTCTAGTATAACTAGTAAATATAATACACACACACTGTTTCTAAGTCCATCAAATATTCATTAAAAGAATGCATAAAATTGAAACAGTGACACTGTCCTACTGCTGAGGCAGTGAATTCTGCACTTACCGATTTTGTTTAGAATCAATCTTATTCACATTTAAATGTACAATTTATGGAATTACACTGCAAAATCACTTTATTCTTCACTTTAATAAATTTACTGCTGTAAATCTCTTGTACATCTGATTACTGCGGAGAGGGGGTTAAATTAGTGTAAGCTAGGTATCAATATCAAGTAATGAGAAATTTTTCAGGAATGTTATCAGCTGGTTGGTTCGATGGTCAGAAATAGGTTCTAAAGTAAAACGATATGGATGAAGTATTTTGGAATCTGGTAGCACCTTGGGTGGGAGTTAAATTACTGTCAGCCAGCAATCAATATCATTCAATGAGTGATTTTCATGAGTGTTATCAGCTGGTTCAACGGTCTGAAATTGGGTCTGAAGTAAACAGATATGGATGAGGTATTCCAGACTGTGGTAACATATTGATGAGGGGTGGTGAACTAGCAAGAAGTTGGAAAAATGGTTAACTTGCCTGTAGCAGACATGGATAGTGAATTGGATTAATAACATTATTTTCCTTCAAAATGAGGGGTCAATATCTGGATATCCAGTCACAAATACATTAATAGTGAGAAAAAGTGTTCACTCTAACGAACATAAGCACATGTATAGTACACTTTGTAGTGTATAAACTTTGCTTAACAATCCTTGAGTTGCATAAAGGGTTTCTACTGCTAAATCCAATGACAGCCTTTTTCCAGTTGAAAGGGAGGCAATCAAAATATATATGATAAGTATTTCACTGAGCTCAGCAAAGAATTATTACCCTGAGCAAATCTAGAATGCACAGAACGCAAAAACAAAACAAAACAAAACACAATGCTCCAGCCATGAACAATACTGAGTATTAAACAGGGAAGACACGGAATATACAAAACAAATATAATGCTCCAGTCATGAGAAAATCTAGAACAAATATAAAACAAATACAATGCTCCAGTTCATGAGAGAATCTGGAACAAATATAAAACAAATACAATGCTCCAGCCATTAACTGGCAAAGTGAACAGGACATACAAACCATAAATACACCGTTCCTGTTATAAGCAACACTGAAATGATGGCTGACATTAAATAAATACAAAGCACTAGTTATAAGCAACACTGAAATGATGGACGACATTAAATAAATACAAAGCACTAGTTATAAGCAACACTGAAATGTTGGACGACATTAAATAAATACAATGCACTAGTTATAAGCAACAGTAGAGTACATGGAACTCAGATTAAAACTACAGAACAATACTCCAGTCACAAGAAATATATTTCTGATAATAATAAGAAGAAAAAAATCAAACATCTGCAGATGTGACGGATAAAGAAAGAGAGGGAAGCATAATGCAAACAAGGAAAAGAAAACCAATCAAAAGTATGACAGATATAAGAATGATAGATTAACAATGCGGCTGATATAACAATGCAACATATGTAAGAATGTAGCAGATGTAACAATATGATGTAAGAAGAACAAATTAAATCGAGAACAAGAAAAACTACAAAACCTTTTATGGTATATCATAGAATGCTTTGCAATGAGTGTACTGTGAGCAGCAGATGTTTTAGAAAGAAAATATTTAATCAGAAAAATATGAATATTCTTATTTAATAATTTAATTACCTGCGGCTGAGGGAATGTGTCGTTCTGGGTACAAGTCTGTGAGAAAAAGACTATTGACCATTGTAGACTTGCCGAGACCGGATTCACCTGGGAGAGTTGTTAAAAAAAAGAAAGCTTCAGTAAAAGAAACAAGAAAGATATATTCTTATTTAAACTTAATCTTTTGAAGTATTTTTAAAAATGGAAATAACAGCAAATATTAATGTCTAACAAAGCAGATCTATGGAAGAAGAGCCATGAGACAAGATATTTGTAGATATTTCACATCAAATACTCTGCACTCAATAACTTAGCAACTATTAACTCTAATCTGTTTGATACATTTAACATCTGGTCAGGATAAAAAACAAAACAAAACCCAAAAAACCATTCCAAACAGAAAAGTAGCTTTCTTGTTTTTGTTTGGATTTTTTTACTCTGTTAACTAGGTAGATTGTATCTCATGGCGGGTCAGTTCAGATGAATGTGGTTTAAACTTTAACATGATTAAAAATTTCATTTTAATAATTAAAAAATTAAAACAGACTAAAAAGGGTAGTTCATTAAAAGATTATATTTATCAATAGCAGTGAATTCTGAGTTGTACATAAAAGTTACTCAGGAGTATAGGAAACATCTATGTTGCTTAAAGTTTATAAAAAAGTTTCGAGTTCTTAAGAAAGTCAAACACTTTATCAGTCAAGATAGATTAGAATAAATTTTTCATGGAATAAGAATTAAAATATTTGTATCTCATGAAAGAGTAAAATTTACAATTATGTTCAACTGATAAAGGCTCCCAACAAAAATGAAATTTTGGAACAGCACCCTTAAGCAGGTATAAATGTTTTACTAAGGTATGGTCTGTTGAAAGGCAATGTAGCAATTTATCTTCACGTCTTGGATTGTTTAGTTCCACAGGTATGGTGGAAAGAACAGGAGAGAGTATTGTGAATTTGGTCAACCCATTCTTGTTGCCAGATAGATGCAACATAATCGGTAAAACAGGATTTAAAGACCAAGTGAAATGGAATCTAGGTCAGCAAAAGATAAGAATAAATCTGTATGAAATGAGTAATTGCCATTCTTAGAATCAACACGGCAAAATTTAAACTTTCAGAGATTTGTATAAATGCATTTATTTTGGTAATTGAAAGTCAATATTTCTGAAAGAAATCATGAGCTCTTGTTCATTTGTGAGACTGACTTCTAACCATAGCAACATAACATATGATGTCACAATATGGCTCTACAATCTGCATGCACTGTCACTCTGAAAAAATGGTGATTAAAGCTAGGTGCTCTTCAAAGCTAATAAGACTGAAAGTGAGTCTGAGAGAATTACAAAGTTGGAGGAGTTGGAAACATAAATATGTTTAAAGGCCAGGTGTTAATACCATATATAAGTACTTAATTCACATGCAGTGCTCAAAGTATTCCATCACTAGTTACCAAATCACCAAGGGCAAAAGAGTGAAAAATATCTACACAATTCCTTTCTAACTGGACAAGTAAGTCGATATTTCACAAACAATTCTGGAACAGCTACCTATAACTTTTCTCATCTCACACTGCCTAAGGTAGTTAAGATAGTATGTGCAATTTAAAATCAACTGTCACAAAAGCAATCAACCAAAGGACAGCTTTTACATAAAAATTAAAAATAAAATCTGCAAGAACAAGCTCTTAAGAGAAGCTATACATTTTACATATATTTACAATGGGATTGCATATTTTGAACATGGAAAAAATTAAAGAAAAGCTATTTAAAAACAATCTATTGGAATTAGAGAATTTCTAATTACAAGTAATAAGTTATATATTACTGTTTTAATGAGGGAAAAAAAGGAGAGAAATGAGAGAATGTTTAATTCCAAGTATATACATGTATTACGGTTTTAAGAAGGGAAAAAAAAGAGAGGAATTTCAGGTCCACTTACCCACAACCATGAGGGTAAATTCAAACCCCTTTTTAACTGATTTCCTGTGTACCTGGTTAGGTAAGTTTGCAAACCCGACATATCCTGGCTGTTCCGGATTGACAAACTGCAAGTGAGAAAAATGTACAAAGTGAATTTCACTGTTTTTTTGTTTTTTTTTTAATTGTGAAAAAGCTGCAATTAAACAATTCCTAAATTATACCACTTAACCAGACTGCAGTAGATTTTTCAAACTAAAGGAATATTACACAGATGAAACTGTCAAACAAGAGCAATAATGTTAGCATGATCATCGTCATTAATTTCTGCCACTGGGAGGCTTCAGAATTGTCAGTTAAAAAAATTAATAAAATTATGACGGAACTTTTATTTAGTAATGTGTAATATATATACAAATATTTTGTGTTACACACTATGTAAGAGTTATAATTTAACTGGAACTTTAATTAAGTCATATAGGCCTATATATTTTTTTCTTTTTTGACAAAACACATCATACTAGAACGACCTCAAGCAACAAACAAGAGTCATTTATCAAATGAAATACTGTAGGTCAAGATAGCTAACAATTTCGTGTTGTATCACTTTCCTCATGTAATCTTTATATGACTGTAAATTTTTTTTTTAAAACAAAAACTAAAAGCAAATCGTAGGAGTGACTCACACAGTTCTATATATAGGCATAGATTTCTGTTAGCTCAAGGAAAAATATCCTGCTGATTGGGTGCAAAAATATTATATTTTTTTTAATGCAGACGAAACAAAGAAAGATATAACAAATTTTGCAAGGAATGCTGTTTTGTGACAGTTAATCAGATCAACAGACAGAGTGCTCTCCCCACCAACACACACATGTATGCAGGCACACACAAACCCCCTTACTCTATTTAAAAAACTCTATTTAAAAAAGGGGGGAAAGGGCAGTAAATATTTACAGTATCTTCTCCCATTACTCTACTAAGAACTTGTTTGGCGATGCTGGATGCAAGGGATAGAAGTCTGACTTTCAGACAGGGCAAAAATTTCATAAAAATGATGGCCATTTTCTTTCCCACTCCCTGTCTCCACTAAATAATTTTTACAAAATAGACATTTTTTCCAGTTCTTACATCCAGATTCATCAAAATCCTAATTAAATAACTCTTTGAAAGAAAGTAAAACCCCCAAATTATTGCTTTAACTGAATGGAGAGACAATCCACGTAATTCTAAAGGTGTTGTTAAAACAGATTGAAATGATAAAAACTTCACAGAAAAATGTACAAAAAATATTAAAACGGACAAGTAAGAATAACTTTAAAATATCTTCAACATTTTCAGGAATTAACACTAAGAAAAAGTAAAAAAAAAATCCAAGATCCCTCCCCCTCCCACAACCTAAATAACAAATGGCAATTTTCTTATACTAGTCAGACATTTGAGCTATTTGGTAAATGTCATGATGGAACTACAAGTTCGGGATCACAAAATTTTTAATGCATCTCTACTCATGGAATATCTAGTATATGCTCATCTATTCATGGAATATATAATAAATTCATCTACTTATAGAATGTTTAATCATGGACATCCTTAGACACATGCAGCTTATGTGG
Organism: Sinotaia quadrata; assembly: GCA_028829895.1. Taxonomy (NCBI): domain Eukaryota; kingdom Metazoa; phylum Mollusca; class Gastropoda; order Architaenioglossa; family Viviparidae; genus Sinotaia; species Sinotaia quadrata. Next base: position 94,903,406 of record CM054183.1, on the reverse strand, counting down.
GACCCTACAAAGCTTAGGGGCCCCATGAAAAGTGGTCTTGTGATTTTTCAAAGTTTTTATTTTGCTTATTTCAATTAATTTGTATCTGTAGTAGTTCTTCATTGCAATGAATAAGAGCCCATCAAAACTATGCATTAATGTGATTACATGTAATACAATGTTCTGTATCCTATTTTTGCATGTTTCTTGCTTTTCAGAAACAAACAATGCTGTGTCTTAAGTCTTAAGGATGACTCATCTACTCATGGAATGTTTAATATATGCTCATCTACTCATAGAATGTTTAACACATCTATTCTTGGAATTTTAATACACTCATGTATCAAGGAATGTTTAATACTCTTTTCTAAATTTATGTACAGGAGAAATCAGGGCTTCTGCACATTACATATTTAACAGCACTATCTGTGAAGTCTGACCTTTGACTGCATCAGCCATTCCAGGCAGAAGTTGCAGCATTTAACCCATCCCTAGAAATACATACTATCTCAAGACACTCCAGTGACATCAACAAAATAGACATCATGCCCGGCACACAGCACAAGCTGCCTCTCCTTATCACTTGTATAACTCAAGGAGATTTAGTTTCAAAGATGAATCCTTAATGACTTTATATAATGGTTAGAACAAATGCTTGGATATAATTTAGCCAAGGAACAAAGAAGGAACAATGAAGACACGTTAGTTATTTTCAGTAGGATAATCTTCAATAATGCGACTGTATGCAGTATATTCATTTCCTACACATTTAAAAGCAAAGTAGACAGTAAGCGATATCAGACTGAAAACTTATCTACAGTGAACAGAATCAGGAAGAGCCGAGTGAGTGTGTAAACCATTTGGATAAACCATTTGGATCGTAATAATTACTAATTTAGGAGATTTATTTAAATCGACACTCCATCCAATTTTTAATTTGATCTCTAGGAGTCTAACAGCTTCATAACTACAGTGCAGCTCAGAACATTCCTGAGCTAGGGAGGGGGCATGTCAGTTGTCAGTAAGAGTTTACAACTATCATCAGCAACTCCTAATTTGCAAAGCCACCCTCCCCATCCCCAACTCAGATAATTTTTATTAGGTCAACCACAGTAAAATGTTTGAATATGAAAGCTCAACCCTGCTCTTTCCACTTCCAGGATTGCCACACAACCCTCAGTATCAAATAACTAAAGCACACAGACAGAAGAATTCATCACTTAAAGTGGCACTGTACTATTTTTTTATTGTTGTTTTCTTACACATGTATAAATAGAAGCTCTCACTACACCTTCAATCAGAATAGATTCGAGACTAAATGTAACCATTCCAGACCTGTGCTATTATTACACTGATCACCATTTTTACCTCATCCAAGACCAAATTATCAGTCGTCCATACTGAGTCAACCATCCTGTTGAGAATTGTCCTCCCTAGCACAAGTTGTTTATATTCAGAAGAGTACAATCTTTTGTAAATTGATTCAACAGTTGTGCTCACTTAAAATCATGAAATGTTACTCCACAAGGGGTATCCAAATATTTGAAAATGGTACTCAGGCACCCATCGCTTTTTATAAAGGCAGGTGTCCAGGAGAACCCTCTTTAAATATATTTAATGATAAAACAGCATAGTTTGTGTGAACATTATCAACCAATGCCCAATTTAATTTTATAAAATAAGTGGGGTCTTGGCAAGTTCTATATTAAGTCAGGTTGTAGCAATGGAGTGGATTCTTTTATGTTCAATGTTACAATGGCATATGGCTAGAATATATATTGTGGCTCAAGAATTTTGGCTCAAAAGACGATTGCTCAGGATGGTACTAAAGAATCTACTGCCACATGCCATAAATGACACCCCCAAATAGTTAATATTAGAAGATACAGAGTTTTGATTTTGTGGAAACCAAAATCTTTTCAGTACTAGCAAGTTGCCTGCTTTTTGGCATATCAGTATCCAGTTTATGAACAGAGATTAAATGATGCTTACCAGCTGCCACCTTTAGCAGACACAGTGTCTATGCACAAGAAACATCTGGCCAAATCAGTATCAAAATGGTGCAAATGGTTCCATTCAAATGATATTTTGCTCTTGATTGAAAAAAATATTGCTATTCATTAAACCCAAAATACAAAGTTATTTTGATTGCAATATGCTGATGTCTGTGAATGCAAGAAAAACTAACCCATGATTGCAAAGTAATGGCACAACAATGATGCAATGAAAAACTAATCCATGATTGCAAAGTAATGGCACAACAAATGAACAATGATGAAATGAACTGTTAAGCATTTTCTGAACCAACAGCCTGCCCTACCCCATCTTGTGACACCCCCCCCCCCCCAACCACACTACACCAGCCCCACCACTGATATATATATAACAAACGATTTGGCATTGTATATAAAATGTACATGGGCTGTCTAGACTGCAGCTGTTACTTTGTTAGAACAAATTGCTATCTGTCAGGAACCTGCTCATAATTTAATTACCTGAGTAAAGGTGCAGTCAATAGATACCCAGGTATCCAGTGATAGTCCTATATTTCACCATAGCTTTTAAAATAGTATATATTTTTGAACACACAGCCACATAGACTGCAAATGTTAGAACTTGATAATATTTTTTGGAAATCAACTCATAATTTAATGACCTGGGTAGCGGGGTGTCAGTAGGTACCTAGGAATCTGGTGATAGTCCTATATTTCATTACAACTTTTGATATTTTAAAACCCATTCATAATTTAATTACTTGGGTAAAGCATGTGTCATTGTTTGTGTATCCTGGAATAGGGTGATAATCTTACATTCACCACAACTTTTGTAATAGTACATGTTTACATGTTGCATATCTAGTGTGGCTAACTTTAGAAAAAAATTGTCTTTAAACAGCATTAATGAAGACAAAGAATCTTTATCTACCCATTTATGACAAATAAAAAAAACAACCCAGTTGAATCATGAGATTCTCTTCTTTCTGTCAGTTGTCTAGTGTGAATAACTCAATAAGTGTGAATGATGATCAGCCATATATTTATTTATTGTTCAGTTTGGTGTAGATCAACCATGTCCAATTTGTATTCATGCCTGTGTAGAGTAAGTGTGTAAAATATGTACTCAGTCACCCTTTCATACTGCACCCCCCCCCCCCCCAAACACAATTAACATAATTAATGCAAACTATCTGCTTTTATAAAATACATTAAAAAACATCTGAGTTAATTTCTGTGGATTTGAACAATTTGCACAACCATTAGCATCATCTTAGTTCTCTACCAATGAGTTATATATGACTATCTTTCACTTTCTATCAGGTCATATATTTAGTGATTGATAAGCTGAACAAGGGACTTAACTGGAAAAGGAAGGAGTTACAGGTGCTACAAATCTCTGAACTAGTGGCTATGACTATGAGGATTCAGTGCCATTTTAAACCATACATAAATAATTACCCATGTTACTTGCTCAAAGATAGAAATATTATTGTTCTAGTTGTATACAAGTACTTTCATCGCACTATAAAATTAGACTCTGGATTAAGTAATGTGTGTATACTTAGTGCACCCTGAAGTCAGCTGTACATCAGCATACTAATGACATCTGCGCTCTTAAGGGTGGAATGACGTGACACCCAGCCTGGTGACCTTGAAAGTGAGTATCATTCCAGACATTCAATATTCACACACACAATTGTGTATTAGTTACGTTTTGCTGGATTACTGAAAGGCAAATGACACCTGTAGCAGAGTTAGTTTCATGTGAACGGACAATACAGTAGCATTAAAACATTTTTTTTGAGTGCATAGAAATGATAGAATGGACTGCAGTGTTGAGAATCTTGTTACAGACCATACAGGTTATCATGTTTTGGTGAATCAAAGCCCCAGGCAGATCTACTACTACATAATTTGCCATGTTTATGATGTAGACTTCGCTGTGTACATGTAATTTGCCATATTTATGATGTAGGCTTCACTGTGCACATGTAATTTGCCATGTTTATGAGATAGACTTTTGCTACATATAATTACAAATATTTTCAAGCAGTGACAAAGACTGTGGTGGGTATTAAGTCTAGATCAAGAGGATTATGAGTGTTTAATAATGCTTACACTTACAAATTAAAATTTAACGATAATGGAGAAATGAAAACCTGCCAGGAGGCACTTCTTACTTCACTGCAGTAAGAATTAATGTTTAATGGCTTCAAAACTGCCTAATAAAGAGCCATTTAATTAAAGCAGCAACATTTTATCTTTACTTGTAAGCTTGAAAAGGAATAAATCTTTTTTAGTATGGACTGATTTATCCAAAGACTAAGTAGATTAAGAATTTAAATTAAAGTATGAATTCTATTCTACAAAAAACAAATACATTACAAAAATTGCTATTGTGTTTACATCAACATGTCACTGCTATACTCTTTAAGCTAATTCTGTGTTCTGTGATGTATGTGCAATGCCTTGATTGTTTAACACAACACCCTTATTTATCTGTTGGCAGTTACTGAGTTAGACTCACGGTCCCTGCCCATCTCCAGGGCCCATCTCCGGACAGTTTTGTTTAAAACTGTTTCGTTTATATGACCTGTTTCAAGAAGCTAGCTGTCGAGGTGAGCCAGAGTGGCTTGAGAACATTCCACAACTTCCAAGACGAAAAGGAGGGGGGGAATAAGACACCCCCCCCCCCAAACACACGCCGGTAAACCCCAAGCGAGGATAGGATAAAATGTCAGCTTTTAATCATTAAAACTAAAGCGGAGTGGAGAGCAGTATACTTCGGAATAAGAGTGCTGTAGTGTTTAGAACCAGTGTGCTGACGTCAAGGGTTGCCGCCATCAAGGTCAGAGTTTACTGGGCTGCTTCTTTCCAATAGGAAACGAGAATAGAGTAGATTGTATAACTTCCTTATCTGATTTATAGGAGATGTGCAATTTTAATGCTGATAAATGAGTCAGAAGATTAAAAGACAGCACGGATTATATACCGGTAGAGAAGGCATTACTCATTTTAACGAGTTCTGCGCAGGACTTCTGTCATGTTCCCGACTGAGGTGCATAGTGCCCTTCAACGAGCCTCAGATGCGGCTCAAGGCCGGGCACTCAGGGTCAGAACCGGCTTATTAGAAAAGAATCCGGATGAAAAGATCAAGAAGTGAAATGCACGACGACTGATGGCAACAAACACGATTCCACGTCGGTCTTCTCCGTTCGTGTTGGCGACATGTGCAATTACACATACGCACAGTACATGGGTGTAGTAATATCACTGTCATATTTACACTGCATATTAGCAGTATGGTGTTTGCAATACATGTCTACAGTAAATCTTACAAACTGCAACAAATAATGTAGGCATGGCAATATAGATGACATCACTAAAAACAACATCCGCTTTACAAGAGTGATACGTACAAGTCAATAGACATTCTGATATCAACTGATCAGGCTATTCAGAACAAGAAAAAAGCTGAGAATTGATACAAGGCCGTGCCAAGAGCTTCATTTAAAACAACAACAACAAACAAAACCTTTCCTACCATCTTCCCTCTCCTCGAAGCCAAGTGAAATAAGGTGACGATTGCATAAACAAACGTCCCCCCCCCCCCATAGGAGTTAAACGCCCTTGCACTCCTCTCCCCAAAAATGCAAATTTCAAGGAAGTGTCTGCATAAATAAATCCAAACGCAGAGAGCAGTAATTGGAGAAAATTTATATACGTGACACATACGTAATTAGACGAATCATGAAATGCTCGGCCCAATCAGTTACGCAATCACAATCATATCTTTGCTGGCGGATCGAGATAACAATGGTGATATAAAATGCCATGGCACCAATGCAATGTTGAAAAGAACAATCTCTCTCCACTCATGGCAGATAATTATTTACATAATCCCCCTCCCAGCCCCTTCCCCCACACGAATGGGAGAAACGATACGCCAATAAAACCAATTAAAAAAGTATAGCCACTTATAGTAACATGCTTTGAGTGTGATTTTTGGATTAGATAGACGTGCTCCTGGTTTGGTTTTGTTTTTGAGCGAGCGCGGGAGTGAGTGAGAGAATATGCTATAAATATTACTGGTAGTTATTAGGTGCTCTGTTTCACATTTTGTTTTAAATTACTCAATTATTGGCTCAAGAACTATTTACTGGACACTTAACAGAGGAAAAAATATACAGCTTTTATTTGGTGAAATTTGTCTTTCAAGATCTACAGGACTGGACACTTTCGGCGAGCTTTGTGGCTCGCGACCAACCGGACTTGACATTTATGGCCTTTTGGCGAGCTTTGTGGCTCACGACCAACCGGACTTGACACTTGTGGCCTTCTGTGGTTCAAGACTTGTGGCCTTTTGTGGTTCAAGACCAAGAGAATTGAACACTTCTGGCGAGTTTTGTGGCTAAAGATTTGATGCACTTAATACTTTTGAAGACTTTTGACGCCACTTGATACTTAAGAAACATTTAATAAGATTTGTGGCCCAAGGCCTATTGTATTTAGTATTAAACAAATAGAGCCAACATAACTTTTTTGTCTAGTGAGCTCTATGGCGTAAGCGCAAAATCAGCAGAAGACAACTGGAAGGAAAAATAAAATTCGATAAACACTGTACGATAGTAATGATTAGACCAAGAGTAGTAGCACCGATAACAGCAAGAGTAACAGAAGTATAAGTACTAGTAGCAGTAGTAGTAACAGTTAACAGTAACAGAAGTATAAGTACTAGTAGCAGTAGTAGTAACAGTTAACAGCAACAGAAGTATAAGTACTAGTAGCAGTAGTAGTAATAGTTAACAGCAACAGAAGTATAAGTACTAGTAGCAGTAGTAGTAATAGTTAACAGCAACAGAAGTATAAGTACTAGCAGCAGTAGTAGTAATAGTTAACAGCAACAGAAGTATAAGTACTAGCAGCAGTAGTAGTAATAGTTAACAGCAACAGAAGTATAAATACTAGCAGCAGTAGTAGTAATAGTTAACAGTACTACTACTAGTAGTAGTAAGTCGAAATTGAAGTGCGTCTTTGTACATTCACCAGAGCTATACCAACCTCTATAGTAAAACAGCACGTGAACCAACTTTTATGTTGATGTGATCCCCCCCCCCCCCCAACCTATGTTTGTTAAAGCAACGGTTTTTAATCCCATTATTGCTGTTGATTTTACTCTAAATATTTTTTTTTAAAAGCAACAGTTGCAACCTATTTAATCACAATTAAAGCCATGAAAACTACTCTGAAACATATCTCGGTTAGAGTATAGTTTCATCCCATTAATACCGTTTAAATTACACTGAAACCTATCTCGGTTAGAGTAATAGTTTCATCCCATTTATGCCGTTTAAATTACACCGAAACCTATCTTGGCTAAAGTAACAGTTTCAATTCCATTATCTAAGCAATAAAAGTGGTATCGAGTAACAATCTAAGCGCAAAAGGAGTGCTTCCGGTGCCAGTGATATACGATGACGCAAACCAAAAGGGAGCGCACTCACAGTTTACACAGAAAGTACAAGTTCACAAACGCTTGACAGGACTTGGCCGTCAAAGCTGTTAACTTGCCTTGCGGTTATAAATCTTTAACATTTGTACACACATATAAACGGAAAACTGAAAATATCACCCATCCACCCGCAAAAAGAAGCCCACACAAAAAAATAAAAAACAAATCACCCACACACATGAAATCCCCACCCCACCCCACCCCAACTTAAATAAGGTCGGTCCAGATCTTTATGAATTATTCAAGTTACAGGGCTCTCGTGTCAGCGTTGGCGTGACTACCACGCAGCTAGCTACAGAAAATTTCGAGGTAGAGTAATTGAGTAAAGTTCACGAGTGTTATTAAGAACCACGTAGTGAGGAAAGCAAACAAAATATTTATATATAAAAACGCTAAGAAAAACAACAGTGAAGCCAAAGAAATAGGAACTGCTTCATAGTACGTAGTACAGGAGTGATACAATAGTGACAAAAGTGTTCAATGTACACTATGCTAAAATCCAGGCTCTTGACAATTAAACAACTCAGTTCAACTCCACCCCACCCCCATTTTTTAACTTTAGCAAAGAAAATTATAATTCCCATAAAATGAAAATATCTACCAAGATATCAATTAGGCGATCAAGAATGTGTGTGCGTGAGAGAGAGAGAGAGAGAGAGAGAGAGAGAGAGAGAGAGAGAGAGAGAGAGAGAGAGAGAGAGAGAGAGAGAGAGAATCACACACGAGGACCAGCCACCCTGTAACAGTGTAAGTTCAATTCATTAGATGAAACGCCACTGTTGCAAAACGCTCGACACACTAGCACTACTATCTCAGTCACGTGACACTTAGAAAGGAAATAAAACGCCAATAAGACCACACCTATGTTTACTTTTAGTAGTGGAAAACAGTCTCTGCCAATAGGCAAATGCACTCATCACACAACTTGGCAAACAACACTACAACTTAGACAAAGTACACAACATGTGTAGGGGGGTATCTACTATATATTATTGCAATAGGCACAATACTAGCACAATATTATTTTAGTATTCAACAAATCATTGACTAGATGCAATATGAGTACATACTATATAGCATACAAAAGACTAGACACAATTTGAGTATATACTTAAGTGTGTAATAAAATCAAGGTTCTAATAAAATATAAGTATAGTACTTAATTTAGTACTCAACAGATCACACACTAAAGACAATATGAATGCAATATATAGTAGAGCAAACAAGAGACCAGACTATACACTATGTAAGTACACTATAAATGCATACATACTAGATACAATATGAGTACAGTACATAATATAGCGCAAAACAGAGAACATATTAGGCACAATATGAGTACAGTATATACTAAAGTAGTCAAACGACTGCATACTACTACTAGGCACAATATGAGTACAGTATATATTAGCATGTAACAGACTGCATACTATATACGAGTACAGTATATGTTTTAGTACTCAATTGACTGCATAATAATATGAGTACTGTATGCACTATAGTAAACAACAGTTCACAGCCTAGACAAAACGCAAATTACATGTATATACACAGTATATACTATAGCAAACAGTTCACAGCCTAGACAAAACGCAATAAATGTATATACACAGTTAATGCTATAGCAAACAGTTCATTATAACAGGTAATTGTAACAATATAAGACCTATTTAGCATTCAAAGTATTATCCGAAATTAAACTCGTCCAGGGGTTTTAACCCTTTCCCCTCTAATTACATGTATGGGCATTGAATTTAAACACCATCTCTTAGGGAGGCTGCTCATTAAATTTCTAATTAACAATTTCTTTTAGAAAAAGAGGGTTTGTGTGTGTGTGTGTGTGTGTGTGTGTGTGTGTGTGTGTGTGTGTGCATGTGCGCATATATAAGTAGGGAGGAGATTTGTGAGTGAGAGAATTAAATATGTAATAAGTATGAATATATATTTAAACAAGGAAAAAAGAGTTAATATTTTTAATACCAATATAGAAACATTATTTTAGATTTAACAAGTTACAATATTGTTTTAAATTAAAAAAATCTAAATACAGGAACAATATTAACACCAATCTGGGTAATATTGTCAACAGTGGTCAGTCTAAATACCAATATGGCCAGTTAATATATCATCAGCAGTCAAAGTAATTATCATAGCTTAGTGAACATATCGACACTAATATGTACAAATATTAACATCAGGCAGTATCAACAAGACCAGTCTAAATATCAACACTGTCAATCTAATTATCATCACCAGCTAGTCAACACCATACACCACAAAAAAAAAAGTCTGCCTAATTAGCAGTACGTATCTAATTAATTATCAGAACAGGTCTGCTGCTCAAGCAGCAACGCATATAATTATCAGCACAGATCTGCCCAAGTAGCAACACATCTAATTATTAACACAAGTCTGCTTAAATAGTAACACATCTAATTATCAGCACAGATCTGCCCAAGTAGCAACACATCTAATTATCAACAGGTCTGCAGCAATATCAGAGAAGCCTACTAGCAGGGACACTCCAATTCCAAAATAACAACACAGGTCAGTTTATTTATAAGATTTGAACGTTATTACCAAAACACGATTGGTTATGCTGTAGTAAAAAACTAGAAACTAAGACTCTGCTAGAGTACAAAGTACAATGGAGATATAAAAAACTAAGACTATAACTATACTACTATATGATGCATCAACAAGGAAGTAAGTACTAAAGACTGGTATAGTACAATAGTAAGGGAAATACGAAGTAGTTTAAAAAAAAAAAGAAAAAAGAAAGAAGTAAAAAGACTATGGCTAACCTAAAACAATAACAATTGACACCAATAAGAAGCTTCAAGGAATCTTGAGAAGTGCAGATTTCGAACGTAAAGGGGGAAAAAAAACACTTAACAAGAAGGAAGTGATTAAGAACACATCAAGAAAAATGACAAAAACAAATCACTTACGGGAACGCTGTGTCCTGACTCGTCCACGCCGGTGTGCATGTTTCTACTCAAGAGCCTGAACTTGACTGAAGTGCCAGAAACAAACAACAACATAAAGAGTCACAAACTCCCCCCACCCACCACGGCACCAACCAAAAAGCACAGCGCGACCAGACAGAACTACACGCTGGCGTTACGGAATAAACCGACAACATCAGTGGCAAACAGTGACTGCATGTCGAGAGGCACGAGCCGAGTGCAGACTTGCACCCTGTGACTCGCAGCCAAGCAAGTGTAGCAAGCACGTGCAAACATGCGCCAAGCGCCAAGCAAGTCACACAGCAGCGAACTGAAGGAAAGCACTATGCGTTTAGTGCCGCTCGACCACCCCTCCGTCACCCGAGCACTAGGTTCCTCCCCCCCACCCTCACCGAGCTTTGGCCAAAACGCAGTGATCAGAAGCTTCTGGCCACCGCCCCCCACGGAACTCGGCAAGTAGCAAACGAAGCACGCTTCCGACAATTCTTGTGAAAATGGGAGCTGGAGTCTGCAAGGGACACGTTAGTTACACACGCAGACCTTTCAGTTAGCCTCGAAGTGGCGTTCGTGTAGGCCCTACAAAAGAAAAGAGGAGGAAGGAAAGAAGTTTAGAATTTCCTACTCCAAACCCCCATAACCCCCCCTCCCCCGGAGCAAGGGCGGCGGGTGGTGGTGGAGGAGGAATACGGTTCATCAGTTTGATCCTGTGGAGATCTCAGCGAAGTCTCGTGAGAACATGAATTGTGTCGACACATCGAGCGGAGAGGAAACAAATCACTTAGGCTGTGTAACCCGGCTGAAGCCGTAGTTGGAAGTCCCTGAATTGAAGCTGCCGCTCGGGTAGGGAGAGGAGGGGGGGGGAAGAGGGGGATGGGGAACCAAACCAAAACAAAGAAAACGAGCTAGCAGATGTCGGTATCGGGGAGGGGGGGGGGTAGAGCACCGTTGACAGCCATCCTGCGCTTGCCTTCCTTAGAACGGCACCAAACTATTTGGAAGTGCGAACACGTTCCACATTTCAAGCCGAATGAATACTAAAAACGCATTTAACCTATTCAGTATTTAGGTCTACGTTGATATTTACACTTCACCCTTACAAACACTGTCAAATTATTTAACTGCAAGCTTAAACATTTTCCCAACCATCAACGATAAATTGTGTGAAATATTGTTAACGTATACTTTTTTAGATAAACAGATAATTTGTGGCTTTATCAATTGTGTGAAATATTGTTAATGTATACTTTTTAGATAAACAGATATAACATAATTTGTGACTTTATAAATTGTGTGAAATATTGTTAATGTATACTTTTTAGATAAACAGATATAACATAATTTGTGACTTTATAAATTGTGTGAAATATTGTTAACGTATACTTTTTAGATAAACAGATAATTTATGACTTTATAAATTGTGTGAAATATTGTTAACGTACACTTTTTAGATAAACAAATATAATATAATTTGTGACTTTATAAATTGTGTGAAATATTGTTAACATATACTTTTTAGATAAACAGATAATTTATATAATTTGTGACTTTATAGAAAATGAAGTAAACATATATATCCAAGTTAGCCATTTAAATTAACATGCAACAATACAAATCTTCATTAAGTACTTTTTAAAAAAATGGTACAACCTAGGAAATATGTGAACTACTGCTTTCTGAACCCATGAATGATAGTTAATTCCAATGATTTTACTTTGACAACACAGAATAGAGAAATACTTGTTTTATATAATATATGCAAAACTGATTAGGCATATTCTTTTATTTTTGTTTTTACTTTGGATTCCTGGCATCGAGAGGTCCCACCCACAGCTCATGGAGCACAGCCAATGTGGGTACTGAGCAAAGCCTGATTAACAGGGTCAGTGATCTGCGGATGGCTCAGTTCTGCAAACCTTATTCCAGTGGTAAAAGTATAACCATGCCTGGTCCAGTGTTTTTTTTAAACTAGGATTAAGTCTCAATTATTATGCCAGTCCAATTATGTCTGTGGCAGATTCTCTTGCCACACACTGTAAAAAAGTGTCCAAGGACAAAGGTTTGATATAAAAGAAGTAATTATAATATGCAAGATCAAGCAGGTAAATTGATCACAATTAGATATATAATGAACACTTCAATAGCCAAGACTTTCTGTAGCAGTTCCATATGCAATGGTACATCCATAATCAACTCTATGCTAATACTTTAGTTCATATTCTCTCCTATGTTTTGAATGCAATCATTTCTTTGATTCTTACCTAATTATACAAAAATCTTAATAGGATACTACTGATGTCACTCAAACATAAAATCTTAATCAAGTGTTCTAGTGGCTCTTTTATAAATCCTTCTAACTAGGCTGACTGCTATGCTTGACAATGCAAATAAATTTTAACCTGAGCTTGCTAGAGAGAGAAGCCATTTCAGCAGATAGAAAAACAACATTGTGAATGGTATACATGTGCAAGTCATAATGCAAGGAATGCACACTTCTAAAATAGAAAGTAGGATAACAAGGGAACTTACTCTGTTTCACTTGCTCAATATATATGTTCAGTGATTTCCCTTCTAACTGGTGCAATATAATTTTGTATAAAGGACACTACAATTAGAAACTGAATTTTATATAGCGAAGAACAAAAAAAGTATTTTCACCAGTGCCTCATACTCAGCAAGCACATATATAAAACAATTACAGTAAAATTATGACTAAAATTATCTATTGCTTCAGTAAATACATTTATGAGTGCAAAATAATTAGGACCATTCAACTGCATGATTACCTAGCACTTGGATTACAGACCACCACAATATCCAAATGAAAACAAGAGTGAAAACTGCAACACAGTGACAAAAGTTTTACACAAGGCTGACAATGCTGATGGCTGCCCTACACATTCAAAGAATGACAAGAGTTTTACTGGAGGCTTGACGATGATAACTGCCCTACACATTCACAGTGTAAGTGACAATATTTACTCCTGGTTTAACACTGATGATGACTGCCCTACACATTCACAGTGTAAGTGACAATATTTACTCCTGGTTTAACACTGATGATGACTGCCCTACACATTCACAGTGTAAGTGACAATATTTACTCCTGGATTAACACTGATGACAAATGCCTTACACATTCAGATAGTAAGTGACAATAGTTTTACTTCTGGTTTAACACTGATGACAAATGCCCTACAACATTAACAGAATGAGTGCCAATAGCTTTAGCTAGAACATAAATACAATCACAGGAGGCACTGAAAACTTTTTCATTAAAAATGCAAGAGTAATTAGAACTGCTGCTATCACATGTAATGAGCAAAATTCACAGTAAAATACGAGATATTCGATTAAAATTGTCCTAATATTTCTTAATATAATTAACTAATTACTTGAATTTAAATAATTATAATCATAACATTTACTATCATCAGCCGCCATAAGTCTAAAGATGTGGAGCAATAAGTATATATACACAAGGAGTTCAATTTGAACATTTGATGAAATAATATCAATAAAATGTATTTTTCCCCAGGAGAGTGGACTTTGTTTTACCAGATGTATATATATATATATTTCTAAATACCCATGTGTAAATGCTCTTTTTAGCACATATATATATATATATAATCAATTCTCCTGCTTTAGTGTTTATATTTATTCACTTCTTCTCTTGTATAATTACCTGTATTTAATCCAAAAATCATATGAAATGTGACAACTCAAATCAGAATAGTTGTTTAGATTTTGACACTTTTACAAAGTTAGACCACAGTATTAAAAAAATAAATCAGCATACAACATTGCTTGTGATTATCAATCGCTCCTTTCAGTTTACAAGACAGAACATGATTTATCACAATATTTGAAAGAAATGTGAAATCTAATACCAGAACAGTTGTACTTGTAGTCTAGTGCTACAACTGTTGATGATGAAGTATATACATTTGATTTGCGTGCATCTGGGACATTTGTAGTCTAGAGCTACAACTGTTGATGATGAAGTATATACATTGGATGTGTGCACAGCTGGGACATTTATACAATAGGATGGTGCTACAAGTGTTGATGTTGAAGTATATTCATGGTGGCCCAAACGTAGGTCTACAGTTATTAAACTACCTTTTATATGGACATGCTTAATGTTGAAGGAGGACATTTTGAGCATCTGAGAGATTAAATTGTTTATGTTTATGTTAACAGGTATAATGAATTTCCAGCTGTTCTAGCATCGAATTTTCAAATAAATAGTCTATGTGATAACTGTAAACCTACTTTTGGGCCACCCTGTACATTGGATTTGTGCATGTCTGTGGCGTTTGTAATCTAGTGCTACAACTGTTGATGATGAAGTATATACATCAGATTTGTGCACATCTGGGACAGTTGACATGAAATAATAAATAATAAATTTTAGACCAAATGTACAAACACTCTTATTAAAAGAATACAGTGCGTTCTTGCTAGGAATCTTTACATCTCAAATGAGATGTCATTTTCTGTGCATGATTTGAAACTTTTATAACGCACAAGTGAAAATTTTTTTAACATGACACTGATTCAAAATTAAGCTACTCACTTAGTTATAGTATATACTTTCATAGTAATGCAAGCTTGTTTTAGGCAAGGTGTTCCAATGCCAATGTTTATTTTGACAGTCATGCAAGCCTGTTTTAGGAATAGGATGACTAAATATTCTCTTGGTCTAGCTCCTGTATCCTCAAAACAGTTAAAATAAATATTTATTAGTAGGTTGAATATTGATGTTGAAATTATTACCAGATATTCAATAAATTCTGCTATAAAAGGTTCTTACACTGACGATGCATTAAAGCAAAAATATTATTAAGTAATTTATGCGTGTGTCTGTGAATTATACGCATGCCACATGCTATTTGCTAATATATATATACACATACAATACCTTCATTGATACAAAACTACAATGCAAACATTCTGGCCTTCATACATCATACAAACTCATTTAACAATCTAATTTAATATATTTATAAACAACAAAACACACACACACACACACACACACACACACAAACACACACACACACATTTAATTACCAATCTATTTAATGTAAGCACATCCATCTGTCTGTCTGTTCATTCATCTCTCTCTCTCTCTGCTCTATCAGCTTGCCTATTTTTCTTGCTATCTTAAAATGTCTACACACCAGTATAAACTGAGATTTTAGAAACTTAAAAACAAATTCTATGAGTTTCTCCAGAGACCTCATAAAGATCTGCAACACTGGAAATGTTTTAGAGCTGAGAGAACATATACATATTCTGAGAAAAGCACACATTATTATACACATAAAATAAAAATCTTCTTCTTAAATAATAATTATTTTATAAAAATAAATAAACAAAATCAATGATCAAACAAAAATTCAAAACTAAAGTTCAAATTCCCATAAATATACCCACCCACCCCTCCAAACATTACACAGAGCAAAAATGGGAAGAAACAGAGGAAGAACTATATATGTGAGAGCAGGAAAGTGTCATCAGATATTGGATGGGAGTATGTCATTACACAGAGCAAAAATGACACCAAAAAGGGGGAGAACTATATCTGAGAGTAGGCCAAAAAAGCTGATCATTTACCACTACCCCCCAATTACACAGAAAAAATGACACCAAAAAGGAGGAGAACTCTATCTGAGAGTGAGCAAAAAAAGCTGATCATTTACCACTACCCCCCAATTACACAGAAAAAATGACACCAAAAAGGAGGAGAACTCTATCTGAGAGTGAGCAAAAAAAGCTGATCACACACCACTACCCCCAATTACACAGAGCAATGCAAAAAAAATGTCCGTGTATATACCACACCACCATGCTGCTTCCAACAACCACCACCTTACTTTCAAAACATTATATACAGCAAAAATGAAATTAAAAGGGGGATAATTATATCAAGTACTAACATTACACACACACACACGCAATGACAACAAAAATGGGGAAAAATATAAGTGAGTAAAGGAAATGCCATCAAATGTACTCTTTTAAACAAATCTAAGTACAGGCCTTGAAAGGGAATACAAGATAATTACATTGCACATAAATGATATGAGAATTGCCCTAGCGTGCAGTTAACATAATTAGCTCTCAACGTTTATGCGTGCATTGTGCATTTTTGTGACCCAATCTTTTTTCCCCACTTTACAGTCACTCCATCTTGTTTCATTTTTGAAACATGCTACACTTTACTTGCATTATGTACAAAGATGTAGTATTATTTAACACAAGTGAAATTTATCTCATGTTTCAATGACTGCAAAGGACTGGGATATAACTAGAAATCAGAGGGGAGTGAGTGAAAGACTGTGGGGTGGATAAGGAATTATTAGAAATTTTATAAATACAACAAAGTTATGTTGTATTAAAGAAGATAGCTAAAAGATACATCCTATGAGTTCATGCAGGAATAAGTTTGAGAAATTAATGAGAATGAGTGCACACATGCTCATGCAAGTGTGGATGCGAGAAAGGGAGGGAGTGGGAAGGATATGTTATTGTTAATGTGTCTGTACAAGGTCACCACACTTTACAGAAAAAATGGTTTTGTGCTTTCACTATAATGAACTTGAAAACAAATAAGAAAAAAATAGCCAACAAGGAACCAAAGTATACACGCAGACAAAAAAATATTTACAACATTATGGGTGTTATCACCCTCTATTCTCCGAACTGTTTTCCAAGGGACGTTAATCAGTTCCCAAGCTTTCAAAACATGACTTAGCTCCCCTAGTTTACGAACAGCAAGGCGAACTTCGTAAACAAATCGGCAAGTATTTCGTATGCACTTTTGCCCATCTAGATTCTAGATGAACGAATGCGGGGAGAGGGTGAGAGAGTATTTCTGGGTCAACAGTACAATAGACCACGATCCTGCAGTCGCTAGGGGGCAGTCTGTACTAGTCTGTAGAGCGGCGCATTTGAATGGAATGGTGAGGACTTGGACTTCAGCCAAGTCAGTCAGAAGCGTGGCAGAATTCAAGCAGAGAAGTGGGGGGGGGGGGAGAGAGGAAGTGGCGCGAACTAAGGAAAAATACACGAAACGAATTTAAACAGAAATATCTCAATAACAACAGGGGCATTTTAGATGTGATTTAGGGATATAGACACAAGTAAACAAAAGCACAAGTATGAAGAGCGAGATTATACAAAGAGCAAGGCACTTTAGACTTGGTCGCTAAGCTAAACAAAACGTAAACGGTGAATGGGAAATAAATCCCTGCAAAAGGGTTTCCATTTTCAGTGGGTGGAGCGCCGAAGTGTGGAAGCTGTTAAGTGCTCAGGCAAACCAAGCGACTCTTTTTAAAGCTTCTGTTCTTACCGATAACCAAGCAGAGAAAGGCTGAAGAGTACCACTAGGAAGGCTAGAGTCGTTCTTGTAGTATTCACGCGATGGTCTAGACCAGTGGTTCAAAACCTTTTTGTGGCCAAGAGCACATTCAAATGTTCAGAAGAGTTTGGCGAGCACCATCATTTTTTCAGAGCTCATTTTTCTACTGGACATTCAATAATACGCAAACCACCACTTTAGTATTGCATAATATATGTAGCTATAACATTTCACTTTTACTATGTGAGTTTGCTCTTTTTGAATCTATCTGGAAGATGAATTAATTAAATAGATTTTACTAAATAGATATAAATATGGAGAAAAAATAAGCACAATGTTTATTTTGTTACATGTATCCTGATTTCTACAAGCATACAAATGTGAATAATATATACGTGAGCACTTATCAGAACAACTGAATAGAGAAAAAATATTAGTTGACGTGCTTTTATCGTAATAAATTAATTTTGGCACTGTATTTCATTAGCAAGTTTTTAGCAGTTGGGGAGGGGGGGGAGTAAAATGATATTCCCGTTTATAAGCAATCAAGATGGAGGACATCTGTAAATCAAGATCTGTGTTTTGATTTTATTATGCCCATCGTTAAAAATAGTTAACAGAGATAAATGGAATCGAATTAAGATTTTATTCTGTGCGCTGATTCTAAACAATTATAAACTTGCGGTCGATTTGACCTCATTTTGAGGGTCCAAAATACCGAGTTCTACTTCTCTTCTCGCTTGAATGAGACTTTGAGTCGATGTAGCCATTTTTGATACTTCTAGTTGGCAAGTAAAAGGATTCCCAAATAAGGCAATCACAGACTCAATGATGATGAACTGTTGAAATATCTTTTCAAACTGCTCCTGAAGTATTTGAAATATCTTTTCAAACTGCTCCTGAAGTATTTGAGTATGTGTAGAGTTAAAATCTCTATCACATAACATTTTCTTCATACTTGAAAAATGTCAAGACTCCTTCTTCATATCCGAATCCCAAAAGATCAATTTTGCTTTGAATGATTCTACAGAACCTAAAACGAGTGACGTGGGGTTGGTGGAACAATCTACATTTGCACTATTTTTCACACCTCGTCGCAGGCGCGATGGCGCCCGCGGGCACCGTGTTGGGAAACCCTGGTCTAGACTATATCCCGTATCAACACAGGGTCTTGTTTGTATCAACACAAGGAACTTACTTAACCGTATAAATACTAGGGCCTTAATTACATCAACACGAGAGTTCTGATAATAGGGTCTTGACCGTATAAATTCTAGGGTTTTGTGTATAAACACTGGGGCCTTGGCCATATCAACATCAGGTCTAGCTTATATCAAGACTAGTGTCTTGACCGACCATGGGCACACGGCTGTTCCAATTCCATGCTCTTGGCAGTGTTAGCACTAGAGTCTTGGCCGAACATTTAGGGTATTTGGCTGTACCAATTCCGTGTTCTTGGCAGGGTTAGCACTAGAGTCTTGGCCGAACATTTAGGGTATTTGGCTGTACCAATTCCGTGTCAGCACTAAGACCTTGGCCCTGTCAAAACTAGTATTTTGTACATATAAAAACTAGAGTCTTGGCCGTGTCAACACTAAGGTCTTGGCCGTATCAACACTAAGGTCTTGGCCGTGTCAACACTAAGGTCTTGGCCGTGTCAGCACTAAGGTCTTGGCCGTGTCAACACTAAGGTCTTGGCCGTGTCAACACTAAGGTCTTGGCCGTGTCAACACTAAGGTCTTGGCCGTGTCAACACTAAGATCTTGGCCTTATAAACAAGAACAGGAGAAGTTTAGTCGTATGATTATATTATTGTAACTGATATGAAATAGTAGTATGGGCATTATGATTATATTATTGTAACTGATATGAAATAGTATATATATTTTTCTGTAATGGAGGAGAACTCTTTGAATGCTGCTCAATAAAATTATGATAAAAACTATTATTATAATGGGATATTTAATGTTTGATTGTATTCCTAATCTTTTCTCTGTTTAAAGAATCTTTTGTATAATAATAATAATCACTAAATTCGGGAACTTTCATGCTGAGAATTGGCCTTCTATGTTACTAATGTCTCATACTGAGAATTAATGCCCTTGTGACTAACATCACAGGCCACGAGTTAACTACCACTATACTAATACCTAATGCAGTGATACAATACACTTGTGACTAGGATCAACAGACTCAGTAACTCAAACAAAATAAAAACTCTCAATAAACAAATGAATTAAAATTTACAATGAATATTTTTTTAAATATATAAGTTTCCTTTAGCAAGGTATTTCAATGAAGAGTAAAGCTAAATGTGGTTGAGTAAATTTGCCTATCCTTATTTCTAGCTTAATAATTATATGTTTGTTACCTTTGTTATTGTGACACCATTTTGGGCACTGCTTATGATGGTATTTTTTTTAAGTGTCAGAGTTGGAGTAAACAACTCATGAAGAATGTGCTAGAACTTGCTGATGTAATCTAAACTGGTCTTATGCAGATGAGTAATTTTTATTATCCAATGGTTAAGATCAAAGTTTACTTGCTGAAATAATGTTATTTTCAAATGACTTTGAATTTGGTGTTTCAGGAGTTAAAGAATAGGAATTAAGGGATGATAATACTGCATTTTTGAGATGTATGCTAATAACCAGTAAAAATCTCACAGGATGACATTGTATTGTCATACACGCAGGCTAGTGATCAGTAAAAATCTCAGAGGATGCTATTGCTTATAGATACCTGCTAGTAAACAGTAAAAAAGCTCTTAGGATGCCATTGTATATTTATAGATACATGCTAGTGAACAGTAACAATCTCATAGGATGCCATTATTTATTTATACATGCAGTAGCCGTAGATATCTTCTCAGTGATTACCACAGGCATAGTGGACAAGAAATATCAGACACTTCCCGCCTGTTGAGGAGCATGCCATATGCATCCTGTCAAATAAGAGTTGTTACCTTGCATCTAAAAATATACCATGGCATCATCTTTCAGACTGTTACCTTTCTTTCACCTGCAAAGGATTATAAATATATAATGGCTTTCTGTTCCATTGTTACTGGTATGCATCTGTATACAGGTCATCCTCTGTACGAGTGTACCATTTGTGAAATGAAGTGCAAAAAAACCAAAATCCAATTATTTTACATGTTAAAGTCTACAACGGGGCCTAATGCTTACATAAAAACATAACAAAAGATAAAATTATAAAAATGTTGCTGTTATAGGAGTTTGAAAAATGTTTTTAAAAAAACCAAACAAACCCCCACATATTTCTGTTGAAAACTTAGAAAGTAAAGTTCAGATGTTTCACCAGAATTTTTTTTAAAAAAAGCAATATAATTATCTCATTACAATGAATACATTTTCTATATTAACCTAAATTCTGGATTCATATTTATTTAAAATGACTTATGAAACTATAACTTTGCCACGTGGAAACCTTTTTAAGTAGTTATTTGGCTCCTAGTGACAAAAAATATCAACCATCATGTAAGAAATTTTTATTTTTTCAACTGAACATAAAACAGGTTATGATTTATGCTGCAAAGACAATATTAAGTAATAAACAAAGTGCCTATTTAAATACAACATTCAAACTAAAAAGCCTAATCATGATGCTTGCATGTAATTCATAAGTTTTTCTACCCTTACTAGCTCAGATTTAAAACATACACACTAGCTATGTGAAATTTTAAATGCAAAGGAAACAATGTGGGTACAAACATATATATTTAAGTTATTTACAATGTTCACCAATTTCATAAAAATATATCGAGATTATCTGAAATCTTTGCTGTTTTGAAAAATTGATGACTCCGAAATTTTTTTCGCCATTGCTATCATAACAATTTGATCTTATGGAACTAAAACTTATTTTTCTTATTTGGTAATTAAACTCATCACACCAAGACAAAATGACATGAGAATTATCTTTCCACAATGTGGTGTCTTTGAAAAATATATATGAAGCCATTAGCAATATTATCATCATTATTTTATATTTACTAATTTATTACTTTCTTTGTCACGTGCAAAAATGGAAACAAAGGCAAATTAGTTTTTTTTTTAAAGCTGAATGTTTCTTATTACAACAAATACATTTGAAAAAAAATTAGCGTATGAATATTTTGATTACATTGATTGTTTAAATAACATATAGTGCTAATGTATGATGGGTCGATGTTCGATAAAAGAATAACAGTTTTGGGTCTGATTTATGTGGATAGGGAGCGTGACAAAAAGTGTACCTTTAAAAAAATATTATAAAATTGACTGTTTCAAGATAAAGATATCTAGAACATTGCTTTAATGTATTGTCACTTCAAAGAAAACTTTGATATTGTAAGTCTGCTGGATTATTTATAAACAACAACAAAAAAGCTAAATTTAAGCATGTCACATAAACAGGTGCAATTTTCAATTCAAAATGAATCTGTATTATAAATAATTACAAAATAAATAAACAAAAAATTCAAGCAACCATCTCATGTACTTCTCACATTAATATATAAAATATAAACACATGATACTTCAATGTTTTATTTTAAGATAACACAAATGGTTATTTTAGACCTGAGAATGGGCCATGACCTGAGAATGGGCTATGACCTGAGAATGGGCTATGACCTGAGAATGGGCTATGACCTGAGAATGGGCTATGACCTGAGAATGGGCTATATATACCATATCATCTGGAGCAGGGGTGCACAAACCAAATTTCCAATTGATAGTGCTTGGAGGGCCGCAAGGCAGATTGCACATGGATAGCTCAGTAGAAAAAAACAATACAAATAATGAAATAAAGTTTTCCAGGGGCTGTACAGAGCCCTGTCTAGGGCCACAGTTTGTGTACCCCTGATCTAGAGACTGTTACCATTCACTAATATGCAACTATAAAATTACAATAAAAGTCCATTTATTAGAAATATTGTATTCATGTTAACTTGAGGAAGAAAACTTACTAGGAGGCTCTGTTTTGTTTACTAAAAATAACGACTCTCTACATTAAATGAAAGTTTCTCTCAGGACTTAAAAAAGAAAGATCTTTCAAGGAAGCTGTCATAAAGGCATTGGAATAAATGGCACAAGTAAAATCAAAAACAAATGAAGAAATATGATGGGAAACGGAAACACACACACACACACACCACCACCACCACCACTAGGACCGTCCAGAGCTCTTATGGGTCTGTAGATGAACTTATGAATTCTTTTGTGGGTCCCATCTTTTAAATAAAGTTTGTTAATTCCAATTTTTCCTTCTGCCTCCTGAGGGGCCCCTAAAGGCTTTGGGTCTTGGGAATTAATTTTAGTCCCACCACCTCCCACAATCCCTCGACGGCCTTCACGCGCGCACACCCACACACCACAACAATTTAATCTAGCGCTAAACACGAAAAGGAAACGCCTAGAGAGATTTAGTTGCAATAGTCAATCACACTCCATGGACTGGGGCATATGTCTGCAGTAAGTGTAAGTCTGTTCAAAAAGAAACGGGATCCAAGTCATCAAGCTGTGCACACAAATATATTGAATGAATCAAGCTATCCAGCACATTTTCTCAACGTTTCATTTGATATCTCAACAATAATAATACTTTCAATGATATTTGCACAAGTTATACATGCAAGTGTTACTTTTCTTCCGGAACATTTTTATTTATGAACCCATTTCTTTAATCGACTTGTCTTAAAGTAAAATTAAATAAAGTGAGACAGCCACAGTTCCTAGCGTATGAAAAAAAATGTATTCTTTCATAAACGGGGAGAAATGACTGAGGAGACAAGCCAAAATTACTTAACCCGTACAAAGCGCACGCTAGGGGAAAAAAATTATAACAGCCCGCCATGGGTTGAAGGATTGTTCTGAGACATAACACCGACAACAACATTCAGGCAGGAAAGCATGGTAATTGGGAGACAGGATCGCTGCCGATCAATGGTGATTGGGTTATGTAAGAACCAATTCCGGTTAGCTAATGGGTCTAGCCATCACTCAAGTCGCCTACGTTAGCGTGCCCGCAAAGATTTTAGGAAAAGCTAACTGACAAATTACTGAGGCCGCCCAAGTGGACCAGCCAGTGAGAGTAAGGCTAACAGTATGACAGCCTCTGTTACCCTAGTCTAACTTGTCCGTCTTCCCCACTATGACAGCCTCTGTTACCCTAGTCTAACTTGTCCGTCTTCCCCACTATGACAGCCATGTTACCCTAGTCTTTGTCCGTCTTCCCCACTATAACAGCCATGTTACCCTAGTCTTTGTCCGTCTTCCCCACTATGACAGCCTCGTTACCCTAGTCTAACTTGTCCGTCTTCCCCACTATGACAGCCATGTTACCCTAGTCTTTGTCCGTCTTCCCCACTATGACAGCCATGTTACCCTAGTCTAACTTGTCCGTCTTCCCCACTATGACAGCCATGTTACCCTAGTCTAACTTGTACGTCTTCCCCACTATGACAGCCATGTTACCCTAGTCTTTGTCCGTCTTCCCCACTACGACAGCCATGTTACCCTAGTCTTTGTCCGTCTTCCCCACTATGACAGCCATGTTACCCTAGTCTTTGTCCGTCTTCCCCACTATGACAGCCTCGTTACCCCGAGCTTGTCCATCTTTCCCACTGTGATAGCCTCGCTATCCTAGTCTGTCTTACCCGCTTTTCTCATACAATACAGCAGAATTTTATGTAGAAATGGCAGATTAGCGGGTTCTTTTCGTGCATAAGTATTTATTATGCAGAGCTTGCTGGATAGCGAGTTCCGATAACGAATTCACCTCTTATTAATGCACATGAAATCCACAGAAATATTAGATAGTAGACAGTGTTTTCAGCATTTAAAACAAATCCACAGAAATATTAGGTAGTAGACAGTGTTTTCAGCATTTAAAACAAATCCACAGAAATATTAGATAGTAGACAGTTTTCAGCATTTAAAACAAACACATGAAATCCACAGAAATATTAGATAGTAGACAGTGTTTTCAGCATTTAAAACAAACCCAAAGAACATGGAAGTTAGCACAAGTTTAAAATGACAGGTGACTGTGCATCTTACAGGCACGCTCAGCAAAGTTAGTGCAAAATGTTAGTATTACTTTTATTTACTAAATATTATTATTATTATTATTTTTTGGGAGGGGGGAGTAGGGGCATACCCTTTCTGGAAAGCGGGGAATCGCTGTTAGAAAAAGGAACAGGTGACTTGTAAGACTTGCGGATATTTAATGAACGCATTCCTAACTTATTTTATCTCAGAGAGATTATGACTTTTCTTACATGGCTGGGGAAATGACTTTCTGCTACAGGTTGAATGCCTGACTCATAAACTATCGTCACTATGGATTTTAAACTAAACAATTTCAACTATCATTAAGTGCATGGTGTTTAAGCTCCATAATTTCAACTATCGTCGTATGCCGATGGTTTTTAACGGCAACAAATTAAACATCACAGGTCGATAACTTTTAACCCGATCAATTTAACTTATCATCGGTTGATGATTTCTTAACCTTTACAATCTCGTGGTTTTCAACTTCTACAATTTAAACTATCGCAGGTTGGTGTTTTATAGCCTCTATGATACTTAAAGGATTTTACAAAAAAAAACCCAACTGAAGTAAATACTAGATAAAGCATCTTCCAATTATGATTAACAAGCTAGTAAATTAAGAAAGAAAAAAATCGTTTTACCTAATACTTAAATAAACAGACATTACATATAATTTGTAGAAAACTATGTTCAAGAAAACCATTATAATTAAGCCTAAAAACATAAAACAAAAAGGATTTACTAACGAACATCTGAAGAAGAAATAGCAATCCTAGACGTAAAAAATGTCGAGGCCCGTCAAGAAATAAGCAAAACTAGAAGGTAAAACATCACACAACTGTACAAGATTGCTCCACACACATATTTCCTATTCCAAGCAGACATACAATGACGTCACTAGTGGCGGAGTCAGGTACACGCACACTTCGTACATCTCTGGTAAGATACTGCTCTGCCGTTTGCCGCGCTCTGAAACCAGCCGTTAACGTAAAATGCTTAGCAGCCACGCCATGTCCCCAAAACGCCCTGTGTACAGGTCGTGTCAAGTAAACAGAAAATGGAAACAGTATTATGTTCCGCAAACAAACACTGATCACAAAAAAAAACTGGACCGCAATGTCACACTCAAACATGAACTCAACTGTGTGAATGCGGCCTAATACCAATAAAGCTTACGCCAAAGAAAGAGGAGACCGCCAGTCATTTCGCTGTACTACACCCGAAACAGAAATGCAGTTCGAATAAGAAAACAGGAAAGGAGCAAGGGGGTTAGGGAAGATGACACAATAGCCTGAGAAACTGGAAAGATGATCCTAATTTGCAATTAGAACAATATTAATGGTTCACACTCTTGACTGGAAAAGATGATCCTAATTTGCAATTAAAACAAAATTAGTGGTTCACACTCTTTACTGGAAAAGAGAGAAGTGATCACGTTTGTTTAACAGCATATTTCATTGACTGCAACCTACTACAAACACTGCTATAGCACTCGCAAGCACGCACACATACACGTACACACACATACACGTACGCACACACACACGTACGCACAAGGCCGAAGCACAACGACGGCAGACGTCAAGTCCAAGACGTGGAGACTTTTGACAGAGGAAAGGAGATGGAAGAGGCATTCTGCAGAGGGAGGAGGGTGAAGGGGTAGGAGGGGAGACGCTAAATGAAACATGCAGGAAAGGAACGCAAAATGCAACAACGAAAACCGTCTGCTGGGGGTGGGGACACGTTAAGGCCCAAAAGCCTAACACAAACAAAATCAAGCCAGGTATAAAAGGGATTTCGGAATTTATATTTCGTTTACCGAATTGGTTCCCTTCACATTCCATTGGCGAGTCTCTAAATAGGAATATCGCTGCTTTGTAAAACTATTCGCCCCGAATGATAGCATAATGAATGTCAGATGCTCTGAGAAAGACAAGTGTGTACTAGATGCATACCATGCGTCTAAGCGATAAGAAAGTTGTATTTTCAGAAAGGAGAGCCTTTTACAAACTCGAATGCGGACAGGCATTTTGGCAAATTGCTTGTAATTATTTCAGACAGATCAGCAATAAGCACCCCCCCCCTCTCCGTACATAGCAAAATATTAGTCAAAAAGGTACTGTTAACTACTCAAAGTACTGTTCACAACGTTACTTTTGGCTACTCAAATCCAGGTCACACCGCTGCTATTGACTACTCAAACCACTAGTCTCAAGGTTACTATTGGTTATTCAAACCAGTAGTCATAAAGTTGTTGTTGGTTATTCAAACCACCAGTCACAACGCAACGGTTGGGAACTCAAACCAGTAAACGGTACTGCTGACTACTCGAACTAGTGGTCACAACTCAAACTACTGGTCACAATGCTGTTGGATGCTCAAACTACTGGTCACAATGCTCTTGGTTACTCAAAATGACAACTGCACTGTTTCTATTACCTTATTTCTTATTTACTCAGTAGTGATGCACCAATCGACAGTAAAGGATAAGAGAAATTCATTCAATAAGTGTATGTTAAATTGGAATGTTTTATCTTATATTTAAAAAAAAAAAAACTCTCTCATACTCTCTCCCTCAAATACACACACGAAATACAATGTCTATATCTTTCACGAGCATAAAGTTATTGTTTTGGAGTAATAACGGAGTTATCACTCTTAGTAATATTTAATAGAGTTATCGTTCCCAATAATAGTGGAGTTATCGCAAGACTGATGCTAACTTACGCCGACTGTTGAAATAAAAAATGAAGTTGGGAGGCTAGCTGTCTGCAAGGAAGTTAGTAACAACATGCAATAAACAGTTATAACGAAATGAAGCATGCAAATTAGAGTAAAAATAATAGAGAACACAAAAAACAGAACGAAATGAAGCAAGCAAAAAAAACAATAGAGAACAACAACAACAACAACAAAAAACGCTAGCGCCTTGTGAAGCACGCTCAAAAAGGCCTAAGGTAGGTCTGTATAAGTAGGCACAGTGACAAATCACATACGAACCTACAACATCAAATTAAATGGGGGGAGGGGGCGCATCCGACAAGCTGATTTCGCGCTCACGAGCCCACAGAGCATACAATAGAACTAGAGTAGACCTGACTGATTAAGCACTGCAACTTATCATATACGAACCGTAACTTAGCACGCTCAATAGACCTACAATAGATCTGGCTAGCTAAGCAATGTAACTTAACACACACGAAGCACGCTCAATAGACCTACAATAGATCTGGCTAGCTAAGCAATGAACTTAACACACACGAAGCACGCTCAATAGACCTACAATAGATCTGGCTAGCTAAACAATGTAACAACACACACGAAGCACGCTCAATAGACCTACAATAGATCTGGCTAGCTAAGCAATGTAACTTAACACACGAAGCACGCTCAATAGACCTACAATAGATCTGGCTAGCTAAGCAATGAACTTAACATACACGAAGCACGCTCAATAGACCTACAATAGATCTGGCTAGCTAAGCAATGTAACAACACACACGAAGCACGCTCAATGGACGTACAACAGAGACGTTTGGCTAAACAATGTAAACTTATGACAAAGTTCAGTACCACAACCAGCTTTTTTTATCAATTCTTACGAGGCTGATGGTTACATGGTGCCAGCTTGTAAAATCCCCGCTTCCTCCTATTTTATGTAGGTGTATGTAACTTCAACAGAAAGATTGTACTACCCTTAAAAACAAGCACACAAACAAACCAAAAAAAAAAAAAAAAAAAAAAAGAAACCAAACCACCGGCGGCCATTTATAGTTAGGCATCTTTATAAGTCCCTGTATTGACCCCTTTCTCATGCACCCGCTTCAACTTAGTAGGTGGTCCCGGCTTACTCAAGAGTACAGGTGATAAAGGAAAGAGGTAGGGTCGTATGGGTGCTGTTTTCTTCATACATTTCACATGTTGTTAATCTTAAACAGAAGACAATTTAAAATTTATGGGATGCGACTGGAGATAAAAGTGACGGTGTGTTTATTTTACGCATAACTTGGTGAGCTGCACGACTGCCAATAGCGGATATTTGGGACGGGTACCACGTGCACACAGTTCTGCGGATGTCCACATGTCAGGTGGAAATTGTTTAAGAAAACCCACAAACACACCTAACATAGCATACTGGACATCATTATTTTAAAAACTCAAAGAACAGGATGGACTGAAACAGTATCAAACAATACAAACACTGACAGAAAGGTTAGATTCTGACAAGTGACTCCGATTCATCAGCAGACAGGTGATCCCAAGAGGTTAAATTCGAGGAAACAACAACACAGGCGACGCAAAGAGATTAGACTTATAAAAATGACTTTGAGGTCATACTTTAGAAGTTATTCAAAGGTACAGAGGTGACAAAGAGGATAAACTATGAGAAGTGACTTAAGGGAAAGAGTGGCTAGTTTTAATATAATGACTCACCGAGATGACGCAGAAAGACTAGACTTTAAAAAGTGACACAGAGATGACATAGAGAGGCTAAACTCTGAGAAATGACCGACAGAAATGACTTAGAGAGATTTGAAGTGGTCTACAGGTAGAGAGGTGATTTATGGAGCGTAGGCTCTGAAAAAGTAACTCAAAGGCGACGCAGAGAGGTTGGTATAAGAAATGACTCGGAGAGGTGCTGCAGATAGGCTTGATTCTAATAAGTTACTCACTCATCTGTCTTAGAGAGATTGAATCATGGGAAGTGACGTCGGGAAGTTAGACTGATAAATATATGACACAGGTTGAGAGGTGACGTAGTGAGGCTAAGTTCACAGACAATAACTAGACATCAAGTTCATTAATTCAAATATGTCACCATTCGGGACTTTGAATAAACAGTAAAAAGGCATTTAATTAACTCCGTTTTATTAAAAGAAACATTCCAGTCGATCACAATCAGAGACAGACAATCTTTAAATAAGTGCACAGCAAACTCTCTGGGAAACACGAGAAGAAAGTTAAGAAAACACAATAAAGAAAAGAACACAAAACAACATCGCCCTCGGCACGTGAAATCAACACTCAGAACAACCATATGTAATTACAAACGACACTGGACTGCCCTCGTGAAAATGCAGTTCGGGTGTTTCTGCACACATACTGACATAGGGATTTTAAACACTCAAATGTTTATTTTAATTGAAAGGGGTGTGTATCGAGAGAGTTTACCTGAAAAAGCGATAGGGATTGGCAAGACCATGCATGAAAGTAAATTGGAAACGAGGCTTAGTAGGGAAGGGGTTTTGAAACTAATTAGGAAATATGCAAATTATGGTATGGGTGGGTTTTGCTTCTACTAGTTTCAAATAATACACGCCTTCCAATAAGAATTAAACAATATTAAGTAAAAAGATTTTATCTATCTATCTATCACACAGCCATCTAATGTTATTTATTAACTAAGAGAAGATTAAATACTCTGTGACCAATCATGTTTTTGAAGGTGACCGTAGTCTGACTGACTTAAGTAGTCTCCCTTTCTTAGAAGGCAGTGACAACTCGTTTGCACTGACTCAGACAACTCTGTGCAGGGAGATAAAAATGTTCCGGCAAAACGTGGTCATGTTGAGTTCTGTCACGCCCCAAATATGCATTCGGAATAAGATGTAGCTACATCTGTCGCAGAACTGAAAGCAGACAAAAATTCTACCCACTCACAAATTCCAGTACAAAGACTAACTTTACTGTCATTTCTCCTTGTTACAAAGCGATGCACACATTGGGATCTGCAAATATTATTTTCTAATTTAATTTCCTGCTTGTACGTCTTTCTACGCGACTGTACTCCTCCCCCCACCCCACCCCACCCCCACACACTCCCAACAAACCATGTTTACGTATGTGTACACACACCCTAACTCCATTTCTGGCACGGGACTGAGCTAGTTACCTCGCCATCTGTGACTGCTGGCTTAAGACTTTCCTTGTCATTCTGTCACATTTTCTTTCTAAACAAAGGTCACGCGGGACTCGATCTGTAGCCGTACAGTGCAAATGCATGCTAATCGCGAAGGTAAATGAATATTCGGTTGACACAAGTGGACAGAAGGGACGCGTTAACTGTCACAGGGGCGACTTGTCAGAGACAGCGTTGAAAAAGAAAACTTACTGAAAGTGCACTCTTATTGCTCTCGGAATTCAAGGCGATGACCCCAAACATGACCAAGGGATTACTGGCCATCTCACCCCTTTATAAAACTACAAGAAAAAGATGAACACCAATTCCACGAGGTCAAGCACTGGCGCCTAAATATGATGGATGATAGATTCTACAAGTATTAGTCCAGTTGACTGTGTTCGTGGGAACGCTAAGTAGAAATTCAGAGGTAAAAGTGGCTGTGTTCATGTAACGCTAGGTAGGAATCGAGATGTAGTGGTTAGGCTGTTCAAGGTAACGCTAGGTAGGAATCAAGATGTAGTGGCTAGGTTGTTCAAGGTAACGTACTTAAGAAATCGAGATGTTAAAACGTCGGAAAGGATAGTCTAGCGCAGTGGTTTTCAACCGCCCTAGTCGACAGAAATAGTTCTTGCCGCTAAACAAATATATAAAACTAGAGGCTATACCGCTTTCGGATAACACCATTCAGAGGAGAAATGTTAACATGGACATGGCCGCCGATATTGAAGAGCAAGTTGTAGAGGGGATACAGAAATCGAGATGTTAACATGGCCATGGCCACCGATATTGAAGAGCAAGTTGTAGAGGGGATGCAGAAATCGAGATGTTTTGCGATTCAACTTCATGAATCAACTGACGTTTAAGTAACCACGCTATTCTACTTTGCTTCGTGAAGATGAAAACTTAAGGGAAGTTGCTGCCTTGACTTACCTGGACGGACCATTACTTCAGAGATATTTAGTGCTCTCGATGAGTATTTCAAGCGAAGGACTTAGACTGGGGCAAATGTGTCGGAGTGTGTATGGACGGTGCTGTGAGCATGACCGGACATTGCTCATGTGCAGCTGCAAAAATAAAGCACGTTGCACATAAATTTTGTCCACTCACTCTATGATCTACCGGGAGTACGGGAGCACCTAACTGCAAATAAGCTTTCTACTGAACACTGTGATCAATAACATGGTGATCAGAAATAATTATTTTAGTCGAGCTATGAACTCCAAGCTGTTCTTGACACAGTGTGAGGGTACGGACTCTCAAAACCACCATCACCATGCAAAAGTGAGGTGGCTGTCGAGAGGAAAGGTTCTTTCGCGCCTTGTCGAACTGAGGGAAGAAGTAAAGCAGTTTGTGCGAGAGCGAAATTCTGCCCTAGTAGAACCTTTCTTGGATGAGGAATGGATGGCTAAACTCTGCCCTAGTTGAGCCTTTGTTGGATGAGGAATGGATGGCTAAACTCTGCCCTAGTAGAGCCTTTGTTGGATAAGGAATGGATGGCTAAATTCTGCCCTAGTAGAGCCTTTGTTGGATGAGGAATGGATGGCTAAACTCTGCCCTAGTAGAGCCTTTGTTGGATGAGGAATGGATGGCTAAACTTCCGTATATGGCGGACATATTTAGCCTTCTGAATCTGCTTAATATTTCTCTTCAGGGGTTTTGGACAATTATTTTTACTGAAAAATAAGACGGATGCGTTCAAGAAGAAGCTTTCTCTTTGGGATAGTCGCGTACAAGAGGAAAACAGAGAAATGGTTCCACTTTTGCAAGAATTTTCTTTTATTGCTGCTGACGGCAACCGGAAAGTAATATTCAGTATAATAAGTCAACATTTAAGAGTGTTAGATGAATACTAATCAGTATTTACTATTACCCATTTGATGATCTTCGTAAAGGTAACCTATGGATTAATAATCCCTTCATGGAAGATGTCAACTCAAATGCACTTAATCCTCGTGAAAAATAATACCTGGTTGAGTTGTCTTCTGATGTCAAACCATAAAATGCAATCATTGTCTCAATTTTAGATATCACTGGAAAAAAATATCCATCTCTCAGTTACAGAGCTATTAAATCGTTGGTTGCATTTTCGACTACCTATTTGTGTGGGAAGACTTTTTCAACCCTATCAGTCCAAAAAACCAGAGAAACCGAATGGATATTAATGCAGCAGCTCGTCTCTCAGAAACAATGCTGCAGTCACGGTTATCAAATATTTTAGCAAAGAAGCAGCAGCAGATTTCGCACTAACTTCATTTGAATTATATATTGCTTTCTTAAAAGTTCAAGACATTCTATTATTAGCATGTCTGTTTACTCCTTGGTTTCTGGTTATTCTAAATAACTGCAGAATTTTAATGTATAATATTAGATTTAAAAGCTAATACACAAAATAGTAAATAAATAATGGTTTTTATTTCAGCCTTAGAGGTCGGCGAAATATTTCTATTTTCACCGGTCCGCAGGTGTGAAAAGGTTGAAAACAATTGGTCTAGTGCGCGTGCTTGTATGAAAGAGATTGTCTTCGGTAATTAGCCTTGAAGAATATTTTTATTTGTAGGTCAAGGCCCTTCAACAAGGGTAGTGAAGTAAAAAAAACTTTCATACAACCAAAACATACACACGAACATACACACTCTCTCTCAGAACAACAGTTAAGGCCATATATTCTGTCGTAATTAATTATTTAATTAATTTATATGTTCAAAACACTCGTCATCTAGTGAATATGAGATAATCACATACATGTATTTAACATTGCATTCTGCATTTTTAGTGCTTTTAAGCAAATCACAGCCAAGTTTCAATACACTCATGTACACTTACAACGAGAAGAAAGTGAGAGAAAACGAGAGAGTTCCTTTGGTGTTATTAAGCTCCAAAGTGTCAGAATACACACACACTAACATATGAATGAGAAATGTACATGAATGTAGATTTTATTTCATTACGGCACTACTGTCCAGGCTCCAGATGCATATGTATTTTCAGTTTTGAGTTGCTAAACTCATTTAAATGCATAACCGTAAACAATCGAATGTCTTGTTCCAATGCATTCAGGCGTACTCGATCCTATGACTGGAAATAATAATAACAACAATACATGTACACACTGCATGGAATTTGGTATCAACACTGAAACTAACCTATTTGAATGCTGAATTATTTCAATTTTAAAAAAACCCACACTTTATCTCTCCTCCCATCTGCCCACCCCAACACCTTCCTATCTCGTACACCCGCTCTGCCGGCTAATACACGCTGCGTCTATGACTGAAGCTAATCTGACCAGTCATGCAGCAAGCATACCTTGTTGTCGTGTACCCGCACCCCCACATCCTCGTACGTCTAACTGGGACGGTACAAAGAAGTAATTATCACCTCTGAACTTGGGATGCCATCTTACCTAGCGCCTGCCAGCTACAAAGTTGGAGAAGGAGAGAGGAAGTGAGGCCCCCAAACTGTTCACAGTGAAAGCGTGGGCCTTGTAGTTGATAAGGTAATCGAGTCCACGTCACCACCATTTACTGGAGCAATAAAACTCTGGAACACATCCTACATACTTCACACACAAAGTGCAGTAGAGCGTTTGCTTGTAAACAGAATGTTCAGATTACAACTCTAGACTTGGAGAGCACAACATATCTGAAATACAAACACTAGACATGGAAATGACAACATTACAGAAATACAAACACTAAACTTAGAGACCACAAAGCAGTGAAATACAAACACTAAACTTAGAGACCACAAAGCACTGAAATACAAACACTAAACTTAGAGACCACAAAGCAGTGAAATACAAACACTAGACTTAGCGGTGTTTGAGTTTGAAAATTCTCATCACAACATACTGAAATACAAACTTTTAGCCGTACAACTAACTGTTAAAGGAACCATGAGACATGAGAGTTTGAAAACAGATGCTAGACCTGAAGTTTGAATGTTGAAATCACAGAATACTGAAACAGCAGTACAGTGGCGTTTTACAGAAATAGATGGAATATCCTGACACATAAGACTAATGAAATATAATAGATACAGTTCTAAGATGACGTAATCGATGACTTCTAGTATAGTACATATAAACACAAGGAAATATATCTTACTGATATACTTGTAAAACCATAATTGTCGTCAGATGACGTAATCGGTGACTTCTAGTATAGTACATATAAACACGAGGTACCAATATACTTGTAAAACCATAATTGTCGTCAGATGACGTAATCGGTGACTTCTAGTATAGTACATACAAACACAAGGAAATATATCTTACTGATATACTTGTAAAACCATAATTGTCGTCAGATGACGTAAATGGTGACTGCTAGAATTACTAAGTACAAATATAATTATCTCACCACTTTAACTATAATTGTTTTAAGATAACAAATCTGATGGTAGTAAACACAAACGTGCTATGACCCGTGTGAGAAAAAGCAGACATACAAGCACGTGCCTGTTTTATCGTAGGTAATATTATTCAATGGTGACGAAACAAAAATGACATACAATTACATTCTATTTTACTATTGGTGACCTTTATTTAATTGTGACGTAATGCATACAAAAAGGTATATGCATGCTTTATTTAAGGTAAAATTATTTACTTCTAGCCTCACCCTTCTGAGTAAATGTCACGTGTATATGTCAATGATGATATTAAAAAAAAAAATATTATCATTAACTCACACTCATGAAGTTTAATTCCATCTGACACTCACCCCCCAAAAAAAAAAAAAAAAAAAAAAAACCCAACAAAAAACCAACCCACCAAACAAAAACACGGGGGTTTATTAAAACAAATCACTCAAAATAAAGTGTTATTTGAGGTGATGTGGTTATATTATGGTTTATTAAAACAAATCACTCAAAATAAAGTGTTATTTGGGGTGATGTGGTTATATTATGGTTTATTAAAACAAATCACTCAGAATAAAGTGTTATTTGGGGTGATGTGGTTATATTATGGTTTATTAAAACAAATCACTCAAAATAAAGTGTTATTTGAGGTGATGTGGTTATATTATGGTTTATTAAAACAAATCACTCGAGTGTTATTTGAGGTGATGTGGTTATATTATGGTTTATTAAAACAAATCACTCAGAATAAAATGTTATTTGGGGTGATGCATGTGAAAGACTATTGAGACAGTGCCTAAATCAGGTTACATAGAAATTATTATGGCTTATATCTAATAACTCCATTTCTGTTCGCTGATAAGAATTATCCTGTGATTTGTATCGACACTATTGTTGAATTGTGTTTTGGGATATAAGACTGTATAGTTATAAAAGTTACTTGAATGTGGTTTCATGGAGATATTGATGTCAAGTGATCTTTTTCATTGTATTTGTCATTTGTATATTTGATCGTTGATTTAATACATTTATTATTTACTAAAATTTATTGACCATATTGATATACTTATGTTGCAGAAGAAAGTAGGTGGATGGATGGGGACTCGCTAAATATAGATTAACAACGGATTTGTCTTCTCCTTTAGTAAGAAGTTTTTCACATATGGAAATAATATGTGACGATAAATATTTGTCTTTAATGTGGAAAGAGAAAAAGGTTACAGTGCCCACATATCCGCCATTTGAGAGACAAGTGGTGTCTTCTGGAGAATAACAAATTAAGATTCTCATCACTTGTAATTAGTTACTGGTGATTAATTAATTATTATTAATAATAATAATTAGGTAGGTGGTGTTGGTGCCACAAATAAATAATTATATATTGTTTTGTATGATTGACTAAACATATAATTGGATGTTGCCAGACCGGAGAAAGAGGTAAACTACTTAGTGTTTACACTTGTTTACAAATAGAAATGATCCCTTAAATGACGTCCGCATTCTCTTCACATATTAATATAATCAATGATAATTTCACTGGCCAGTAGAGGATGGGGGCCACTACAGAAAGGTATACTATGAATAGAGGCACAATCAAGTACATCGTTACAGAAAAGCAAGAGGACACAGACAAGCACACAGTTAAGAAAAGTAAGGCACAGACAAGCACACAGTTAAGAAAAGTATGACACAGACAATTACATGAAATCACAGAAAATAAGACACAGACAAGCTCACACTTACAGCAAAAAAGTAAGACAGAGATAAGTATATAGTTACAGAAAATTAAAGAGGACACAGACAAGTACATAATCACAGAAAAGTAAGACACAGACAAGCACATAATCACAGAAAAGTAAGACACAGACAAGCATACAGTTACAGAAAAGTAAGAGGACACAGACAAGTACATAATCACAGAAAAGTAAGACAAAGACAAGCACACAGTTACAGAAATGTGCACTTTGGATGAAGACTTCGACAAGTACAGCGTTAGAGAAAAGTAAACTTAGAATGAGAACATAAACAAGTATAGCGTTAGAGAAAAGTAAACGTAGAATGAGAACATAAACAAGTACAGCGTTAGAGAAAAGTAAACTTAGAATGAGAACATAAACAAGTATAGCGTTACCGAAAGGTAAACTCTGAACGAGGGCATGGATAAGTACTCTTTGAATCAGAACAATACACTATAAATGTCACTTACAAGAGCATACTGAAAGAGCTCATAAATAATTACAGTATTTTAAAAGACTCGAAAAAAAAATTAACTTAAAAATATATATGTTAATGAATCGAATAACTGCAATACTGAAAGACTTTTAATGCACTTGATCAGAGAAAAATCCAGGTGGAGGTAATAAAACACGAACCCGAGTTTCTCAACTGTGGCGCTCTGAATGGTTCAATTAATTAAACTGAGAAAGGGGCATGTGTTGGAAACAAGACCTATCGTCTGAAACAAACGATTCTTACAAGTCCCACCAGAAACACATTACACCTCCGCATTCTGATAGGATCGGTTACCTGTGAACTTTAACGAAGCGCAAGAAGCCAATGAAAATAGTTTGGCTTTTTCTTAAGGGAGAAAAAAACTTTAACCAACCCTGATTGTGGAACGACTTTTTATTCTTCATTTAATCGAGGTAAGGTTTATTTTAGGAAATTCATGGAAATCCAATCGCTGTTTGTTATAATTTAGAAAGGAACAACAAGCAAACATTACACGGCCATCTCAAGGGGTAAATAAGGGAGAGTCTTTTCACCCAAACGAAGTACGCTTTCCAAAATGACATCTTGCAGTATTACATAGTGTCATTGTATCAGTTCCGATGTCTGCAGTGTTGTTACAAACATTATGATTTTGGTAGTAGCCACAAGAATTTATCAATGTCAGTATTTCTCAGTGGCTGGTTGAAATGTTTCTTCCAGCAGTTGCTAGTTTATTAATTCACATGGTCATTGGTTCATTTAGCCATTAGTCGTGCCGGCAAAACTAGCATAGTCAAAAAACCCAATCAATCAATCGGTCAGTGAAGTAGTGGTTAGAACCGTTAATGGGTGAACAAGTGCGTCCCAGACCAGAGATCTCTCTGTATTGCCTCGAGTACACAAATCACGCACACGCTAGTCCCCAGATTGACATCTATGTCAGTGTCACATCTGCCATCTGTGAAATGGCAAATATCTCTTGTCATCTCGAGTGAAGTCGTTACTTAGGAGCTCGTCTCCCGACAATGAAACAAGTAGTTCCACGCCTGCTTTCAAAGTAATTTCGACTGTAAATCTCCAGGTTATCGTCCTTGTAACAATTCAGATGTATCTGGTCTCCAGTGTGTAAAGTGTTCATGCTTATGTAGAAAAGAAATGACGTAATATCTGGTCTCCAGTGTGTAAAGTGTTCATGCTTATGTAAAAAAGTAATGACGTAATATCTGATCTCCAGTGTGTAAATTGTTCATGCTTATGTAGAAAATAATGACGTAATATCTGGTCTCCAGTGTGTAAAGTGTTCATGCTTATGTAGAAAAGTGACGACGTAGTTTAACTGCGGCAGATGTAATTCTCCTTTTCATACTGCCTCATTTCTTCTTGTTGTTGCGCACACTCTAGATGTGCATATTGTTGCAGCGGCTGTGTATGCTGTCGTTGATGTTGTTGTACATGTAACTTGCTAACTGGTGTAATATTTTACCGTTAATCCATTTTGAAAATGTCAGTCACGGGCAGCCTTGAGTGCAGAGGCATAAACATGAAGATGTAACCTCTGACCCATTGTATACATTGACTTCCGGCCAACAGGGTACTCCGGACGCGCTTTTGGCTGTTGTTCTCCGAAACAATACCGTGTATGATGATGCATTCATGACGTCAGGAAATTAAAATGCATTAGAAGTGGGCGTGCTGATGATCTACTACAATGGGTTTCAACATTTTTAAATCTGCGGACCAGCGAAAATTGGGAGAAATATTACGCGGACCGCTAAGGCAGAAATAAAAACCATTATTTATACAGTATTGTGTATAAATTTAAAAAAAAATACTGTAACATGAAAATTCTATAGTTATTTAAAATAACCAGAAACCGAGCAGTAGACAACATTGCTAATAATAGAACGTCTTAAACTTTTGAGAAAGCAATATTTAATTCAAATAAAGTTAGAAATAAGACCAACAATTTAATAGCTTTGTAACTGTGAGATGGATATTCTTTTTTTCTTAGTGCTATCCAAAATTGAGACAATGATTGCATTTTGTGTTTTGTCACCAGTGACATCAGAAGATAACTCGACAGGTTTTCTTTTCCACGAAGATTAGTAAGTGCGCGTGAGTTGTTCTTCCATGAAGGGATTATTAATCCAGAGGCTACCTTTACAAGTATCCTTATATGGGTAATAATGATAAAAGTTTTGAGCTAACACCTTAAACGTTGATTTATTTATACTGAATATGACTTTCCGGTTGACGTCAGCAGCAATAAAAAAAATTCTTGCAAAAATGGAAACATTTTTCTATCTTCTTGTACGCGACTATCTCAAAGAGCCACCAGCTTTTTGAATGCATCCGTCTTATTTCTCAGTGTAAAAATATTTGTGCAAAACCCCTGAAGAGAAATATTAAGTTCGATGAGAAGGCTAAATATGTCCGCCATATACAGAAGTGTAGCCATCCATTCCTCATCCAACAAAGGCTCCACTAGGGCAGAGTTTCGCTCTCGCTTAAACTGCTCTACTTCTTCCCTCAGCTCGACAAGGTGTGAAAGAACCCTTCCTCTCGACAGCTACCTCACTTCTTCACGGAGAAGGACATGGTGTTGGTAGTCCAAACTCTCACACAGTGTCGAGAACAGCCTGGAGTTCATAGCTCGACAACGAATTTCATCTATCATCTTCACCAATTCATTCATCTATCATCTTCACCAATTCATTCGTCATAGTGTTCAGTAGAAAGCTTATTTGCAGCCAGTTGCTCCCGGTGGATCATACAGTGAGTGGACAAAATTTCTGGATGAGCAACGTCACTTTATTTTCGCAGTTACACCTGAGCGATGTCCAGTCATGCTCGCAGCACCGTCCATACACACTCCGATACATTTGCCCCAGTCTAAGTCCTGCACTTGAAATACTCATCAAGAGCACTAAATATCTCTGAACTCGTGGTCACTTGAAATACTCATCAAGAGCACTAAATATCTCTGAACTAATGGTCCGTCCAGGTAAGTCAAGGCAACAAAGAAGTTCTTCCCTAAAGTCTTCATCCTCACTCTACCTCACGAAGCACGGTTACTCACGTCAGTTGATGCATCAAGTTGAATAGCAAAACATCTCGGTTTCTTTATCCCCTCTACAACTTGGCTCTTCAATATCGGTGGCCATGTCAACAATTCTCCTCTGAATGGTTCTGTCCGAAAGCGGTATAATCTCGTTTTATATGTGTTAAACTGCAATAATCTTTTCACGGACCGGCAGGAAATTTCTGTGGACTGGCATTTGAATACCACTGCTTTACCGTAGGCGGGGCCCGCAATAAATCTAGGACCTGACAAATGAAAAGATGACACTGACTCAAGACATGGGGTGAACAACACAAATAACTCAGAAGCATCTTTAACGGAGACTGGCGGTACTTAAATTATATAATAAGCAGGAAGCGTGTTGATATTCTTTCTGTGTCGTTATTTATTCAATACTACTGCTACAAAGGAAAACACACAAAGAAAAATGCACTACTTTCTAATTATAAAAGTTTAAAAAGTAATAATAAGATGAATTATAGTGTTATCATCTTGTCTCTAAAGTTAAATCTCAATTTTTAATGCCTACATTTACAGCACTAAAAGTCTATGAGGAATTCTGACTTTACCTTAGTATATATGACGAAAGGAAGGATACTTTGGTCGCTACATCGTGGTCTTTGAATAGTCGTGAAAAAACAGACACCCCTCTCTCCCAATACAAAGAGAGGAAGAGACATCTAATCATACAGATTAGAAGATTATAGCTACATGAACTAGCAGGCAAACAGACGGGTTAATGACCAGATATTCTCCAAAAAAGAAAGGTAGTTAAAAGACAGATGAAATAAAAAGAAAAAATTAATATAGAAAGACAGATGGTAGTTAGACATCTAAACGCACACACAGATGGATGGGTGGACGGACAAAGAGAGAAAGAGAATACAGTATCTGAGTTCGGGTGGGATATACAGAATTTAACACCCATACCTAGAAGAATGGAGAGAATAAAGACATGTAGATAGAGAGATAGACAGAATTTAATACCCATACCTAGAAGAATGGAGGGAATAAAGACATGTAGATAGAGAGAGAGAGACAGAATTTAACACCCATACCTAGAAGAATGGAGGGAATAAAGACATGTAGATAGAGAGAGAGACAGAATTTAACACCCATACCTAGAAGAATGGAGGGAATAAAGACATGTAGATAAGAGATAGACAGATAGATGATAGATAATCAGAAAGAAAGACAAATAGGTAGACTGTTGAAAGGCAAACAAATTCAGCAACACAACTACAGGTAAATAAAAATATACAGTACATACCACAGAATATTTTCACTTGAACAAGGAAAGATAGCAAAATGTACAATAGGTCAAGGTCTATCCGAAAAAGAAATCCAATATCAGGGTATTTTTCAACTGCTGCAGACTCAGACCAGGCCTGTATCTGGCACAACTGTCTGCGAGAAAATCGCAAGTCCTGAATAATGCCGGAACTTCTAAATCAATAATTTTTCATCAACATTGAGAACAATGGTTCACTGTTAGAACAACATCTAAGGTTTATAAGAATTGATGAAACGACATACAGTATGGGCAGTTGGATTAGTTGAAGAGTAGAGAGCATTTGCATGCAGACCACGTGAACTTAAATTTACTGAACGAGGGTGGGTGTTCAGGAGTCAGGAGTAGTAGGTACTGAACGAGGGTGGGTGTTCAGGAGTCAGGAGTAGTAGGTACTGAACGAGGGTGGGTGTTCAGGAGTAGTAGGTACTGAACGAGGGTGGGTGTTCAGGAGTAGTAGGTACTGAACTAGGGTGGGTGTTCAGGAGTAGTGGGTACTGAACGAGGGTGGGTGTTCAGGTGTAGTAGGTACTGAATGGAGGCGGTTGTTCAGGAGTAGTGGGTACTGAACTAGGGTGGGTGTTCAGAAGACAATTTGTTGAAACGAAAGCATGCTTACTTATCACTGTAGATTCCCATGTGATAAGTTATTTACCAAAATCCAAATGAACTCGAGTTGAATGAGTGTTGTGTGTATGTGTGTGTGTGAGAGAGAGAGAGAGAGAGAGAGAGAGAGAGA
Source organism: Sinotaia quadrata (assembly GCA_028829895.1). Taxonomy (NCBI): domain Eukaryota; kingdom Metazoa; phylum Mollusca; class Gastropoda; order Architaenioglossa; family Viviparidae; genus Sinotaia; species Sinotaia quadrata. The sequence goes on along the minus strand of CM054183.1, from coordinate 94,860,935 downwards.
GAGAGAGAGAGAGAGAGAGAAAGAGCGAGAGAAAGAGAGAGAGAAAGAGTTGAATATGTGTGTGTGTGTGTGTGTGTGTGTGTGTGTGTGTGTGCATAGTTTGTTGTGTTGTCCAACTTGTATATAAAAGTCCAACAACTCAATGTGTTGTGGCATACTGTACGTGTCTTCATTTGGAGTTGTCTTGACATACGTTAAAATGAGAGTTTTAAAAAAATGTCGATATGTACAGTCAGGGGGTAAATGGATGTTCTCAGGAAATGACCCTGTCAGAATAATGCTGATTACAGTGTTTTACAGGAATTTGTGGCATAATCATGGCCACAATCTTAAAATTCCTGAGCTAGAGAGTGTGTGAAGGTCGATCGAGAAAGATCCCAATGATCAAGTCTGGACTCGAACCCACGTCCTTCTGCATGTGAGGCTAGCATTTGGTAAAGATATATGACATAGCACCGAGCAACAAAATAAATAAAACATACAACCATTACAGATTTCCCCAAATGTTCAATACTACACGTTTTGCAAAAGTAGCAAATGAACACTAACTACATCGAATACTAATGTCACTATTTCCCTATTTGAGTTATATATTAAATACAAATATTCTTGTCAGCTTACAATATCAATTAAAATATTCTTGTCAGCTTACAATATCAATATCAATTGTGAATTTTAATGACATTTTCCAAACTGCACCAAACACAAATAATGATCAGCCAAGTAACGCTTTGAAGAAGACGTATAAAACAATTTAATGTATTATGCAGTCATTCAACTCTGTATAGGAGAAAATAAAACAATCAACTGCACTATTCAATCATTGAACTCTTTACAAGAGAAAGGAAAACAATCAAATGTATCATTCAATTATTGCACTCTTTACAAGAGAGAGGAAAATCCCAAACCAATCATTACATTCTTTACATCATGAGGAAAGAAATCAATTATCTCATTCAACCATGAAAGCGAAAAGTCAATCTGACACTTTGAGAGTTTAAAATAAAATTATTAAAGAAAAAAAAAAGAGTAATTAGGAGCCTACTGGATGACTGAGTATAATTAAACACACTGAACACGAATGTTAAAACCAAACTTGAGATTGTGTATTGTAAGGCGATACAGTCCTTCCGTCAAACGGTAAAAGCACAGGAAGCAAGACCGGAAGACGAGACAAGGTTGCGACAGATACACGCAGTTCGGGGACTGCGACCTAGTTGGAACTTATGAACTCGAGTTCAGAAAGCGAAACTAACAACGCTGATAGGGAATATTAGCATCATTAATCTTTGAAGTCTTGGGCACTATAATAGTGCCTAGGGAGAGTGAGTCCCGAGGGTATGTATGGACTTGTAATGATTGAGTACTATGTTAATTATTTATGTATTATATTTCTGAGGGTCATCACAAGTATAAAATATGCCAAAATGACTAGACATCGGACTTTTACAATACTAGAAATATAGGGTGTTTTTTTTTCTTTTAACCAAAGCAATGAGAACTGTAACCCGATAACAAAAGTGATTTGCTTTCTGTATGTACTTTTAGTCAAAGCAACAAGAACTGTAACCCGATAGCAAGAGTGATTTTCTTTCTAAATGTACTTTTAGTGAAAGCAATGAGAACTGTAACCAGATAACAAAAGTGATTTGCTTTCTAAATGTACTTTTAGTGAAAGCAATGAGAACTGTAACCCGATAACAAAAGTGATTTGCTTTCTAAATGTACTTTTAAGGAGCAATAACAAAACCACTCGCAGAAACTCGACGTAATCTGGACCTTACACTGCTGATTAAAGGTGAAAATTATTCGGGTGGAACGCTTGGAACAATTACTGAACTTAGCACGTGTGTGATGTGATACATTATATCTACGCATGTGTAACACAGTAAATGTGTGTAGGTATATGCACTGTGACAACTAGAGGTATGCATAAATGACACAATCAATTATGTATGTATCTAGGACAATAAATGCGTGTGTGACTCAGTAAATCAGGTATATATGTAGGTATGATACAATAATGCATGTGTGACAAAGTAAATTATGTATATATGTAGGTATGATACAATAATTCATGTGTGACAAAGTAAATTATGTATGTATGTAGAATACAAGAAGTGCATGTATGACACAGTAAATTACTTATGTATGTATGTAGGATACAATAAATATACATGTCACGGTCGATTTTTCACTCTTATGGTATGTTAAACTTCTATTCACTAAATACTGTCAGCCAGTCTTGGGAGAATATTAGTCAGCATTTATAAAGGGAGACAAGTAAAACTACACAACCCCAAGCGTTGGAGAAACAATGCTAGATCATGTTTGAAAGAAAGAAAAAAAAAAGCTTCATATAATGAAACTAAAGAATTGCTTCATTTATAAGGACGAAGCTAAAGGAATGGCTTCATTTGACAGGACGAAACTAAAGGAATGTTGAATGTCTCATAAGACTGGGTGCTTCTTTGTGCAGAGTTACATAAATGAATTGCTTGTAATTAATTTTGTAAGTCTGTAAACAAAATACTTAAAGCACGAAGACAGCTAAATATACAATGCAAAAGTAATGATTAATAATTCTGCCACTTGTAATTTTATTAAATTTTCATTCAATACGATGAATCAATATTTTTTTCCAAAAGAATTCCAAAATGACGTTTGCGATGACTACTGTTTATAAATAGAACATAATATACTTCTATTGGAGGTTAATGCAGCTTTACTGCTAGACATTTCAGTGTAGCAATAGTGGCAACATATTTATAACTTAATAAATTGCTTGAATTCACCTGCAAAACATTTCAAATAAACTTAATTAAGGATTAATTACGATTTCTTACGAATTTCCATCTATAATAATTAACAAAAAAGTAATTACTACTAGACTTTTACCTAACTGATACTTTCCTATAACAGCTAGATCATTCAACCTGTGATGTTTAAAGAATGAGCGAAATCTGCAAATATATATACACACAAACTCGCACAGAATATGATGTTCCTTAAAAAAAAAAAATAAGAGACGGTGTGTTAAAGTGCAGTGTGACGTCATGTCCGCATTTTTAAGTCTGGACTTTCCCTGACTTAATCTTGCAGACGGCAAAATCCGTTATCCTGTAGTTTTTATACACGCCCAACTCCCAGGTAACTGCACGAAGAGAAAACGACAGACGGCACAGTATCACGTGATCTCGAGCTCTTTTGTACACCTGTTCACAAGGACGATAACTCTTGAACACTAAGATTTTGACGAAACATGAAATAACCATTCCTCGCGACGAGTTAACACATCGTGTGGATAAATAATTAGTGTTGGAAGTCCGGGGAGGCAGCAGTTATCTCTCTTGGTCAGCGGTATACATTAATTAGCAACAGCAAACATTTCTGAAAATTATAACTGATTTGTTGATCAAGAATACAGTCATAAATGATCTAAAGAAAATATCCAAGTTAAAAAAAAAAAAAAGATAAATAAAGTGAGGGAAGAACATAGAATTTCATTTCAAAGGGATATAACTCCGAATTGTAAGTAAGTGTAAAATACACACAAAGCCTTGACGACTCATGTGTTGCAGGTACGAAAAACGTCCATTTGCATGCACTCCCAAATAGAAAAAGGTACAATCAACATCTCGCCTACATGAAAAATAAGTCTTGGCTCTTTCATCGGGGCTAACATGTCAATGACTCATGCGTTTCGCTACAAGATTAGAAAGGGAAAAAATTAAAACAGAAAGAATGAAAAGGGGAGCGTGCACATTCCACGATGATGTAGTGTGTACAGGCAAGTGCGCCTAAGTAAAGGACAAGCGAATGGGTTCTGCTTCAATTCCACTCTCTTATACATATTTTAAAAAGCACTATAACTCAATCAAGGGCCAACTTCTAAAAGATTTTTAAAAAAACTAAACAATCCAGGTACCTGTACAGTATCTTTGCAGACAATGGACGACCTCGACTGAATGCCAAATTTATGCAGAGTGACGGGACTTACTGTGGAGATTGGATTTATTGTTGTCACTCAATCTGACAGAGCATTCAAGGGGAGACAAAAGGTTTCTTGAAAGAATCGTTCAAGTCGAGTGACGAAGAGGGACCCAAAGTTGTTAGGGGAACAATAATAGTGATGGGTTCTCTTTAACGATAACTTTTCGCACTCAGGACTTGATATTATAGGACAACCCCCCCCCCCCCTTCCTTAAGACGTTCTTAAAATACAAAGAACAAATCGGTTTCTAAAAAAAACCCTCTAATGATTTGGTTTTAGATGAAATACCAACACAGGTAATTAAAGTACTATTTATATATCTTTACTGTCTTACACTGGCAAGACTAACGGCCAGTCTTTAAACAGTGTCTGGCTTCTCTAACGATGAGTCTAACAAATATCCGATATCTTGAATGGTCATTGTCACGTGGGACTGTCATTGTTAGTGTTCGTTGTTAAACATGTACTAAACTTGCACGCAAAAGGATGATGACGCAGTGACGAGTGGTCGTAGCGCCAATTATAAAGGAGACATTATGACCAACAAAAAGTTCCTTACTATGAAACGTTACAAAATCCATGAGAGGGATTAGTCACACACTCTCAAACTGATATAAACTCGCGAACACACGATAGTAAACAGTATTTCATATGCGAGAAGCCTAAATCTTACAGTTGTTGGAAATTAAAACTGATTATATTAACTCACCATTGGATTGGGACTCGTCAGCAGCTTGCCAAACGTCAGCTCTCCGGCTTTGGAGGTAATCCTTATCAGCTTTTTCCCACGAGGTCTTCCCTCCTTAGAGTTGGAATCATCCACTACCTCGGGACTTTCCATTATGGTAACTCAATGATACGTTCTAGTGGGAACACAGACGTGAATCATTCCAGACACCCATTGACCCGACCAACCTTCTAGCAGACACAATCAACGCAATCGGAAGCGAGCAGCATGGCCAAGCTAGATTATGCACTCAAACGCACTCACTCACACACACACAACATACTTCACGTCTCATGAGGTCCAATAATATATGACGACACTGATATTTATCTGCCTGTGTTAACCAGACTTTGCAGAAGACTTAAAAGACGCAGTGACGATGCTATACCACTTCGTCGCGTGCGGTTCCTGGACCCATGAACACGGGTCTGCCTGTCACCTCTCGTGTGCGCCTGTCAACACTGCGCACTTGGCGGCTCGCTCCCACTGCTCCGAGGACGAGAAGGCAAGCCAGTCAGCTCGCACGCCGCTCGAAACAGCTTCCCTCAGCCGTACACACATCTCGGCTCAAACACAAACCACGTAAGAAGCATCCGTAAGAAGCAACTCGGCTAATAAAGACTTACACGCTGGAAAATCGGCGTGGCTCGCGACTCCCTCCTAAGACAAGGTTACAAGCGCCCTTCCCTACGGTTTACCCCCCCCCCCCAACCCAGTCCTCACTCCTCTCTTAACCCAACCCCCATGCTAGTCTAATCTTACACCTGGCGGGCCGTTATGAAGACAGTTCCAGACAGCCATGTCTGCGGCCTTCGCCTTCGTTGCAGACCAAAGCAATACCAGCTGACTGATTGGGTTAGGTCCGCGCGCGGGCGAAAGTTGGAAAACTGACCCTCCAAACAGTAGCGGAAGGGAGCTGAAGTGAATGTTTTCCACTTTACACGCAGAAGGACAATTCCAAGAGCGAGAATAGCGGCTGGGCTGCTGGTTCTATATAAACTCCAATAACAATCGCAGCAAAGATTTACAAAAGAAATGTTCACGTGTATACGTGTAACGACGAGTTACAAAGATTACACAGACAGTCGTTCTGATTACTATTTGGAGACATTACCAACAGTATGATGGGAAAGAAAAAAAATGGTTTGTCTGCTTGGGTGAAGTTAACAGCACATTTACAATATTAATAATAATAAAAATAATAATATCGGCACCAGTGGTCTTACTTTAAAATTTAGGTTCTCGAATCATCTCTGGAAGTGTTACTTGCCCTCAATGGATATTCTTTGAAATGATTGGAGTTCAAAGGACAAGCATCTCTAATGGTAAATCTTTCAAATATGTCTGGCATCTCTAATGTCCAGACTTTTGAGTCTGGCAACTCTAACGGCCAGTCTTTATACTGTGCCAGGAATCTCTAATCACAAGCCTCATGAATATCTGGTATCTCTCTAGAGCTCAATCTCGCGAGTTACCGGCTGCAAATTGCCTGGCATGTCTAACGGTCAGTATTTCAAACGTTTGACATTTCCAACGGTCAGTATTTCAAATGTGTGTCATCTCTAACGGTCAATATTTCAAATGTGTGTCATCTCTAACGGTCGCGTGTCCCCAACCTGCCCTAACTGGATTCAACGAAGTCAATCAATACAAGTAGGCAACTAATAAAACTGTAGGAAAACTGTTAGGATGATACTGATTATTAAGGATGAACAAGAGCGTATGCGTGCTTATATTTGTGTGTGTGTGTGTGTGTGTGTGTGTGTGTGTGTGTGTATTTGTTTCTGTGTGTGACTCTTCCTTATTGAGTTTAATTATGACAACCATCCAAGGGGCCAGACCTTTGTTGGTTACATCTCTAACATGAGAGTGCGGCCTTGGCAGTGCCAAAGACTTTCTATTGTGTTCGAGCATGGACCTGTGCACCACCGCCCAATGTCAAGTATATAATAGGCTTGCGGGAGCAAAAACCATTCAAACGGAAGCAGACTGCCCTGAAGTGGTTAACAAGGAACACGAACAGGAAGAGAAAGACTGAGTGGATAGAAACAGAGAGGGGGACAAACACACACACCGAGACAGAACACACACACTGAGAGAGAATGAGAGAGCGAAGATAAGACAATGAAAAAGATAATGAAAGAATGAGACTCAGAGCGAAAGAGGGGGAAGGAAAAAAACGAGAGGAGAGACAAAGAAACAAAGGACAGGCAATGTGACAGATAACAACAGCGAAAAACAGAGACAAGAAAAACCAATGCAAGAACACCGATAGAGAAAAAAATGAGAACATTTTTTTTTTAACGTAAGCATAACAATTACAAAAATAATTTGAGAGAAGAGAGAAAAAAAACTATTATGTCTTGCACAGCACACAAAAGACCAAGACAGCTACACTGTCAATGCTGGTGACCGTAGTAATAAAGCACTTAACTTCACTGCTACACTGTCAGCGCTGGTGACTGTAGTAATAAAACACTTCACAGCTACACTGTCAGTACTGGTGACCGTAGTAATAAAGCACTTAACTATACAGCTAGTCTGTGCTGGTGACCATAGCAACAAAGCACTTAACCTCACAAGCACAGTATCAATGCTGGTGAATACAGTAACTTAACATCAAAGGTACACTGTCAGTGCTGGGTGTGTGTGTGGGGGAAACTATTGAAATAAAACTACAGTAATAGTGCTAGTGACTTTAGTAATACAGCATTTAACTTCACAGCTACAGTGTCAGAGCTGGTGACAAAGGAATAAATGTAAAACATTTAACTTCAAAGACTCTGGCCTATCACTGAGAACAAGTGTTTGTCCCGCCTCTACAAAGTATAACAAGAAAGTACACAAAACTCATGAACAATAAAACGACACAAGCTCATCCTGACAGTACTATAAACTTTAATTATCAACTGCATATACATAAATACAAACACATTTACGAAAGTTAAAAGTAAACCAGGAACACTAATGTAATACACAAGGCTTGCATTGTTATATGCACATACAAATCTACTTCCTCTTTCGGCAGCCTTTCAACTTCCGGCTGATGTTGCCCATATATAAAATGAACATATGCTACGCTCCAATTTAAAAATTATAATGAGTGCCCTACAAGCAAGCATTGACCTCAAGAGAACACACATCATCAAATATATTTAAACAACGGCACTGCCAACTGTTCGGTGTAAAGTTAAAAAGAAAAAAAAAGATTTCTTCTTTGGATGCTGTTTTGCTTTATTACTATGAGCTAATGCAAATAATATAGCACTAAGGTAATTTGTTTTCAGAAGCCAAAATTATCCTTATTCGAATAAAAGACCTTACGAGTTTAATACTATTCGAAAAGAATCCGTACGAGTTTAAATCTACTAGTAGTCAACTATGAGACCTTACGGTTTACTCGCGGTCTACGAGACTTTACGAACGAGAATACTCACATCCGATAAGAGACGGGTTTAAAACTTTACTCGTAGTCGAAAAGAGACCTAAGAGCTTAAAACTATTCAAAGTTCAATAGCAAGAGCATGCACAGACTTGTACTGTGCTTTGGGGAAGTGTGTGTGTGGGGGGGGGGGGGGGGAGACGATGTGAGTGGGTGGGTGGGGAATTTTCAAATGTAATGATCGAGTGAGAGCTTTGTTTAAAACTGCAGCAGAACTCGTAACCTTGGCGACTCGTCAATTTACTAGACCACACAGCAGCCAGAGCGAAGGTCACAGAGCAGAGAAAGACTGGCAAGCAAGCACGACTGGAATGACGTCATCAATGACTTTAGAAGAACATGATTGCTGCATTCTCTCCGATCCCACCCTCACCGCCTTCCAACAACTCTCTTTAGAAATTGTGAAATTATATATCATTTGTTTGTGGACATCTTACGGGGTAAATATTTTGTACGAATAATGAACATTTTTATTTTAAAAATATTTTTTGTTTACTACTGGCATGGCCAACAACTCTCTTTAGAAATTGTGAGATTATATATCATTTCTGTTTGTGGACATCTTACGGAGTAAATATTTTGTACGAATAATGAACATTTTTATTTTTAAAAAAATTATATAAATATTTTTTGTTTACTACTGGCATGACCAACAACAGATGACAGGAAATTTTCAGACAATAGGAAAGTGAGATATCGAACAAGAATTTCACAAATGTCAGGTTTGGAAACAGAGGTGTGAACGGAGCTGTCTTTAAATTGATATTTGTGGGTCTGACATATTTAAATTGATGGTATTTGTAGTCTCTCGTCTTTTAAACTGATGGTATTTGTAGTCTGGCGTCTTTTAAATTGATAGTATTTGTGGGTCAGACGTCTTTTAAATTGATGGTATTTGTATTCTTTTTAAAAAATGCAATGATGTTAGCAGCAATAATTGCAATTAAAACATCAGAAATATTAAATCGGTAAAATGATTGTTCAAACACTATAAATGTTCATTACAAACAGCTCATGCGGACCTTAACAAACCATTTCAATACGAAATGACGAGACCTAGAGAGCACTTTTAATAATTAAAAATAAAAAAATCAAGAGCCTAGAAGTTTTTTTTTTTTTTTAAATATCCATCTACCTCCCTTATATACATTTAACCACACCAAAAAAAAAAAAAGAGCAGAAATTTGAAGCTGTCCCGAAGTTTAACTTTTTTCCCTTTTAACGTTTTGTTTTTAAAGTTATTCATTCCTTGAATAAATGGAAGCCGACAGTTTGGCACAGAGCCATCTCATCGCTTAGTGCCAGGTACAGAAACATAGCAAGAAACAGTTTCCACTCTAAGGAAGTGAAAGACAGTAATCGTTAAATCAATTTGCCATGAAATAAAAGAAATGTTCAGGATTCTTTGTTAACAGAATTGACAATCTACCCAACTCAAAATTAAGATCAAATTAGAAAAAAAATAAATGTACTAAACGATGTTTCCTTTGAGTGTGTGTGTGTGTGTGTGTGTGTGTGTGTTTTAAAATTCTATCTCATGAATATTTGGTCTTCGCTCCAACACCTAAGAAAGAATTATTTATTCTCCCTTGCATTTGTTCAATGTTACAAAGTTATGCAACGATACCCCCCCCTCCACTTTTCTTGAATATTTTACTAAATACATGTAAGGGTGTGACGCTAACGCCACCTAGTTAATGGTTGTTATTATTATTATTATTATTATTAATTATTCACCCATTACTAATTACAAGTGATGAGAATCTTTATTTATGTTATTATTAATTTTCTAGCAGACACCGCATGTCTCTTTCACATGGCAGATATGCGGGCGCTTTAAACGTTTTCTCTTTTCCACAACATTAGAGACAAACATTTACCGTCAACAATATTTCCCCAAAGGTGGAAAACTTCTTACCAAAAGAAAGATAAATCCGTCTTTTAATTAATATTTAGTGAGATCCCATCTACCCACTTTCTTCTCCAACATAAGGATATCAATATGTTAAGAAGGTCAATAAATTTATGAAATCAACATATTTGTAGTAACATAGTCTGCTCACATAATAAATGTCTACAAAAAAACCACAAGTATAACATGTCAACAGCAAAAATGCACGAAATATTTCTAAGTCCATTCTCTCTCAGTCAGTTAAATCACCATTAAGCTAACAGCCACCTTTCATTACCAGACTTCTGCCACACCAAATTCAAAGTGATTAGACAAGAGGTTTCTTTAAAGCAGGTAAACTTTGATCTCAGCCCATTGGCTGGTCTTGTTCTTGTAAATCAAAACCATTGGATAATAAAAACTACTCATCTAGTTGGAATTCATTTGAATTACATCAGCAATTTGTAGCCTATCCTCCAACTGAGTTGTTTACTTCCAATTTTGACACTTACAAATATCAGCATAAGCAGTGCCCAAGGTCGGGTTCTTTGACATTCGACAATTTATATAACAATCAAGCCTAGAAATAGGGATAGGCAAATTTTCTAGCCACAAAGGGCATATGATCTAGCACAGTATTTTGAGACTTATCTAATCTAAGCAAATACAATAAAATTAACTGATATGGCTTTTTAAAAGCTGGTGTAATAGTAAGCATCTACAAGTCCAAAATGCAGAAAACAGATTCCATTAATTTATATCTTTCTACTACTTTCTTCTTGAATTTGTAAAGAACATATTCACTGCCTGCCCATTTCGACCAAACCTCCTACCCCAATTAGCACAGAAATGAAGCAAGCAGTATTTAAACTCAGCACAGCCCCTTTGTTTCAAAATGAACAAATGATTCATTGAAAACTCGTTGTGAAGAGTTTATTTATTACGCATGTGCAGTCTGACGCATATAACGATGTGAAAAATGAAGTAATTCTTAATTTATAATTAATTAACAGACTTCTGAGAACGGTATTGAGTAGGAAAATAACCACAGAATGCAAACATGTATTAATATCGAAAATGAACATTTCTACATTTTCTATTGTATTTCACAGATAGATCTGTAATACGCGACTTCAAGTGTCACGCAATGATCGCATATATGTATCAACATAAACAATTAAGTTCCCAGTGCTACACAATATTCATATACATTGGAACATGAACAAATTGTAACAAGCAAAGCTGACATTAAGGAAAAACTTAATGGACAAGAGAGTAAAACACGATTGAGAAGATGTACGAGCCAGGCCCACCGGTGCAGTTGTGGCGTGCCCAAGGAATAAATCTGGGTTAGCCAAGACAGTCGGGAAAGGAAGCAGCGAGTAGCGAGAACGGAAGGGTGCGAGAAACTGCCGACATGCTGAGAACTAGAGATCTGCACTTCGTGAAAATTCGATTTTATTTATGGGAAGCTTATCACTTCCTGGCAATGACATGCAACCAAGGCAAATAGCAAAAGTGCAGACAATATTGCTGTAATGAAAGAAAGCAGAAAATAAATCGACTTTATGAGAAGGCAGAGAACTTATTATCACGTGTAAGGCAAATAATGCAAACGTCAGCAAGAGTGTGGATAACGAACTAAGATAAATGTTACTTATGGAAAGCTTAACAAACCCACTTTCAGATACCAAACTAATATAAATGTTACTTACGGAAAGCTTAACAAACCCACTTTCAGATAAGCGGCAAATAACCACAAATACACAAATGCATGCATGTTGATATTTAACACAAAAAATAGCGCGGAAGCGCCCCCCCCCCCCCCCCCCCCCTTACATGAAGAAGACAGAGAGCAACTGAATGACAAGGTGCTGCAGTGAATCGAGATTTTCTCCCCTGTGTGTGTGTGTGTGTAATTGCTTGTGAAATTGATAACACCTGTGGAACACTGTTACGCTCCGACTATTCTTCAGAGCATTGGTGAGCTTACTCAATTTAAAAATCTCAAAAGTGTAACACAGTGGCGTACTGAAGGGGTGCACTGAGACTGGACTGCCCTGGGTGATAATCAAACATAATATATTTTTCTCTGTGCATAAACTTCAAAAATTTTGGTGGTGGTGAAATGAAGGATCCACCCAGGTACCAAATATCTGAGGTATGCTCCTGTTGGAATGATATCAAATTGTTCAAATAACAAACGGAATCGATGCAACTGCAAATCAGTCGGTTCACAATCCTGCTGCTTTGTAAGTGAGGTATTGCTGCTGACATTGTTCACAATCCTGCTGCCTTGTAAGTGAGGTATTGCTGCTGACATTGTTCACAACCCTTGTGAACACATTTCCAGTACATACCTTAATGTAAATTAAAAATAAAATAAGTTTATTTATCTTGGATTCTAATGTCAAAGTGCGTTTGTCCACTTTGCGAAGTAAGTAGTTCAAGTAGTGACAATATATTTGCAGGATCAAAACTTTGTCTTATACAATGCGCAATATTTACGAAACGTGATGAAAAGTGCTTGAACCGTGACCCTATGAAGTGCATGGATGCTAGTGTAGTTAGATTGTGCTAATAAATATAGCAACCCATTGTACAGCAAACGTGATTTGATGAATTTCACACTCTGATTTAAAAAAAAAAACAATATGAAAGGCAGCTTGGACATCTGTCCCTGATCTGACCTCCCCCCACCCCCGCTCTCTCTCACACACACATACACACTCTTGCCCTTGAATCTAGATGCTTGGTTGATGGGTCTACACATGCATGTTATTTAGTTACTCTGACATACGTTATTACACTAGAAAGATGTCCACGATATTCTAAACTGAATGTTCTGGCAATATACAATCTGTCTACATTCTGGCAATGTACAATCTGTCTACATCCTGGCAATGTACAATATGTCTACATTCTGGTACAATCTGTCTACATTATGGCAATGTACAACCAGTCTACATTCTGGCAATGTACAACCAGTCTACATTTTGGCAATATACAACCAGTCTACATTCTGGCAATGTACAACCAGTCTACATTCTGGCAATGTACAATCTGACTACAATATGTCTACAATCTGACAATAAAATATGAGTCTGTATTTTGACAATGTAAAATTAGTCTACATTCTAGCAAAAAAAAAGTATGCTATATACTGCATTGCAATATTAATTGCTATATAGTTTCGGTTTCTGTACAAATGAGGTATATGCAGACGGAAGTTCTTTAAGTCATGCCAAGACAGTCACTGAGAACAACAGGCATCAAAACGCAAATATAACTGACCTTCTGACCTTCTGACCTTCTGGTCTAAGGATCAAAGGCTGTAAAGATTCTTACCACACCAAGTCAGTTCAGGTTGGCGCTATAATAAAATTATAAAACTTAACAATCTTTGTAATGATCATACTTCTTTGTTCAAATCTACCTATGTGGGGACATCAATGCTGAAATCTAGTTTCCCATACCAACAGAACTGCTAGAGTCGTTGATTATATCTTCCCAGTAGATATACTAATTATGACGTATTTTGGGGGGAAATTACACTTATTTACACTGAATGCATATTAGAGTTCGTGAAGAAAAAGGGTGGGGCGCGAGGGAGAGGAGGATAGACACATATCTAATTTATTTTATAACATTTTTATAACATCCATTCCCAACACACGCCGATTCGTGGATCAGAAAAACAAGACTGAAAGGGGGGGGGGGGGAGAGAAAATGTGTGTGTGTAAACGAAGAGCGACGTGGAAAAGCAAATGAAGAAAGAGTGTAAGAGAGAGAGAGTGTAATGTTCACACGGACGGGATAAAGAAGATGGGTGCGGAGTGGGGGACGTCTGCTGTTTACAGTTGCGGGTGAAATAAATGGCCCTTTCTGATATATTATTATATGTTTAGGCCATTCTACATGACCGCTCGATAATTACAAAGAACAAGACTTAAGCACATTCTTATGACAACAAAAATGACACGGTTGAGGCAAAGTTTTCCATAAATTAAAGGTGTATAGCTGACATAAATTCACAATGTCATTTCCTAAAATTTCTAAAATACACAATGGATGACTCCTAAATTACACACTGACAACTACTGAATGACTACTCAAATACACAAGATTAAAGAGATTTAGTAGGAGATTTGGGAATAACTGATTTCCAGTGAAAGCTCAAAACATTAGCGGCATGTCTAAGAAAGTTGACAAAACAAGACCTCACGTCGACATTTATAAGAATGAAGAATGCACTCTACAATACAACCCAGCTTTCAACAGAAGTACAGGAAACAGTATTTTAAATTTTTATGTAAAGTGAATACGAGGAAAAACATCGTAGCCATTCATTCCGGTACTCGTTATGCACACACTGCACCTCCAGCACAAACAACAACAACCAGAGGCAGGCATTATGAAAACGGGATGATGTCTAACTAGCTACTCAAGATCTAAGCATTTCTCTCTTACCCCCTCACCCCCCTCTCTCTCTCACACACACACCACTAATACACGTATAAAACAATGCTTAAATACTGAAATTAATAGAACAATGTATATTTACACAATTCTGCGTAGTGTGCTTGTAATAAAAGTTTAAAACACTGCATTAAAAAAACAAAAACAACCCGTTTAAAATACAGTTATACTTTTATAAAATATTGTACATGTGGATTCAGGTTGATTAAAAAACAAACGTATTCCAGCATGGTTGATGCAGACACAAGATCCCACTTTAATCTCGTTCTCTTTCGGCCTCTCGTTTTTATGTAAGCTGCTGTAACATTTATTATGAGCGATCTTGACTTATTTGCAAGATGCTTCTCAAGTTCCATCATGATACCGGCATTTCTTCGTTTTCCCGCCTTCTAACTTTTCTGTTCTACCCTAGCCCTCAAATTCCCTCACACAAAATAAAAAAATTAAAAAAATTGGGGCACTCGATATCCGGCACAGCAGTTTCCTAAATTGCATTCAGATACGACGCTCGTGGCCGCTTTAAGACGCCTACACAGTTCAATCAGGCACTAAATGGTCCAAGATGATATTATATTATCAATTAGATGTTGGCCTTAATTAGACGCTACTAGATGGTTTTAATATGATAAGAAGGATAATCTCATTTAGTGGATGAAGAGATCATGAGATAAAATGGTCTTAATTCAATGTTAAGAGGGGTTTAAATGTTAATATGGTCCCGATTAGATACGAGTATGGCTCTAAGACAGTAATGTGGTCTCAGATGATAAGACGGTCCTACGACTGTAATAGGGTCTCAGATGTAGGGAGTCTTACGAGGCTAATATGTTCTCAATTTGATGTAGGACAGTCTTAGGAGGCTTGTATGTTCTCAATTAGATGTAGGACAGTCTTACGAGGCTAATAAAAAAGTAATATGTTCTCAATTAGATGTAGGAAGTCTTACGAGGCTAATAATTATGTTCTCAATTAGATGTAGGAAGTCTTACGAGGCTAATAAAAAAGTAATATGTTCTCAATTAGATGTAGGAAGTCTTACGAGGCTAATAAAAAAGTAATATGTTCTCAATTAGATGTAGGAAGTCTTACGAGGCTAATAAAAAAGTAATATGTTCTCAATTAGATGTAGGAAGTCTTACGAGACTTATAAGATTGAGACGATGATAAGACGGATAGTCTAAACTGCTAAAACTATCTCCATAAGATGCCAGATGGTCTTAAATGTTAATCGATCTCAATAACATGCTAAAGTGGTCTTTCGATGCTTGCTGTCTTTATGATCTTAAGACTACAACACGATCTCACTTAGGATACAATGCAGAAGGATGGTTTTAATACTCTAAGATGGTCTTAAAGCAATAAAATGGTCTCAAGATGTTAATACAACTACATTAAAATGCTATGATAGCCTTAAGACGCTAGGATTACATGAGCTCTTAAGATGAAAAAACAGCCTCAATGAAATATGAAGATTGTCTCATCAAAGTTCATTAGTGAGTTTACAGGAATTTAATTGCGTATAAATGGTTGTCCGGCTCTTCTGCCCACAAGTATAACTATAAGTGGAAAGAACTGAAGAAGTAAGTGGAACAATCAGCTGGAAAGAACTGTACATGTCAGCTAGAACATTCCGTTGGAAAGAACTGAAGAAGTAAGTGGAACAATCAGCGGGTATGAAATGAAGAAGTTAGCTGGAACAAACAGCTAAAAAGAATGCGCACATTAGCTGGAAAGAACTGCATACATCAGCTGAAATAATCAGCTGCAAAGAAATGCACGTCAACTGGAGCCATCAACTGGAAAGAAGTGCAACAACTAGCCAAATGGAACAATCAGCTGGAAAGAAATGTGCATGTCAGCTAGAACATTCCGTTGGAAAGAACTGCACAGGTCAGATGAAATAATCAACTGGAAAGAACTTCACAAGTCAGCTGAAATGAACTGCACTTTTCAACTGGAACAATCAGCTGGAAAGAACTTCACAAGTCAGTTCAAATGAACTGCACGCGTCAATTAGAACAATCAGCTAGAAAGAACTGCATACGTCAACTGGAACAATCAATTGGAAAGAACTGCACATGTCAAGTGGAACAATCAGCTGGAAAGAACTGCACAGGTCAAGTGGAACAATCAGCTGGAAAGAACTGCACAGGTCAAGTGGAACAATCAGCTGGAAAAAACTGCACAGGTCAAGTGGAACAATCAGCTGGAAAGAACTGCACAAGTCAAGTGGAAGAATCAGCTGGAAAGAACTGCACACGCCAGCTGGAACAAATCTGAAGGAAAGCCTACCAGGAATCACCATTAGTGCCATCCAACAAAACCTTCAGTCATGCCTGACCACCGACCGTGAAATTAAGTTCAAACATCAAGTATGTCAGCATGGGTGAACTCTTAACTACATGACAAGGCCTGCTGAACACGGCAACAACTCTTGGTAGGCTGCTCTGGTCCAGTCACGGCTAGCCGAAACGCGCATAAAACTCCAGGTAGTTCCGACAGTACACCTCAAGAGTCAGCATTATACAGACAATAAGAAATCGAGCGGAGAGGAAAAAAGAAGACGGGGGTGGGGGTGGGGTGGGTGAAGAAAGAGAGAGAGAGAGTTTCTGATTATTTTCGGGAAAAAAAATCTAAACATAAAGATAATGACCATGGTTTAAGCACCATTACCATTTAATAAACAAAGTGATAAGACGATGTGCTAATAGCAAGAGAGAAGGAGAAAGAGGAATTTTAATTAGTGAAAGACCATTCTAATTATAAACATACAATGATCATGGTACTACCATAAGATAAAAAGAAAATGATAAGACATAGTAATACGTTAAATGCAAGAGAGGACCTTGAAGTATGTGTACATGAAGTTGGGATATCCTTGAAGTATGTGTACATGAAGTTGGGATATCCTTGAAGTATGTGTACATGAAGTTGGGATAACTTTGAAGTATGTGTACATGAAGTTGGGATAACCTTGAAGTATGTGTACATGAAGTTGGATGTGGTTTGAACCTGTTAGAGAGCGAGAGAGAGCATGCAGGTAGAGACGTCTGCGAATGTTAACTACTGCCCAGTTTAGCACCACAACAGCGATCAGCCCTCAAAATTCTGCCGACGGCCCAGCAATCCTCCACTCTTGTTACAAGGGAAGACAAGGTACTTGCAGTATATGCCACACAATTACATTATTGCGTTATACGGGCAAACTAACCAGTTACTTGCAGTACACGTCACACAATTACATTATTGCGTTATACGGGCAAACTAACCAGTTACTTGCAGTACACGTCACACAATTACATTATTGCGTTATACGGGCAAACTAACCAGTTACTTGCAGTACACGTCACACAATTACATTATTGCGGTATACAAACTAACCAGTTACTTGCAGTACACGTCACACAATTACATTATTGCGTTATACGGGCAAACTAACCAGTTACTTGCAGTACACGTCACACAATTACATTATTGCGTTATACGGGCAAACTAACCAGTTACTTGCAGTACACGTCACACAATTACATTATTGCGTTATACGGGCAAACTAACCAGTTACTTGCAGTACACGTCACACAATTACATTATTGCGGTATACAAACTAACCAGTTACTTGCAGTACACGTCACACAATTACATTATTGCGGTATACAAACTAACCAGTTACTTGCAGTACACGTCACACAATTACATTATTGCGGTATACAAACTAACCAGTTACATAACCTAAATGAACGCTGCAGATGCCAAGTCTTGAGACCAGTGACAGCATCGCAATGTGTAAGAATATAAGAGGTGTTGTAAGTCGTCACTGTTACGCATGCGTGCATAATCCATAGTTCGCTGCAGTCACCGAGAGTTATCGAACTTTAAATGATTCAACTTCAAGGAAGGAATATCCACCACCATTATATTTTCCAAAGCAGACCAAAACTGAAGCCAGAGAATATATATCTATCCGAAAATGCCGTAGTTAAAGGGTTTCACCGTAGCTAGTACGCAGTCCGTAGCATTTAAAGTAAGTTGAAATAAATTAAAATGTCCAGGGATTCCAGACAAATTTCAAATCTGAGTGAAGGAAAAAAGTCTAACAAACAATTAATCACTCTCCCCTTTTGCTGTCACGCTATTTCCCCGAAACGTATGATTACCCCTGACGAAAAATGTCGCTTGCAATTCACGTGTTAAAAAAATGAGGGCAACCCCCAAAATAGAAAGGTGTGTGTGTGTGTGTGTGTGTGTGTGTGTGTGTGTGTGTGTGTGTGTGTGTGAGAGAGAGAGAGAGAGAGAGAGAGAGAGAGAGAGAGAGAGAGAGAGAGAGAGAGAGAGATTTCAAACCTTTACCAGAATTCCAGACCCGCAACGAACTCTAACACGAAGAAAATGTAAGAGAAATTCTTCTTTACAAAATATATATATATGGGTCATTCTCTGGACAAGTGTACCATTTTGTGACAAGAAGTGCAAAAAGTAAAGTGGATTAAATCAAATTATTTTACATGAAAATGTCTACAACTTGACCAATTGCTCACAGAAAAAAACATAAGAAAAGATACAAATTATAAAAATGTTGATATCATAGAAGTTGAAAACTTAGTAAGTAAGGTTGAGACATTTTAGTATTTTTACCCAGGAAAAAAATTAAAATAAATATAATTACATTACAACGAATATATTTTCTTTATTAACCTAAATTATTAACTTAACATTGATACAGATTTAATTAAAACTAGGTATAAATCTATTAACTTCGTAACGTGGAAACCTTATTCGTTTCCCAGTGACAAAATTATCAACCATCACGAAGAAAGCTCTATTTTTCATAGCGGACTAAGTTATTATGCTGCTAAGATATATTAATAATAAACAAAGTATCTATTTCAATGTAACCTATAGATATTATAAGCCTAAACAAGATGTTTATATTCTTGAATGTAATTCACGGGTTTCTCTAAGTTCAGGTTTAAAACATACAACTATGTGAAACTTTACATGCCAAAGAAACCACATGAACATACGCAAGCGCTACTTACGGGGTTCATAAAAATATATCGAGATTATCAGAAAGCTGTTTTGTAACTTCGTTGATGCCGAAAATTTTTCTGACATTTCTGTCGTCATCCTCGTGATCTTAATGGAAACGAAAATTATTTTTCTTATTTTGTACCTAACTTATCACACCAAGACAAAATGACATGAGGGTTATTTTTCCGGAATATGGCGCCTTTGAAAAATGTAAGTAGTTTGTGATATAATCATCATTATTTTATATTTACAACTTTATTTAGTTCTTTGACATGAGTGAAAACGGAAGCGAAGTCAAATTATTTGATTTTTTTTGTAAAGTGAATATTTCTGACTATAGAAGAAAAATTTGAAAAAAATTAGCGTATGCATATTTGGAGTACATGGGTTGTTTAAATAGCACATGGCGTTTTTGCATGACATTTTGATATTCGGTAAAAAAAAATTAAAGTTTTGGATCCGATTTATGTGGAAACTAAGAATGCCAAATAACGTGCCTTATAAAAAAATAAATTATTTCTTCACAAAATTTACCATTTGCAGTTAAAAGGAATATTTAATGTTGCTTTAATGTATTATCACTTCTAAGAAAACCTTGAAACAATAAGTTTGTTGGATGATTTATGACAATGAAAATTAAAGAATATGGCTATATGTATGCAGGTCACAAGAGAGGTGCCATTTTTTAGTTCAAAACGAATCTTTATTACAAATAATTAGAAAATAAATACACACACATACAACCATCTTCTTTATCTCTCACATCAGTTCTGAATATACAGAATACAAATGCATGACATTTCAATGCTTTGTTTTTAGAGAAAACACATTTAACTGGACCCACACTGTGTGCTACACTTGACCAGAGAATGAGCCATATATAAAATTACAAACAGGAGATATGAGTAGTATAACAATAGATGAATTGTTTGAAATATGAAAATTTGCATTATCACAATAGGAGAAAAAGTAGAAAAGGGTTACCAAGCAATTTGCATAAAGTTAAACAGGAAACGAATGCTCTCGCACGTCTTAGAAAAAATACTTTCAAATTATATCAGTGATAGAATGTGAAATACACATTCTTAACTCATTTAAAAAAAAAAAAAAATTACCCACCCTAATAAAAACCCAAAATACCAACAACAAGAACAACAACAAAAAAAAAAAACAATAAAAAAAACGCGATGGTAATTGGTCGTCAATAGGAACTGTATAGTAGTTCCTCAACCTACTATAACATAAATTATAAAGGGCAGTGCTAGTTCAAACTCTATAGTGTATAATTTTACGTCACTAAGACTGTCAAATTACGTACTTTATCAAAGACTGAATACGTGCGTGACATCCGATGCGCACTAGCCAATCACTAACCACGTCAGCAAAATGCATGGCCCAGTTGTCGAAGACAATAATTACTGTAAAAGTTGGAAGCGTTGCTCACGCTAATGACGGCACATGAATTCCATATTGACAGTGCATGTATTTTACTGTCGGTTTCTAATCAGGGAAACCAGTTCTATTTCCGCTCTTGTTTCACCCTTTCGCGCTTCCAGACATCGAGGATTATAATAATCAATAGCAGGCCTGCGCTGAGGTTCCTGACTTCATATTAACGGGACTGTCAGTTGTCTATTTCTTCGTTTCTTGAAGATCAATTGCTTTGTCTTGTTTGAAACATAGGAACTGATACTAATGACAGTTACATCATCGTTACATTGTCTTGTTTGCAGAGATGGAAACTGATATTAATGATAGTTACATCATAGCAACATCGCGGCGCGCTGTCAGTGCTTAATGTGTAATCGTGCGTTAGAGGTGCTTAATGTGTAATGGTGTGTTAGAGGTGCTTAATGTGTAAATGGTATTAGAGGTGCTTAATGTGTAATGGTGTGTTAGAGTATGTGCTTTTATTCTTGTACAATGTTTTAGGGAGTTATTAACTGAAGTTGATATTTATACATTTACATAGGAAGTGGTTTGTAGTTTGTATTGATATATTTTTGTATGCTAGTTTATATTATTTTCTTTGTGTATATTAGGATTTATTCATGTGAGAATGCTTTTTACATGGCATACGAATATAGTTATTTTGTACTTTATCTTTTAAACTATATATTAGGAAAGAGGAGTATTTAAAGAGTATTTAGTGTAGTGTAGATAGTAAAAGCGTAATATAACTCTAAGTAGTTTAGGAGTGAGTTAACTCTAAATCAAAGTAGGAAAGCACAGAACAGACCATTAGTTCATAGTTTTCCTTGTACAAAGCAAATTGCCGGATGGGGCTTGCTTGTCGGGTCAGTACTTTCGGGATTTAACGTTAGGATGTGTGTGAGAGAGATGGATGCGTGCAGAGCAACAGAGAGCTATGTAGCTAAGAAGGGAGAGAATTTGGCGGTGGGTGGCCATGACTAGAGTCTTCATGTAAGCTGTAAAACACGGAGTCGTGTTGTCATGAATAAAAAATCTTCATGTAAGCTGTAAAACACGGAGTCGTGTTGTCATGAATAGAGTCCTCATGTAAGCTGTAAAACACGGAGTCGTGTTGTCATGAATAAAGAGTCCTCATGTAAGCTGTAAAACACAGAGGCGCGTGTTATCCTCTCTTGCATAGACTATAGTCAAGTGTGTGACGTTTTGTCCTCTCCATCATCGTTGTTTTTCATCTCGCATCCTGAAGACCCCGTAGAACTATAACACTAACCTAACACTACACCGGACACCCCATTTTACATTGTTTTGTTTACAATTTACATTGTAAACAAAACAAAACAATTTGTTAACAATTTACATTGTTTTGTTTGAAAGGTAGGAATTTACACTACTAGTTACATCATATTTACATTGTACTGTTAGAAAGGGAGGAATTTACGCTACTAGTTACATCATATTTACATTGTACTGTCAGAAAGGTAGGAAACTGGCTCTAAAGATAGCACATCATAGTTACATTGTGTGAAAGTGATATTTTCTTTTACCACTGGGTGGATTAATGATAGTTCAACGGGGTCTTCGTCTTTTGTAGTTAGAGAGACTAAATCAAGCCCTAGAAACCAATAATTCACTAATTATTCTCTAAGTGTTACTTGTCCAGAGCAAAATATCCTCCTGCAATTAATAATAATGCTAGATTTTTGGAATTCACTCTCGCCCCTCACATGTTCTCTATAACCATCTTAAGAGGATTTTCCCAAAAAGTACGCGTGGATGACTTTAAATTTGTAAGTTATAATCTGCCCCCACCCACCCCCCCTTTATGCCTACATACTTCTTTTTAATTAATTAGTCAAAAGTGGAAAAGTAAAAATTAATAAATTTTATTAATATATCATATAAAGAAAACAATCAATAAAATTACATAGACACAAAATTTACATAAGATATCACAAGGAATAAAATACAAGTTTATTTTCACATTTACCTAATACCATTCAATACTTCCACCAAGTCATTTAGACCAATAGTTCATAGGTCTCTCTAATTATTGCTCATAATTCGAATAGTTTCTTATAGAAGTTCAATACCATGAAACTAACTTGACAATAGGTCTTGACAATAGGTTAATTTCTAAAATCAAAGGGTTATAATCAAACAAAGACAGTACAGACAATAATAATGAGAGCAGGATATGAATTCACCTGATTATTTATGCATACACCAATGCGATTCCCATTGCTGATATGGCCAGGGAATGTAGAGATTCTGATTGTGGTGCACTCATCTTGCACAATACAAGGTGATGTACAGATTCAGTTCGAACATCTCACACACTGAATGAATATTTTAGTTCACCACACAGGTGTAAGTCCAAAACGCAGCTCTCACTGTTCAAAAGCGTGTACACTAGAGCCACGAATGTTCCACACAAGGGAACAAGGGGGGAGCCACGAATGTTCCACACAAGGGAACAAGGGGGGGGGGGGGAGCCAAGAGTAGTACGCAAGACCACAGTCTTCTGCTTTATTCTCCTTATCATCAGGACTCAAGAATTTTTAGAGTTGCAGGCATCAACCATCGGACTGCAAACTCTAGACCCCAGACTTCGGATTCCACTCTCTAATCATGAGGCTGGAAATCTAGTCTTGGCACTGGGACTTGGGACTGACTCTGAGGAAAACCCTGCGCTTGGTACTCTGAGCTGGTTTGTAGCACTGAAAGAATAATCAGCACACGTGTCAGCTCTCTACTAACAATCTGCTTTAATTCTATCTTGCTTCTATCCTTCTCATAATTTTAATTATACATCTTATTTCTTTCAGTTATACATTTTCTGACTACAACAGTCCAAAGAAATATATATATATAATTAATTGCCTCACTTAATCAAGAGGTTTACATATGAGAAAAATATATTTACATTTCAACGTGTTCCTCTTTAAGAAGAAAAAAACACAAAATTAAGTTTATAAAAAAATTACAATTAAAATTTACATGAAAAGTATTTAAGCATTTTTTTCACAATAAGAGTTTAGTTTGCACAAGTGTATTTTCTAACTTTTCCAGACATACCTTTCAGCTCTTGACCAAAACAAACCAGCAAAAGTTCGGGACTTATTTCTCTGCAAGTGACGCACTAGTCTTGAATGTGGGGAACGCTTCCGGCTTCCGCCGCTTTCGCGTTTGGAGAGGGGGGAGAGGGAGGGGAGTGACGCACTAAAGCCCAGACTGACTATATATACTTATCGGGTTTGCTTTTCTCAATGGCGGGCAGAATAGGTCAGTAGCTGTGACGGCTCAGGGTCAGGCCTGCTGGCAAGTTATGTTATTTTGGGGCACTTGTAGCAAATCTTTTTGTTCGTCAAAATTCCTTGTCTTTAGCTTGTATCATGCATTTCCATTGGTAACTCTTTAAGGTATGTTTTTACATGGTTGGGTCCCTTTGATCAACTCGCCGGTTTAATGAGCAAAGGTTCCCTCCCTCAAGTAGCATGAGTCAGAACATGTCGGGTTAGTTCATTAGTGTTGTGATTACATAATAGTGGCCAACCGACACTACCCACAGTCTCTTATGCAGAAGTTCAAAACAGTGTGTGCGTTCATGTGTAGGCATGGAATTACTTCTCTAAACTGCTTAACTTCATGGTTCGTTTTGGTGAATTTATATTTATTTATTGAACAATAATAAATTAAATTTATTTATAGGATGTCTGTATTTGTCGGCGTTACACATTGTAATGTCAGAAAGGTAGGAAACTGGCTCCAATGATAGTTACATCATAGTTACATTGTAATGTCAGAAAGGTAGGAAACTGGCTCCGATGACAGTTACATCATAGTTACATTGTAATGTTAGAAAGGTAGGAAACATGCTCCAATGATAGTTACATTGTAATGTCAGGAAGGGAGGAAACTGGCTCTAATGATAGTTACATCATAGTTACATCACATTCACAAGCAAAGAGTGTTCATTGGTACAATTTACGCAAGTTGGAGACTTTTCTCAGATTCCATTTGATAACATCACGAGATTTCATCACAATAAGAGACAAATACCTATCATCTACTGGAGACACTATACCATTTGCTTGATTTCATACTGACAGACGTTTACTCCTTAAGTCAAGGCTTGAAAATCACTTGCTATGAACAGATATATTTATCAAGCCTTGCATTTCTTTGTTGTTATACATCACAATGTCATTTGTTTTCCATATAATACAAACATCTTGCCAGTTAACAAACATATATTAATATCTATGAAGTCAAGCTTTACATTTCTATGTTTTTAGACGTCACAATGTTTTAAGTTTGTTCACAATTTGCTTACACTGTGTTACTTCCTAACAGACCTATAGTTTGTTACTAATCGGCGTATCGATTTAATAGCAGGTCTATCCTATATCTGTTATTAATCGATTTATAGAACTAATAACAGAATCATAACTTGCTTATTATTAATCGACCTGTCGATCTGAAGTCCAATCTAACATTTGTTGTTAGTACGTAACAAAAAGAGTTAGGGACTTTGTTCTTAGCTAAGATAAAATGGACGAAATTAGGCTCGCCTTTTGTTTGTTATTAATAGACATAATGGCTTGCGTTAGTTCTAACAGCTGATGTTAGCTATTAAAGGAGACAGTTTTTTTAAAAGTTACATCTAGCATCAAACCATCTATACTCCTGTTTGTTTTTCTACCGATCCACTATTTTGAAACAAACACGAAACCGAAAACTCATCTAAACTTTTTCTTATAACCCCCAGCCACCAAACTTTTCTTTTAATTTCATAAAAGGATAATAAACCGAAAGGTTATCAAATGACACGCCCTAAGGTTGGGCTCTTTGTCGACTGAAGCATCACAAGTACAGACAAAATAAATGAAACAGTTAGTCACACGCCCTAATGACCCACTCACTGCTTAGCGACAAAGACCGGCACAGATCTTCTCAATTCTGACCTACAAGAAACAAACCGTGCGAAGATAATCGATCGCCCTAGTGAGTGCAACAAACGGTATGCTATTATTATACTTGTTTTTACAAGTCAAAATGCCGTCTATTACGCTTTTCTAAAATGTAAAAAAGTAAACAAACGGTATGATATTATTATACTTGTTTTTACAAGTCAAAATGCCGTCTATTACGCTTTTCTAAAATGTAAAAAAGTAAACAAACGGTATGATATTATTATACTTGTTTTTACAAGTCAAAATGCCGTCTATTACGCTTTTCTAAAAAGTAAAATGTAAAAAAAGTAAACAAACCGTGAATGCGATAATACAATAACGCCGTGTAAAAAATAACAAAAAGTAAACAAACTGTAAATGCGATAATACAATAACGCCATGTAAAAAAAAGTAAACAAACTGTGAATGTGATAATACAACAATGCCATGTTAAACAAGGAAATATCGCAATTTTATTATACATTTACAGACTGCCCTAGCCTAACAAGAACCACATTGATTATACATATATTATTATTCCAGTTCAAGAAATATCGGTACGATCTATAATCATAATTTAAAACGGTTCAAGGCAAAGACTTGTTGAATACAAACAGCCATCACCCCGTTCTACACACAGGGCGTTACGCGGCCTTGACGATGCTTTATTGGAAACATTGCCAGCTGCAGGCACCAAAGACGTGGAGAAACTGACATGCAAGCCTGCCGGGGACGGAAGGGGGGAGGATCAATCAATGCTTGACTCACTCAGTTTAAAAAAAAAAAAAACTCAGCAGACACAGAAGCTGATTTCTTTTTGTTCTTTTCAGATCGCGAGCAGTGGATTCATTCACGAAGCACAGCTTCGAGACAAGGGAGAAGACTGATAATTATGCGCGCAAGAACCCGAGAAGACAGATGGGCACACGTGAGGACAAACATTATGTTCACAGTTTTAATTACTAAAGGTCAATTTAGAGTTCACACACAAAATCAACCCCCCCCCCCCCCACTACTGACTTTCACGATGGCATTCTGAGTAATAGTAATTAATACAAGTTCGGCGCACCCTCTGTCTTGAGTTTACAAACAACATTCAATGCTATTAAAGGGTTGTTTATTTCTCTGTGCTTTTTTTTTAAAGTATGCACTTTAATCTGAACTGAAATGAAGAATAAAAGAAACTAACCACCTACTCACCCCCAAACAATAAAGATCATAAGGACAAAAGGATCTAACGTACAATATAGAATTTATAGATCAAATGATGATGACACAACAGGAACTAAAGAACAATACAGATCATATGATAGTGACATATCAGGACCTAAAGAATAATACACATCACAAAATTCTGTATTTATTTCACATGTAATATCTTGCATAGACATTATATTTGATATAAGATATTACATGTCAAGTAAATACAGAATTTTAATATCTGATAAATGATACACATAATGTACTTAAAGTCTTTAAGAAGTGCATTCCATACTGCATATTACTTTGATTTGCCTGTTAAATGTGTATGACAGACTGGGACTGTCACAATTTTACTCTTTAGGATGCCTTTATTCAAGGCCATCTGAGAACAATACATAAAATATTGTACTTTCAATTTTAGTTTCATATTAAATCTGTGTGGCAGTCAGCAGAAGTAATTTCCGTAAAATGAAATACACACATGAACATACCTGCAAAGATCAGTTAATGTTTAAATCTTATGTAGGCAATTAAAACAAATCTTGAGATAAAGTTGATCAGATAGGTCCCACTGAGTTCAAGTTGGATTTATGATAGATGAATATTCCTTACAATATTCAACAGAATGTGTTAAAAGCAACTAAAACTTAAAAATAAAAAAGTAGCTTAACAGCATGAACTAGTTATCTTTTTTAAAAAATCCAAAAAAAATCAAGTTTCTTTATTTCATTTTGTTGGATTTACATTTGAATTTTATGTATGTATAGTTTGGGTGAAGTATGTGTACATATCTGTTAATGAATTCATTAGGCTAAGATATAAAAAAAATGAAATTTTAAACTTTAATAGCATAGTAAATTTATATTATAATGCTAATGAATTTTTCAAGTTTGAATTAAATTCAAGATATTTTACTTTCAAAGCATATTACTATTAATAAATTGTCCCAAATTAGAATATGTCATAAATGAACAATACTGTAATTGTAAAGAATTTTCAGTTTAGACCGAAATACATGATTTTTTACTTTAAACACAGGGCTGAGAAAATAATGACGTGCACATCTTTAAATATTTCCACATTTCCTAACTCTGCCACTGGACATTCTTGTAGCTGGGCATGCTAACAACACTTCACAGTGACTTCATGGTCTGCATTATCGTAGTTCACAAGATGCTCTCAGCATCCGGACAAACAAGAATCATCTTCCCGAGAACTTCAGATGTCAACTAATTATACCAAACACTAAGCCCAGAGCACTTGGTTGTCAGATGAAGAGTAAATGATGGAAGGTAAACATCACTGCATGTAGAGTTGATGAGAGTGCTTTTACTATAATTAAGATATTGCTTTAATAGTTCACTTTTACACTGCAATCATTCAGGTTTAGCAATGGGCCCTCAGATAACAATAAATGAGGTAAGATGAACACAGGTGAGAACATCCTACTGTGTGTAATGTTGATTAAGAAAATGTTACTTCAAGATACTGCTTTAATAATTTACTTCATATCATGCTTTCATCATTTAGGTTTTGTGAATTACGCTGTGAGTGCCCAAGGGTGAATGAGCACTATGAATGTCTACGGCTGTCTTATGATGAAAATGATGTGTGATGGTTGTTTAATACTAATTAAAGGAGGAAAAAACTGCTTTAGATTGAGTATAAGTATGGGTACACCATTTGTTCTAAAGAAGTAAGGCTGTTTCATACTGAATGTTGTGATGCATTAAATCAGGAAGAAGAAAAACTGTTGTAGTTTTGTAATGAATATAATGTATACTTTGCCTCAACTACATTAACTCTTATTTACTGTGCAGTTTGACATTGGTTATCACCAACTCAACTTTCTAAAAAATAAATACTAAAACTATTAGTATTACCAGAAAGAATGTAAATAAACAATCCTAAATAATAAAGTATAGTAGTGCATGTAGAAATAAAAACAAGGACTTTTTAAAGCTTCTTTTTTTATTTATTAACAACTACTGCACCATAATAATAATAACAGCAAAACTGTTGTGAATTCAACTGCTTCTACCAATACTTACACAAGTAAATGCAATAAATGACAGGTAAAACATCCGTCATGACAGGACAGTTCTTGATATAAATTATGGCAGCAAACGCTAAATTAAATAGCACAGCTGCAACTAATATACAATTAATTACATTGCAAGACTGAAAATTAATTTATCCTATTTGCATCACAAGGCATTTACTGATTTAGATTAATATATCATATTTGCATCACAAGATTTAAAATTAATTTATCCTAGTTACCATCACAAGATTTAAAATTAATTTATCCTAGTTACCATCACAAAATATAAAGAAGAGTAGACCTCCTGAGGTATTACAAAATTGAAAAAAAAAACAATATGACACATTTGACACAAATAATACTATTAAAATTTACTCAAACAACATCAAACTGCAAAAAAATCACACAACACACCTTTGCTTTGCTGGGATTCAACTGGGCTAAGAGGAAATCCATTTTTCTTCTACTGGAAAATGCACCAGTGCTGTAATGTCCTTTTTTTTTTTTAACTTAAAGTTTTTTTTGTATATTTTTAGACAGGTAACTTTTTTCTTGTTAGGAAGGTTGATGAAGTAAAACAATTTTCACTTTCACTTTTGCCAGCAGTGGCTTTTTGCTTTTTCAGCCCTGAACATAAAAATCCTAGACTATACACCCATAGCCAGTCTTAACCAGTCTTAGTGGTTAGCATATGGTTACTGTAGTTTTTGAGTATAGCTGAGTCAGGTACAAATCATTCAACTTCATCTATATCTAGTTCAGTTCCTGTTGCCAAGTATTGTGTGCACTCGCAAACTTCCTTCTGACCTTACACTCACACCCATTCAATATTTCCTTGCATAGAATTTACAAGTTAACACATAGCAGTTTCTTCATTTCTTATTTAGCTTCCCCATCCCAATCTCCCCACCCCCCATCCCATTTTTAAAAGCAGGGCTTGGGAATGTGACTTTCAGCCTTAAATTTTCACAAAAGCAAACAAAACAGACCTCACCACATTCAACAAATTGAGAATGATTTGTATTTTTCCCTGTTCCTCAACAGTAAGCAATCCTATGAGAAGCAGGGGAATTAAGTCAGTCTTTGTGTTACGAAACATCACATCTTTATCTAGAACCCTTATCTAGCAAGGAGCATATAGGCCTTTAAACTAACTATTGCAGAGAGACGTGTAAAAAATACCAAAACAGATTAAATAACATGCTCTTGCATGAAGTGTTTTCATTTAACTAAAAGTGGCACTTCCAAGTGAACAGAAATCACCATTCTGCAATGCACAACCGTCTGTGTAATAAACCAATCAAAAGTACAGTAAAATAATAATTTTTATTATAAAAGTTTGGGTCATGGAAGCAGCAGTCCAATCTCATCTGCTCCATTTCCCATTCCTACTGGAAAAATATGGATAGTGGACCTTCATTCAGACCAGTTCCCATTCCTACTGGAAAAATAATGGATCATGGATCTTTAGTCAGACCACTTCCCATTCCTATTGGAAAAATATGGATCGTGGATCTTTAGTCAGACCAGTTTGGGGCAAGTGGAATAGTCTTGGATGTATGGTCTAGTAGTCAATGATACTAGCTCCCTTTGTAAGCAACTCAGCCTTCACATATTTCTAATACTCTGCCTTCATAAATTGCTGCTTAAGTTCCTATCCCTTTGCTGCAAAACTAAATATATTTATCTATATATGGCTCATTCTCTGGATATGTGTACCACAAAGGGTGGGTCAATTTGAAATGTGTTTTCTTAAAAATAAAGCATTGAAATATTATATGCTTATATATTCTCCATATTCAGAACTAGTGTGAGAGATACATAAGATATTGTGTGAATATATGTTTTTTATGTGGCAATTATTTGTAATATAAATTTGTTTTGAACTGAAAAATGGTACCTCTTTTTGTGACAGGATATGCATACATCCATTTACTGTAATTTTTATTGTTATAAATATAATATAAATAATCTAATAAACTTTCAGTATCAGGATTTGCTTATTAGTGATAATACATTAAAGTAACTATCAATATTCCTTTTATCTGCAAATGGTCAATTTTGTGAAGAAATAATATTTTTAAAAGGTACATTTTTGTCATGCTTAAATTGGATCCAAACTTTTATTCTTTTACTGAACATTGATATGTCATGCATAAATGTCAGATGCTTTTAAAAAATCCATGTACTCAAAATATTCACACACTAATTTTTTCATATTTACTTTTATATAGATATAAGATAAACAACTTCATAAAGTTGTAAATATAAAATAATGATGATAATATCATGAACTATTTCTTACATTTTTCAAAGGCATCATATCCTGGAAAGATAACTCTCATGTTATTTTGTCTTGGTGTGATGAGATTAGGTACTAAATTAGTAAATAAGAAAAATAACTTCCATTTCCAATACGATCACATGGATAGTGACAAAAATTATAGAAATTTTTTCGGCACCATCGATATTTCAAAACAGCTAAGTTATCTGATAATCTCAATATACTTTGATTAACATCATTAATAGATCCATGTCGCTTCATTTGCATTTAAAGATTCATAAATGTTTGTATGTTTAAACCTGAGCTATTAAGGGTAGAAAAACCTAGAAATTATATTCAAGAATATAAACATTGCTATTAGGCTTATTATATATTCAAAACGTTAAATTTAAATAGATACTTTGTTTATTACTTAAATTTATTTTTGCAGCATAAAAAAACAGTGCATTTTCTGTTTATTTTTGAAAAAATTGAGCTTATCCTATCATGGTTGACAATTTTGTCACTGGAAGACGAATAAGGTTTCCATGTGATAAAGTTATAGTTTTATCATTATAGTTTTAAAATTTACTTTTTTTAAAATAAATATATATACAGGTTAAGTTGATAATTTAGATTAATAAAGACAATATATTCATTGTAAATGAAAATTATACTACTTATTTTAAATTTTTCTTCTCTGGTAAAATATAACCTTACCAAGTTTTCAACAGAAATATATGCTTTCTATATATTTCAAACTCCTAATCCTATATCATCAACTATTTTATAATCTTTATATTTTCTTGTTTTTTTTAAAGTGATCATTAGGCCCTACTGTTGATTTTAACATGTAAAATAATTAGAGATTTAATCCACTTTATTTTTAACACTTCGTGTCACAAAATGGTACACTTGTCCAGAGAATGAGTCACGTAGATACTGTTAGAGAGAAAATTGTGAGAGAGAGTGAGAAAAGAGAGATCAGTCAACCTATTGCCTTGATATTATAATTATGCTGCCTAACTGAAGTACAAGAAAATGCTTTCATTATGTGAAAGAGAATGCTTCTCTTATTTTTCTAAGTATTCCTAACTATCTATTTTTTAACAAGAAAATGCTTTTATTATGTGAAAGTGAAAAAAAATGCTTCCCCTATTTTTCTAAGTATTCATAAATAATTTTCTTATTTGAAAAAGTATCTTTCACAACTGAGAGATCACAGCTTCATCCTGTTACATAATAATATTTCTATAGTTTGTATTTTATCTTTTTAAGTTATTTCTAGGAGTTTCTCTATTATTCTATTATTTAAAATAATCTTGTGTCAAGCAGTTTCAGCTAATCTTTCTACATCTGTGATTTAGTAGAGAAATGCAATTATTATTGTTCAAAGTTTTCTGTATAATATTAATTATTTTATATGTGAGGGTCCATTCTTGCTATTAGTATTAGCAAATCATAAGTCAATGCTCTATGATGTAATGAGGGCAAGTTTGTTTAAAATTAATTATGTGGGACACCCATCTTGCTGATAATAAATCACGTCATTGTACTAAGAGTAGACTGCATGAGGGCAAGTGTTGTAAACTGTTCCTTTTAGTCATCACACCATTGACCTTGTAAGTCTGACCTTACCATTTCAGTGTATGATGTCAATCACTACTTTTTATAAAAATCTGAGAGCAACAAACCTGCTTAGTAACAATCCAGCTTTCTAAAACTGGAATATTTACCTAATATTTAATAACTTGAAGTACACAGAAAGAAAGAGCAAACTACTTATAGTTATACTTATAGTGGGTCTATTTACGCATCTATACTGGTTCTTACATGGGACTATTTTTCAGATCGAACTAGAAGTACATGAATGTTTTGTATCCTATCTTTGAGTAATGTAAATAATATTATATAAATATTCCAGAGAAAATATAATTAAAATATTTAAATATAAAACTTATAATGTTATAAGGAACTAACAGTAACAAATTTAATCAACAAGGATTTTTTCCTACTAAATACTAAGGAAAGGCATGTAACAAAATATAATTTTTACCCATTATTCATTATTGGGTTCTACTTCTAGAAATAAATAACAATAAAAGTAAACAAATTATTAAAATCTTATCATGAGAAAGTATTTCTTTATTTCTTCTATTTATATACGTATTTTCAGGGTAAGTTCATAACTCTGTTAAAATATATAATAATTATTAATAGCATTGACAATAACACAGTTTTGAACAATATCCTAACTTTTGCTGCTTAAAAATATGTAAATCATTACGATGTTTACAGTATCTACTTTCAAAACGTTTTTTTTTATATACATACAAAACAAAGTCAATGAACCGGAACACAACCAGATTAGCTTGTGTATATACTATTACATTATTATTACATTAAAAAAAATAACATCAATGAGAAAAGAAACGAACATACAAGTTTTTACAACATTACAAGGTCTGTAACTATGTTTGCACATTAAAAATATTTCTGTAAGTTTAAAGAGTAGAAATGTTAAGATATTCACATATATATATACACACGCGTGTAAGTAATACTAATAGCTGTAAAGATAATACATATTTGTGCTGCTATTCTTGTACTGTGTAGTTCACTATCGGATTACACGTTCTATGCGTGAGTTATTATTACATATTGAACTTTGGTCTTAACTCCTACTTTCGTAATACATGTAATATCAGAACCACGTAAAGATTAAGTCATTGTGTACTGTAGTGAAACCATTTACGGAATCTACAGCAAGACAAAAATGCTTAGTGGCAAGAGAACGGGAGCTGGTGAGGTAGGCCTACTGATTATTTATGAAGAAAACAAATAAAACTAAACACATGGGCAAAGCGTTCAGTTTTATACCAAGACAACATATAACAATCGCTTACCTGTCTTGCGTCAGTCATATTGATCCAATATTTGAAGACACTCGCCTGCTTTATTAAAAATATATATTTTTTGTAAACAAATAACTTTCTGTTGATTCAATCAGAAGAAAATCAGTTAACGAAAATTATGCGGAAGTGGCCTGATACACTCTTTTAACTCTCATGGCGCCAAAAAACGCATTTCCTGTTGCTACAGCTCAGGGGAACTAAGCCCCAATAGTAAACTTTCCATACGCAATTAAATCCCCTGCATATATCAATTTACTACATTAAGTGTAGTATTTGCTTTTTAAGTATATTTTTGACAAAAGCATTTATTTATTCTTTATTCTGCACTTAATTATTTATAACACTAACACAAACTAAATACTTTGTTACTTGTAAATAATTAATTGATTGATTTTGTATGTGTGTGTGTGTGTGTGTGTGTGTGTGAGCGTATGCTGGGGTGGGGTGGGGTGGAGTATGTCCGCTTTAAACATTTCTAGATATGACGTGTACCTTGCATCTAGAAAGGATTTTTGGTGTGAACAGGGATATAGATGGGTCAGAAAGGTTGAATGATGATAGAAGGGGAAGTGCTTTCCTATTTGTATCCGCATTGTTAAAACGCTGGTATTTTGTGTACGTACGGTTGTGTGTCTATATGATTGTGTGTGTGTGTGTGTGTGTGTGTGTGTGTTTATTTCTTGTAGTTTTATGTTATTATAGTTTGTTAGAATAGACCATTTATATATGTATTTTATAATGGATGAGCTAATATGAGTTTGTGTGTCGTATGTGCATGTGTGAGTGATTGAGCGAGCAAGTGAGTGAGTATTTTGTGCCAGTTTTGCTTGAGCGGATTTGGTGTTCTCCGGAATGAAACTTGAATGTTAAGTATTTTCCAAGTGTTTCGATTTATTTTCTTCCTTATTTATTTATGTGCCATAATATGTGTCAACAGTTTTGACTCCATTAACATTTGCCTGCACAATCCCTCTTCATAATGTCCCAAATCAACAAACCAGATGACATGAAAATATTACAAATCGAAACAAATCCTACAAGCTGATTTGTTTGTTACTATGTCTTATAAATAACAGTCCCGAGTATTTGGCATAGGAACTGAAGGGCAGGTCAGGCTGTCTGGCTGCCGTTAGTATTAGCGTTGATATAATAACTTGATATTGATAATTTGACACTTTTTTTCCCCAGAAAAAAGACACATTATTACTGTCAAGAATCTATCATAGGGGTTAGTATTACCGTGTCATGAGTCTATCACAGTGGTTTGTATTACTGTGTCATGAGTCTATCACAGTGGTTAGTATTACTGTGTCATGAGTCTATCACAGTGGTTTGTATTACTGTGTCATGAGTCTATCATAGTGGTTAGTATTACTGTGTCATGAGTCTATCACAGTGGTTAGTATTACTGTGTCATGAGTCTATCATAGTGGCTAGTATTACTGTGTCACGAGTCTATAACACAACCGCACAAACAAAACAAGATTAACTGGTCTCGCTCTCTCCCTCTCTCTGTCTCACGCACGCATTGTACCTCTGTAAGACTACAGTACTCTTTAGCCGTAAGGATCTTGTTGACAGTTTAGTTTCCAGAAGTACTCCGCTAGAATACATTTTGTCGAATGTTTTGTCCGGAGGAATATGAAATTTTCGGACACACGTACGCGTGTACACACAGGCACACACAAATACGCAATGCATTAAATTAAAAATTATATATTTTTTAATGGATTTGCTTGTTTTGTTTGGAATTATGTTAATGAAGGTATTCAAGAACTGACATCATGAATGATTAGAAAATAATAATTCATCGATTATTGTATGTACTTCACCCGGCCGCGATCTCCTTACCCCGACCCCCGAAATTTATAAACAAATAGTACGCTCGAAAATGATTGGCTATTTTATTCACGTGGTTTACGCTCAATTCGAGATTTTACCACATTGCTAGAGGTGTTCATTGTTCAGAGCAAACGATCTTTCTGACCAAGAAGTTAGTCATCATTATCAACCGGTCAAAAACATTAGTATCTCCCCCCTCCCCACACACACACACCAAATGCATCACATCAAAAGTACGCCTGTCACATGATTTAACTAAAGTTGCTGATCACTGTATTACCGAGACAGTAAGTAAGCAGTATGCGATTTGTGCCTTATTAGAGTGACCCATTCCTCTTTATAAATGAAGTTAATGAACTCTGTATCATCCGAACAGTAAGCAATTCACGATTTGTGAATCACACTAAGTGAACCTATTGCCTGAATCACCGAAATTAATGAACTGCATCTCATCGGAACAGTAAGCAATTCACGATTTGTGCTATATTAGAGTGAACCTATTACTTACTGGAGTGCTAACTCTATTTCATTCAATCTATAAGCATTTCCCGATTTGGATCGTATGAAAGTGAGCCTATCACTTGAAGTCATTGAAAAAACTGATCTCCGTAGACCATTCCCCCCCCCCCCCCATGTATTTTGTTAGTGACCCTTTTACGTTATATAACTGAAGTTGATGAGCTCTATCTCATTGCAAACAGAAGCACTGCCCGATTTACAGAGACCAGTAATTTCACTGGTTTAAAATGACGGACTCATTCTAATCAGTGAAATTACTGGTCTCTGTGAAACAGTCAGTTATAACCGGATAGAAAGATGATGTAGTTAGACTAGGCCGTGTGAGTCAAGGGATGGAGAAAGGGGGGGGGGTAACTCCTAATTCCTTCTTCCAAATGATTATCAAAAAATAAGACAGCTATTTTGAGCGTTGACTTAATAATGCAACTATTTAAATTTAAACAATATCCTGAAAAACTCTCCCCACCCTTGCCACGAGACGTGAAAACAACAATAATTCAAGTTAAAAACAAAAATAATTAAAGGAATGTGGAGCATACTAAGACAGAAACCAAGTTATTCCCCTGCCCATAGACTACAAAAACAAAACAAAAAAAATTAAAAAAAAAGATAAAAGAAAGACACCCACAACCCTCGCAACGTCACTCAAATGTTGAGAACTTGATGTGTTTACTTCACGTTGGCTCGTTTGTTTTGCTGTTAAATATGTTATTAAAAGTAGCAAAATTAGTTTCAAAAAACTCTTCCACATGTAGTTATGTTGCCAAAGCACTTCCGGGAAAATTGCGCATTCCCTTGGATCCGTTCGATGGTGTCACGTGACAATCAAACAGCACCCAAACGATGAATTGCACCACCTAGTGGCTAGTGTATGTAACACGTTACTATTTGCAAATGTTGGACCCTAGGTAACTATAATATACTGTTGTCAAGAAAATAGACATTAGTTATCGTTAAACCACGAGCAGAGAAAGACAAACACAGAAAATAAAGACAAAATAAACAACAAGAATCAATGAAACAAACGAGAAATTCAAACAGAATGCTGAAGGGAATCTTCGAACATTTGTATATCTGTGTGTATGTGTGTACACAAGTATATGCATTCGTGTGTATGTGCGTGCGTTTTTGTGTCTATGCACGTATCAAATGTTGTTGTGACAGGTCTGCGATGTGACTACACAGAAAGGTTAATGCATGTTTGTGTGTGTGTGTGTGTGTGTGTGTGTGTGTGTGTGTCTTGCGGGAGCGTGGCTGACTAATGTGACGTACGTGAGACGTTCCTGTCCTAAGCAAATCAAGGGACGACTCTCCAATGAACGTACGGGTCTCACTACGTCATCACGAATCACTGATGTACAGAGATACATAGCCATTGACAAAAAATGTAAATCAAAACATAGCCACAACCCGAACAACAATTCAAGGACGTTAACGAAGAAAACAAAACTATCCAGAAAAACGCCCTCAGTCGTCTAAGAAAAGATAATGCTTATAGCATAACTCTTGTAACAAAGATAACTCCCATAGTATACAGGAAAACGCCCTCAGTCGTCTAAGAAAAGATAATGCTTATAGCATAACTCTTGTAACAAAGATAACTCCCATAGCAAAGAAGACTATACAGGAAAACGCCCTCAGTTGTCTATTTAAAAGATTTTGTTTCATTAGAACATATTCACAATTCAGTGTTAATGATTAGTAAGAAAAGATAATGCTTATAGCAAAATAACTCTTGTAGCAAAGATGATTCTGACAGGAAAGATAACTCTTATAGCAAAGATAATTCATATAGGTAATATTGCTCTTAGACTATAGGAAAGATAAATCTTGTACGAAAGATAACTCTTATAGCAAAAGTAACTCTTACAGCAAAGATAAAGCATGTTGGTAATACTAATAGCTCTTGTAGCAAACTCTTGTAGGAAAGGTAACTATTAGCTATTGTAGGAAAGATAACTCTTATTGCAAAGATAACACTAGAGAAAATAGAAGATAGGGACAACAATGAACGGAATAACAAAACGTTAACGATCTCTGACAAATTTGTCTCATGACCCGACCAGTCCGTTAATCACGAATCACGAATAGACTCGTGTGTGCTGTGTATAAAATGAATAAAAGTTTGAATAGACCTGTATTGACACCATACCAGTCATGGTTTCCGTACCGTTATTTCGCCTTTTCCTTGACCACCATTATACTTCCGACCACCATTATATTTCAGAACATCATTATATTTCTGACATCCATTATATTTCAGAACATCATTATATTTCTGACCTCCATTATATTTCAGAACATCATTATATTTCTGACCTCCATTATATTTCAGAACATCATTATATTTCTGACCTCCCTTATATTTCAGAACATCATTATATTTCTGACCCCCATTATATTTCAGAACATCAATATATTTCTGACATCCATTATATTTCAGAACATCATTATATTTCTAACCTCCATTATATTTCAGAACATCATTATATTTCTGACCTCCGTTATATTTCAGAACATCATTATATTTCTGACCTCCATTATATTTCAGAACATCATTATATTTCTGACCTCCATTATATTTCAGAACATCATTATATTTCTGACCTCCATTATATTTCAGAACATCATTATATTTCTGACCTCCATTATATTTCAGAACATCATTATATTTCTGACCTCCATTATATTTCAGAACATCATTATATTTCTGACCTCCCTTATATTTCAGAACATCATTATATTTCTGACCTCCCTTATATTTCAGAACATCATTATATTTCTGACCTCCATTATATTTCAGAACATCATTATATTTCTGACCTCCATTATATTTCAGAACATCATTATATTTCTGACCTCCATTATATTTCAGAACATCATTATATTTCTGACCTCCATTATATTTCAGAACATCATTATATTTCTGACCTCCATTATATTTCAGAACATCATTATATTTCTGACCTCCATTATATTTCAGAACATCATTATATTTCTGACCTCCATTATATTTCAGAACATCATTATATTTCTGACCTCCATTATATTTCAGAACATCATTATATTTCTGACCTCCATTATATTTCAGAACATCATTATATTTCTGACCTCCATTATATTTCAGAACATCATTATATTTCTGACCTCCATTATATTTCAGAACATCATTATATTTCTGACCTCCATTATATTTCAGAACATCATTATATTTCTGACCTCCATTATATTTCAGAACATCATTATATTTCTGACCTCCATTATATTTCAGAACATCATTATATTTCTGACCTCCATTATATTTCAGAACATCATTATATTTCTGACCTCCATTATATTTCAGAACATCATTATATTTCTGACCTCCATTATATTTCAGAACATCATTATATTTCTGACCTCCATTATATTTCCTAACTCCTTTAGAGGTACTGCTCTAGTATCTAATCCAGACAGTCAGTGTCGCTGGAATAAAATCTCCTTCAAAGACTAAAAGGGGAACTGGGGAGAAAAGAGTACTACTGATTCTTATGCGATCACCTGTCCTTTCCATACACGCACACACAGGCTTATATAAACTGATTCAAAGTGCACGGAGAGAGAGAGAGAAAGAAAGAGAGAGAGAGGGATGTATAATTCGTCGATTAATGACTGAGGAAAACTGACTCACAAAAGATTAAAACGTGTTGGTTATTGGCATAACGTTAGTGGTAAAAATAAAAGTCTGCACAACCTACGCTATTTCAATTTAAAATGGGACTTTTAGACAGAAAAATAAATGATAAACGGACCGAGAGAATGTAATGAAAGTTGCAGAAAACACTTGAACAAAAATAATGACAAGATGAGTCCAGTGGCATTGTTTAACATAGAAAGGTGGCAAACCTACAAGTTGACAAGTTATGCGAAAAAGAAAGAAATGAATTAGAAAAGTTGAAATTAAAAAAAATAAAATGAAAGTGGAAGAAAGTGATTAAAAGACCGATTGAGAGAGAGAGAGAGAGAGAGAGAGAGAGAGAGAGAGAGAGAGAGAGAGAGAGAGAGATTTGTAGAAAAAAGTAGACATATAGATAAATGGATAGAGATATGCACACACACACACACACGCACGTACGTACGCACATGTAGAGAGAAGACGAAGTTTCTGATAAAAGCATTATAAATCAGTTTACTGAGTTTCTTTCTTTCTTTTTTTATTTAAAGCAGTTTTCGCACACTTTCTGTTTCAATTATGATTTCCACGAAACCTCAGCCCCTCAAAACTCATTTCACTTCACTCATTTTAACTACCATATTAATGCATTCAGACTAAAAGACAATAAGCATCCCATAATTTACTTTGACAGTTGTCAAGCGGGGAGGGGTGCAATGTGGACGAAACAACCTTTTCAGTCTTGAAGTTGTCACAGCAACGGTATCTACTTCGCATTTGACATTATTGTGACCTTCACTCTACGACATTGGACCCGCACTCCACCTTACGGACAGGAAAAGTCAACAACGCAAAAGTAAAACACATATCACAAGTGAGAGAAAAACACAAAAGAATGATAACAAAAGAATGATCACGTGGTGTTTACAAATGCTTCGTGGACTTTTAAGACTTAAATGTAGTAGAGGTCGACACGGCTTACTAGATTTTGGCCGTTGCGCTTTGGTTTAAAAGCGGTGGCCAAGTCTTGCGAGAATCATTTTGGATCGAGAGACAGAAGTCACGTCTGAAATTTTTTGGACACCATTCTCATTTCAGTTTTGAGCCACTGTAAAGTCTTTGTTTCACTGACAAATAAAAATTATAAAATAAAAATCAGACCTAGGTTGAATTAGCCAAGTATGAAATATTGTTTATCGGCATTTTCCCGCCTCGTGCATAGTCTTTCTTGTAGCCATGGGCCGTAACTCTTGTTCGGACCAAAGGGGAGCAACGACACCGACCTCTCCACCAGGCGAACCGATTTCGCAGTTCACGCGTACTTGCACTAAGTGGACTGACTTGAATGCGCTGACTTCAGGTTATTTTGACTTGAATGAATAGATTTCGATCTATTTTGAAATTAATTCCACTGTTTCTTAACATTATCAAGTAGTTATGTCTTAATAGAAACATCTAACTCGACAAAGAGATTAATGATTCGAGTCAAAGACAAGAATAGTGAAGACTAAAGTTGATAAAGATTGCAAAAGATTAAGTCGATAAATATGACTGATATTAAGAATACCACGGACTGAAATCAATAAAGATATCAACAGAGTGAATTCGATCGAGAGATCTATAACAGCTTGTGAAGGAGCAAATCAATTAAACAACAAAAGGCACAAGATTAAACTGGATGAAAAGCCGAAGGTTTTCCCTGACTGGACCGTGCTTTTTGCTGCCTTTCTAAACGCGTGAATAAGTTAATTTCTCGTTCACTTGTCCCCCCACATCTGGTGGGTAAATTAACATTTAAAAGCTACATTAAAAAATCACGATTAGAACATTCAACTCCAAGATGTCTTGTCTGCGCTACCATTTTGCTGCTGTTGGCATCTGGTCTGTGATGACGTGTTCATTAGTTTCTGGACAAGGCTTCGCTGAATTTACTGCTATACCATACGGCGGTATAGGGGGTGCGGATTCTATTTTGCCCTACCCCAGCGCGAACTGGCTTAACTCTTCAGGTCTTAGTTTCGGAGGGCAGCAGAACCAGCTCTACGTCAACACAATCGATCGAACCAGTTATGCAGCAACAGCAAATGCCGCAGGTGGTGGGGTCAATATCCAGCCAACCAGTACGGATGGACCAGTATTCAACAACATCTTAGCAGACCTTTGGCCATCGCTCCACACAAACGTTGGTAGCGGCAGCACTTTAATTCCGGGAGGGGCGACGATTCCCTCCAGCAGCTCCGATCTACCAGTATTTCACAATGTCTTAGGGAGCAGGCCTGCTGTTCGTATGCCTTCGTCCTCTTCCGGTCGTCGCCCGAACGGGCTGATTGGGAGAGGGGGGCGACTAGTTGACCCCCCAAATCGATCTAGTC
This sequence comes from Sinotaia quadrata, assembly GCA_028829895.1. Classification (NCBI taxonomy): domain Eukaryota; kingdom Metazoa; phylum Mollusca; class Gastropoda; order Architaenioglossa; family Viviparidae; genus Sinotaia; species Sinotaia quadrata. The sequence goes on along the minus strand of CM054183.1, from coordinate 94,818,178 downwards.
TATGGCGAGAAGGAGTGGTCGGGGCACCAGTGAACGTTTTGGACAACCAGGTGAACTGTGGATTCCAGTGGGTGAGTAGTTCGTGTTCTTGCATATTTTTGTCTCGGCGATTATCTTTGTCTCGGCTGACCATCTGCCTGTCTGCTTGTTTGCCCGTCTGTCTACCCGTCTGTACTGTCTGCTTGTCTCTGTGTTGTAATTTTTCCGTTACGTCTTCATGGTTTTAAAGAACTCCATTCATATCGTTAATCTCGTGGTTTTAAAGAACTCCATTTTTATCAGTTAAACACGTGGTTTTCAAGAACTTCATTCTTATCAGTTAAACACGTGGTTTTAACTCAGTGTCGCAACATTCCGTCTAATTGGATGACGTGACGTAATGGCGACTTCCGATCTCGTTACTTGTAACACTTTGAGTTCGTAGGTGCGCGACAGTTAACAATTTCATTTTTGTTCACATGAAATGGTTGATTGGACAAATTATACCTTCAGTTCACATATTGTAAATTCGGTGAATATACTACAATGTCAGTGAAGATAAGTTCAGTCTCTTTTGATATTAATTATTATTGTATTTGATATTAATTAATTATTATTGTGTTTGTATTTGATATTAATTATTATTGTGTTTGCATTTGCCACCAACAATCTCAAGAAATCAACGCACCAGAAGCTCATACTAAACAGTGCACATCCATTTGCATGTAGACAAGCAAACAAATTCACACGAAGCACACATCCATTTGCAAGTACACAAGAAAACAAATTCACTTGAAACACAACTCCATTTGCAACAAATCATATAACAGCACACTCTAGCGTGTAAACAAACAAATAATAAAACAAACGAAAAGGGCATACATTTTTGGGGTCATCTCATCCCCAAAATCCCATCAGCAGATAGCTAGGGAAAGTAGATATATGTAAGTGAGACAAAATTTCATCAGCAGACGACTGAGAGAAAGTATATATATGAGACAAAATTTCATCAGCAGACGACTGAGAGAAAATACATGTACTTGAGATAGCAATTCACCAGCAGACCACTGAGATAGTTAGTACAGCTGAATTGTTCATTCTCTGGGGAAGTATACCATTTTGTGACAAGAAGTGCAAAAAAATAAAATGGTTTAAATCTAATTATTTTACATATTAATGTCTACAACAGGGCTTAATGCTCACATAAAATCATAAGATAAGATAAAACTGTTGATGTTATAGGAATTAGAAATGTATGTAAAAACGCACAGCTTCTGTTGAAAACTTAGAAAGTAAGTTTGAGACATATTTTACCAGGAAAAAATAATTTAGAATAAGCAAATATAATTATCTCATTACCACCAATATATTTTCTTTATTAACGTAAATTATTAACTTAATATGGAAAGATTTTATTTAAAATAGGAGTTAAAACTATAACTTCTCAACGTCGCAACCATATTAATAAAATTATCAGCCATAATAAAGGAAGCTCTATTTTTCTCAACTAAACATAAAACAGTCTAAGTTATTATGTTGCGAAGCTAATATTAAGTAATAACCGAAGTATCTATTATAGTGTTTTTAATATATAATAAACCTAATCATGATGTTTATATTCTTAAATGTAAATCACAGTTTTTCCTACCCTTACTGTCTCGGGTTTAAATTAAAACATCACAAAATGGTACACTTCCCCAGAGAACTGCATTGCACGCACACACACACACACACACACACACACACACACACACTGAATATATTCATTGCAACATAAATATATTTGGATTTTTACTGTTAATTAATATTTATAGAGATGAACATGTTGAGAGAGAGAATTTAGAACCTTTCCCTCCATAAAAAAAATAAATAAAAGATTAAATAGAAAATTAATGTCTCAAGGGAGTTAATTCTAAATGAAGGCGGTGTACCGTAACCGCCTAGAAACTACAAGACAGATACATGTACATGGAGTCTACGCCTAAATTTTGAACGACACACACGGAAAACAAGCTGCCGACTGAGCTGTTTACGTAACAACAGTCAACATAATTTGATGACACCTTTCAGCCGAGAAGTGGGTCGTCGCGTGCACGACTCACTGAGTAGTTCTATATTTAGCTCTGGCACGACACCCTAAATTAAAAAAACCAAGAAGACAAATGGGGCCTAGACCTATAGCACCTGACAAAACGACAGCCACTGACTAAAAACTCTTGGTTAAAAAAAAAATGCAAATGTGCGATTTATCTATCTATCTTTCTATGGATATTTCGAAACTGCATATATTTAATACAAATTTTATACTTTATTCCGATGTAACCAATCACCAGTGAGTAAGAGTTATAGCGCATGTAATGAAGGTCACGCCCATTCCCGACAATTGTCGATCGGAGCAATGACCTGTGACGTCACTTAAGAATAGAGCACGGAATGGAAAACAAAAGTCAGTCCACAAATGTAACTTGACAGTGAAATTTCACAAACAACTTCTATAATTATAATAAGTCGTAAATAGGTGGCGACGTTGTCCTTGAAAACCGGCAATGAGAAAATGTCGAAAACGACTTTTGAATAAGTTATACAAAAATAATGCTCTCCCCGCCACAACACATGCCCACGTACCCACCCATCCAAACAAACAACACGTTTAAAACTAACACAACTTTAAATATATTTACTGAAAAGACAAACACATACATACACAGCACACACTTAAACACGTTCACACACAGGTGGAGGGAGAGAATAAATTGAATTATTGAAACTAAGACAACATGCATTTTGTCCTTCCGCAGTACTTCAGATATAATGACGGACACACTTGTCAAAGTAATCAATGAGATATATTTGCTCGGAGAGTACGTTTGACACTCTTGCCAAAGTATTTATATAGAGGTATTTGCTCGAGGTGTCATAGTGACACACTTGTCACAGTATTCATATAGGTATATGTGACGCCAACGCCATAGAGTTAATGGATATGATTATTATCCAAAACTAATTATAAATGATGAGACACCGTTCATCTCTCGGCGGATATGTGGTTGCTGTAAAAGTTTTCCCTCTTCCACAACATTAAATATAAACATTCATGGTAACACAATCTTTCTGCAGGTAGAAAATTTCTTACTAAAGGAGAAGACAAATCCATCTTTAATCTATATTTAGTGGGCTCCCATCCACCCACTTTCTTCTTCAACATACAATTATCAATATGTTAAGAAGGTCAATAAATTTAGCAATAAATTTATTAAACCAACAATCAAATATTCATATGACAAATACAATGAAATAGATATGTGTACTGACTAAATACAAAACCAGATAATGCTGAGTTTCGCAATGATAGGTGGGGAAGTGCTAGAGAGTTAAGTTCCCTGATCCCAATACGAGATAGGTTGGTAATAATAATGATTAAATACAAAATACGTTAGGGTGTCATGCACGAGTTGTGTGACTTGACAAAAACAATTCCCGCAAAACAAGTAAAAAAATATTACGCACATGCTATGATGTCAGTCACCACTGTGAAAGAAATTATTAATATATATATTTTTTAAAAGTGTTGAGATGAGCAGGTTTTATTATCAGCTAGAGTGGACAGAACAACAACAAAAGTACAACATCTCGTTAGAAAAATCCCCATCTTGTTGAATTAGGAAAATCACTACAAAATAACTTTATTTACAGATGGTGACTGACGTCATCGCTAAAGAGTTTAATTTTCAGAAGGGTATTGCTACCTCTTAGAAGCATTGGCTCCAGGAAAACAAATAATTAAAGTCACTCTAATCCATGGACGTTGCTAAAGACAAGTAGGGTCACTCTTATTTTAAGATACTTTAAAGTCGGGTCACCTTTGCACTCCAGATACTGCAAAGACAAGTGGGATATATTTATCATCCAGATATTGTGGTTACTTAAGCCAACATATTATGTAATATCCACCTAGAGACCTAGATTATCTCAGAGGACTTTGAAGAAGAGAAAGGTACTCGTATTTTCCAGCTTCTTGGTACTATTGATCTCTTCTAAAAGACTTTGGTGATGTCAAATTAAAGATGACACAATTCACTCTGGTTAAAATCAGAACACCATAATGGAGCTCCAAACTTCGTTATGTCAAGGTGAAGAGGTGACTCTCACCTTAGCTGCCAATCGAATGTTACAGCTGGTTAGTGGATAATATAGATATATGATAGATACAGAACACACTGTCAGGTTTTGTCAAGGTGAAGAGTTGACTCTCACCTTAGCTGCCAATCGAATGTTATAGCTGGTTAGTGGATATATGATAGATACAAAACACTCTCAGGTTTTGAAAAGACGAACAGTGACCCTTAACCATCTCCCTATATTTAAAGTAAAATAGGGCCACTAACCATCCCCAGATATAAACATAAGTAGGACAACTTTAGCCTCCAGATTGTGGAGACAGGAAAGGTTATTCTAGCTTTTGAAAATTCTACGCCCACGTTAGTTCACTGTAGAGTCTTTGACCATTGTAAAGACAAGAATGATGACTCATCTCTGGACAGTGTTAAGATACTAGGGTCACACTGATCCCTAGATGCATAACGGCAAGTGGGTCACTCTTTTCTTCAGCTAAAGGGTCATTCTTTCTAGATATTCTAAGACAAATAGAGGGACTTTTCTCTCTAGACATTATATAGACAAGTCAGATCACTCTTGTCTCCGGAATCTGTTAAAAGAAAGTTAGAGTCATTTTTCTCAGATATTAAAAAGGAAAGTAGAGTAGCTTATGTGTAGCTTAAGGAAAAAAGGGAGAAAACTAGTGTAGAAACAATTTCAACAGGTTCGTTGGAGACATAATATCAATGCTGAATAGTTTTACGTCATCATCATCATCGTCGTCGTCATCATCATCTCAGTGTTATCATAATCACTCTCTAATTGACGTAATTGTCGATGTTTTTTTTTTTCTACAGATGCCGTTAATGCTCGAAGAGGACCTAGAGCTCCAGTGTGGGGTGTGTGGAGATTTCGTGTTCGGGACACAACATCACCTGATGGGCGGGCGATACGTGTCCTACCCACCCTATGTATCACGTGACTACACTAGAGTCATCAGCGTCACATTCTTGCTGAATCAGACTGTCACACCGGTACGGGGTACAGCTTAAGACCCGGCTAATAATAATAATAATGGCCATGCATATATGTATTCAATAATACGTCTGAAGGAGGACTGAACATGCGCATGCGCACATCTAACGTAAATTCATGGCTGTCAGAGGCACAGCAAATATGTACTAGAAAACTACCATGCGCCCAAAACTCAAGTGTATTCTTGAGACTGAAAAGGATTCAGCATAATGAAAACGATAACCAATTAGAGACATAATGAAAACGATAACCAATTAGAGACATAATGAAAACGATAACCAATTAGAGACATAATGAAAACGATAACCATTTAGAGACATAATGAAAACGATAACCAATTAGAGACATAATGAAAACGATAACCAATTAGAGACATAATGAAAACGATAACCAGTTAGAGACATAATGAAAACGATAAACAATTAGAGACATAAAATTGTCCCTATAAAAGACATTAAGGAAATGCAAAGTTGATATACTTCAAATACTGCATCACTGCTACTGATGTTGGTGACTGACAAAAGTATGGTAATGACTACGATGACAAGACGACGATAATGAAGTATAGTTATAGTAAAGTCATCTGGTCCATAATTCACACAGGTAGAATAAGTAGATACAGCTCAATTTAAATGTGCGTAACATTTAGCGGCATGTTGATCTAGAATCTGTACAGAATAAGTAAAGTAGATACAGCTCAATTTAAAAGTGCAAATGTACTAATTCAAATACATATTTCTATTGTAACAGAACAAACACACATTTCCTAGACATACTAACAATATGAAAGAACTTTTGCTGATTGTTTTTCGGTTTACTGTTGTTCCATGCAGAGTTAGAGAATAAAACATATTTTGCATGAATTTATTTTAGGGTTTTGACACTGTGACCTTTGCCATCTGTCCTGTGACGGGAAGATACACCGATGTGACGTGGGGGTGCTTGGAAAATCAGGAATCAGCACTTCAGATCGAAGGGTGGGGGAAGATATACTACCCGACAAATTCAGGGTACCACAGTCTGACTTTGCGGGTGTCGGAAACCTTTTCTTGCAAACACTGCGTTCTACAATGGCGCTGGCAGTCTTGTGAGTGATGGATTTGGCTAGCTCTTTATTAAGAATAGTGACTTTTAGAAATCTTAACTATTTTTAGAAATGATAGTTATTTTTAGGTTAGTTTTAGAACATTTCTCTTATTAGAGATCAAAATCTCATCGTGTGTGTGTGTGTGTGTGTGTGTGTGTGTGTGTGTGTGTGTGTGTGTTGATCTTATTTTGTGATCATGTCTGTTGCTTGCATTTACTTACAACTGTAATCTGGAAAGTTTAAATTTTATCTTTAATTTTTTTCAGCGCAAATGGCGGACTCGCAAAAATGTCGACAGGAGCCTTTCCTTCGCGCCTGCTACCACCCTGTGGAATACATTAATTGTGCGGACATCAGGATCACAGCACCCCCACCTCGGAGGTCTAACCGAAACAATGGCTATCCGTTAATTTGAATTTTGGATGGATGCACACTAAATGTGCGCTTAAATCCGTTGTTTCTTTTTAATTGCCTTCACGACTGGGTCACGTGCCAGGCCCATCTCGCCCCTGTTTTTGGTCCATTTCATCTAACGATGTCTGATTCAGTTAAAATTCCCATCCAGTGTTAGGTGATTTCGCGGACAAATCAACGAACATAATTCCTATTAGTTTGTGACTCACTGGCGGGGTGAAAACAGCTAGTGAACAATGATTATATTGTCTGTTAAATCTATGCTCACTGGCGGGGTGAAAACAGCTAGTGAACAATGATTATATTGTCTGTTAAATCTATGCTCACTGGTGGGGCGAATACAGCTAGTGAACAACTATCTTATTGTGCGTTTATCTATGGTTTACTGGCGGGACGAATACAGTTAGTGAACAACTATCTTATTGAGCGTTTATCTATGGTTTACTGGCGGGACGAATACAGTTAGTGAACAACTATCTTATTGAGCGTTTATCTATGGTTTACTGGCGGGACGAATACAGCTAGTGAACAACGAACGTGTTGCCTGATTGTGACTCACTGTTTGGGTGAGTACGGCTAGTACCGGATGTACCACACACGCACACATCTCTCACATTGCATTCGTTTGCGAGCAAGTCACAAATATGAGGAAATGATGTTGTCACATGACAGCTGCTCGTTGCCCTAGTCACACACCAAGTCACGCCAGAAAGAGATGAAGAACGAAATAGAAAAATAGTCTGATGAACGTTCTGGTGACTTTCATGCAACAAAGAGCAGATAATTCTCATCAAACTGCAGTGAAGAATGATCATACTTTAACCAAATTTGTGTGTAGCGTTATGACATGAGATTTGAGACGTTTTAATATATGCACAGTGTATATCATACTACATTATGATGCTAGCACATTTATACAAATTTGCATACATTTATGTAAATTTGTTCATATTCAACAGTTCACACATTAGTGTATACAGGACCATAATTACAGACATCGTTCAGCAGACCTTATTACTGACAATATAAGACCACAATTAGACATAAAATCTGATTGATATAGGGCCATAGTTACAGGCAGTCAATAGTAAACATTAATACTGATTCGTATATGATAAATTAAGATTTAAAATGCATATATTCTGACATAGAAAACATTATTTCGGATTTTATAAACAGAAAAGATATAGTATATTAATCCATACGACAGTTCAAATATATAAATACAAAGTTGAATCATAGTAAAGTATATTTATCAAATGCTATTTAATATGACTTTGAATTATAATAAAGTATATTCATAAAATTTTATTTAATATGACGTTGAATCATAGTAAAGTATATTCATCAAATGTTATTTAATATGACTTTGAATCATGGTAAAGTATATTCATCAAATGTTATTTAATAGGACATTGAATCAGAGTGAAGTATATTCATTAAACATTACTTTACCTTGTAAAAGTCAGTTATTAAAAGAGACCAAAGGATCTCGACATTTTAATACAGTCATAAAAAATCTCGACATTTCTAAAATAGTCAAAAGGATCTCGACATTTGTAAAACAGTCAAAAGGATCTCGACATTTGTAAAACAGTCAAAAAGATCTCGACATTTGTAAAACAGTCAAAAGGATCTTGACATTTCTAAAACAGTCAAAAGGATCTCGACACTTGCAACAAGCAGTTTTGTAATTCACCGTACATCTGGGGAGGAGTGGAATATTTTCCGGACTGGATCGAGATTAGGTCATGACCTTTCTTTCCCAAACAGAAATAAAGGTTACCATGACTGCAAAGATCTGTCGGAAAATGCCAGACTCGAACCGGCACCTGTTAATAAACTGCACAAAGGAAGTTGCTCCCCGACTAAAAAAAAAATACTTTATCTGCTCAGCCAAGTGTCACATATCTATAACATTATCTCTCTACTTGGGCGAGTATTACATACCATATATTTTTGAGTTTATTTAATATAAATGTGTTTATTAAATGAATAAATTGGAAATAAAAAAATGAAATGATATGTGTCACGTGTTGGGTGAAATGTGGTGTTGGATACTCTCCTTAAGTAACAATTACCACGCACTTCCAGACGAAGACAAAACAAAATAGAGTCCATGACAACCAATTCACACAATAAGGGAGAAAGATAATGAAAGAAGTCACAACATAATAGGGTTTCAAATAAACTGATACTGTAAAAGGGTACCATTAATGGTGGGGTTAAGTTTGCTAAATACTATTTAGCATAACCAGCATAACCATTAGTACCTTTACTATAACCATTAGTACCTTCTTACCATAACCTAGGAGGGGGGGGGGGCCGTCTTCCCATTCACAACACATATTCTACTCTCTTTCCTGGCTCGAACCCCGACCCATGACACACTGCTGTTCACCACTCTGAGGAGGCAATGATATAAGAAGACACACAGACAAACTCATAACACTACTCTGACATCAAAAAGCCTGCTATAGTTAAAGTGTGACGTTAAAACAGTCACAAGACTCTACCATTGAATCAGAGCACAACCTTAAAATAAGAAAAAGAATTTAATGGAAAAACAGGCAGTAATCAGATCATTCAAATAATAGTTTGAAGCAAAATCCAGAGAAAAAATTATCATCAAAACAAAATACATTTAAAGATTATTCATTGATATAGCAATGCTAAAATATCCTGTAATAACCATAACACCTCTATTAATTAATAATATTTAAACAAAAGGTAGATGTTTGAGTACACACGAGCCACATAAGGACGAACAGACGAGACAGTTACAAGCAACACACAACTGCTGACTCAGCTCTCCACAAACTAACTCCCTGATACAGAAATCAGGATGGCAAGTACCCCATACTCAACAGTTGTGCTCATAAGACCCCTGATGGTCCAGACTCTAAATACACAACAGTTGTATACAGAAGACCCCTCATGGTCCAGACTCTTAAGTACATACAATAAAATCAAGACTGCAGAGCTATTATTACAGACAACACACAACTGTTGACTTTCTACAAACTAATCTTCCAATACCATTACAAGCATCACACAACTGTTGACTCTCTACAAACTAATCTTCCAATACCATTACAGGCAACACACAACTGTTGACTCTCTACAAACTAATCTTCCAATACCATTACAAGCAACTCACAACTGTTGACTCTCTACAAACTAATCTTCCGATACAGAAATCAAAATTTAACACATTGAAACAACCAGGACCAAGACTGCACCACAATTACTTCTAAACAAGTGAACTACAACCACATGATACCAAAGATCAAGAATTTTCACTCTAACCCAAGCCTTAGGTTCGAGCTACATTACTATAATTTCTTAAAAATTTTTTTAGTATTTATTTCCCCCTGGTCTGTATTTGTAAACGGCATATTCCTGAATCTCCAGGAGACAATAATTATCAACAGTTAAAGGCACACTCATTTACACTACTTTGCAGGACATCTACAGTACGACCTCATCAACATTAATAAATGAACAGAGAAAACAAAGGCTGGGGAAGAACAGTAAAAATAATTTCTCCTTTTTCATGTTAACTTGTTAAAGATGTGCACTAATGCAATAGCAAGTTAAATGCAAAACTGAGGAAGAACATTAAAAATACATTCTCCTTTTTCTTGTTAACTTGTTAAAGATGTGCACTAATGAATAGAAAGTTAAATGCAAAACTGAGGAAGAACATTAAAAATACATTCTCCTTTTTCTTGTTAACTTGTTAAAGATGTGCACTAATGTAATAGAAAGTTAAATGCAAAACTTTCTTTTTTATAAATCAGTAAAACTATTGGATAAGACATCTAAGCCAAAGTAGAACACTCTTCCAGTTGTCCTCTGATAGAAAGGAAGGTCTGCAAATGCTACAAGACAGTATTAAATTTGTAGATAGTCAAATTACTAGTAAAAGGATGAGAGGAAGAGATTAATTTTTCTTCACCTGTATGTCAAGTCAAAACCGTCCAAGGGGAAGGTATGTAGATGTTATACTTTAGCAGAGTGAACGTATTGCAGTATGAAGTATGAGATAATTTAAATTTGTGAACTTAGGAATAGCCTAACCGTCACAATTGTAATAGTTTCCTGTAATAAATTACTTAAGGCTGCACCAAATCATTTGCAGGGATTTTGTTTTATTCCGGAGTGAAAACAGTCTATTTCGCTCCGCTTTCAAATGTCGGGTTAGACCAAGGGAGATAATCCAGTATTGAGAAGCAACGTTTTTTAATATTGAATTCTAGCCTAGTTTGAACTCCTAATTGCTATGAACTATTGGTCCAAATTGAACTCCCTGTATGGGAACTCCAATGATTTTGTATCAGAACCACCGACATTTTTGTTACAGAAATTAATCCGGACACTTGAAAACATTCTTAAGTTTCTTCATTGACAATATATTATTAGAATATAATTGAAATAGTCTTTTCTGTGCAATTAATTGGGCTGTATCCCTCAAACAAGATTCAAACAGTTCCTTTAATTTATTTTTGTTGTTACTATAATTAGTATAAAGCTTCTTTTTTTCATTTTATTCATTTCGTCAAATTCTTATCACTTTATATACTTATGTACAAATATTCTGTAAAGTTTGTATTGTCTTTTGTCTTGTTGAATGTTAGTGATAATACCACGGGGTCCCCTTTTTCGAGCTGGCATGACGTTAGTGATAATACCACAGGGTCTCTTTTTTCAAGCTGCTGGCATGACGTTAGTGATAATACCACGGGGTATCTTTTTTCGAGCTGGCATGATGTTAGAGATAATACCACGGGGTCTCTTTTTTCGAGCTGGCATGACAGTGATAATACCATGGGGTCTCTTTTTTCGAGCTGGCATGATGTTAGAGATAATACCAAGGGGTCTCTTTTTTCGAGCTGGCATGACGTTAGTGATAATGCAACGGGGTCTCTTTTTTCGAGCATGACGTTTTACCACTGGATCTCTTTTCTCGAGCTGGCATGACGTTAGAGATAATACCAAGGGGTCTCTTTTTTCGAGCTGGCATGATGTTAGTGATAATACCACAGGGTCTCTTTTTTCGAGCTGGCATGATGTTAGTGATAATACCATGGGGTCTCTTTTTCAGTCTGGAATGACGTTAATGATAATACCACAGGGTCTCTTTTTTCGAGCTGGCATGACGTTAGTGATAATACCACGGGGTCTCTTTTTTCGGTCTGGAATGATGTTAGTGATAATACCATGGTGTCTCTTTTTTCGAGCTGGCATGACGTTAGAGACCCATGTAGTCTGTCTGGGCTTTCATCATCACACCATAGAATCACTGGAGTGAATTTACCGGGCACATAGAGAGGTATTGGTTGCCAAGCACGACAGGCAACAATACATTAAAGTTCCACTAGCATGAAGAATCAAGTCACACTAATTGTAACAAGCACAAGAATCTAGTTTCCCACTAATTCTCTTCATTTAAATATTAATTATAGTGACAGATGAATCTGTGTAATAGTGTGTGTATTGGGCACGTTATCCTAATAATGACTAATTATTGCATCCAAATCATCCACACTGACTCCACCCCCCAGCCCAGTTCTCCTTCGGTCTTCCTCTCGCTAATAATTAGTCAACTGTCATTTGGATAACAAAAATATAAAAAAATAATATTTAACAAATTAGTGAATCCATAAATCAATACATATAAATATGAAGGTCATTCGGACTACCTATTCTGTTTTTGATTGTTTAAACAGATCGTAACACAAATTTCTGATCTCAGAGTTTGTCTGACGCCCACTTATCTGTATCATTAGTTGGTGGAGAGTCCTTCCGCAGCACATGTCAACTGTCCATCATTGAATATTTTGGCTGACCTTGGACTTCACACAACTCGTCTCATATGAATAAGGCACCTTGGCATTAGGTCCTTAGCTCAATAGCCAAAAAACTTGGCACCCACTGAAATGCCAAACTGAAATGCCAACCTGGAATTCCAAAAATCTAGAAACCAGAAAACCTGCTCTAAAACAATAACAATTATTTCCATGAGTGATGTATCTATATATTGCTGATCCTTACGTAGTGGCAACAGACAATAGGTGTCCTATTACAATTGACTTCACTTCATTTTTTTTTAACAATGAAATTAAAAATGGTTTAAACCATGCACAAGTGTGTTACAATTAGAATAAAATATGCCATGCACATGTGTGTTACAATTAGAATAAATATGCCATGCATATGTGTGTTACAATTAGAATAAAATATGCCACACACATGTGGGTTATAATTATTATGCTAAACAAAATGTTTCGAATGCGCACAGCATTTTGCAATTGTCAAATTCATTTTACATCACTGGAGTTAAAATAATATTCCACATCAATATACATCTCAATAAATAATTGCAATTACGAAACACATGCTAACTTGGTCACTCTATTGTCTGGCCACACGTCAGGAGAAAATAGCAACAAATTCATATAAATCACAATAAAATACACAGAATCATGCTACAAAATTCTTAATAAAATATAGTTAATAAGCATTAATAAATCAGTGGGTTACCTTGTCTGAATATTCAGTGGGTTTATTTTCTGATTCACGGAAAAAGATGTGGCCTCTGTGAGTTTATTAAGCAAAGGTTCATAGTGAACAAAATCGTAATTCGAGTCTCATGCTATTTATGCACATCTATGAATCGATGGCGGGAAAACTCCTAAAATGATTTTGTAATGTCCAAAATTTGTGAGTGAAAGCGTGTTAATGTTTGGTCAGTTCAATGCTACCACGCCTCTGTAATGAATAGCTTCTTTTCAGATCCAGCAAGTTTTATATTGGTCGATTTGTATATGTTTCCTGAATGAAATTAGGCTTATGCAAATGGAATAATAGCTCTAAATCTTTATGGAGTCTATAGGCTAAAAATGGTAACTTTAAAAAATATATTTTGGCGGATAGTCTATTAAGGTTCAGTAGAAAATAATGACGTCTCCGAAAATAACCTACTTTACCCGGACCATCCTTATATCCTATTATCCGTGAATTCCTATATTAAGTAAGGTTTCTCTTCGATGCAATAAAAAAGGTTAACAAAATGAGCATAGGAAAAATATTACTAAATTTTAAAGTATTTAAATAATAAAAAATAATAGATTACTTTTTCTGTTCAGAGGCAAAAATATATAATTTACTGTATTAATTACGGATCATATTTTGCATTTTAAATGCTGAGTTTAATTTTTACAATTTGAAGTTATTCAACACGTGAAAGGGAAGAAAATCCGACTGACGGCTTTCTAACTCTAAGGCAAAAGCTTAATTTATAATGTAAACAATGGTGATAAGACCAATAATTGACCAAAGATGGACATGGCGAGTTATTAATCTGAAATTAAATTTGAGAAGTTCGTTAATATAAATAAACTAATTAGAAGTACATTTACAAAACTGATGCAAAAATCATTTATCACTCGGGTAAATAAACAGAAAAACAGTCTTTCACCATTTAAGAATAAGGATTTGGCCCATTATAATTCTAGTAGCAGTTAGAAAATGACATCGGCAGTCGTATTGAGAAGGTGTGCTTCATTGAACCAAAGTGACAGCCTAAATTTCTTGGGTCTAGATTTTTACACTTTCATTCTTTCTCCATTGACATTCTCAACTTACTCTTCTCCAACAAAAGTAATTAGCCCCATTTACACCACAAGAGAATAAATACAATTATATTCAAATTTAATTCATTATCATGATTAAACATTTCCATTAGGAGCATCAAGAGATGTAAGTATACAAAATCTCTCAAAAGTCTCATTAACAAACCATTTAATCAATAGTTTTAAGTACAAAAAAGTACTTCTAAGTCCAATTTCTCTCATTTTTTTTCTACTGGTCAAAGAACTCACCGATAAGCTTTTGGTCAGGCTGAGACCGGTCTTTGATAAAGAAACGAATCAAAGTTACGAGAGAGGAAATTAAATGTTTATATAATCTAACTACTGGATTTGGTTACGATATTAAGTTCTCTCGAGAATGATGGCATTTTCACTTCTAGACAATTGTCTCCCACTTAATACGCCTAGACTGTAAATATAATAAAAAATAAAAGTCAGTAAAACAGCAGTCAACTAATACAATGATTATATTTTTCTTATCTCTAAAAATTTTGCCACTATTATATATTCGGTAAAGGTCTACCGCGGCTTATGAGTGCTGTCAGCGGGAAAAGACCTAATAATTCAGCGTCTGTGCTACTCCCGTATTCATCCGTGTTCATTTAATGTTATGGGCTCCAATTGCAGACATTGAAAGGGTAAAATATTTAATAGCATTTTTTATCGGACAGTCTAAGGTGGTACAATGGAATAATTTGTGTCTCCATAAGATAACCCACCATACCTCGGACCATCCTTAACAATCTAACGACTTGATGGTTATATAAAGTGTGACTTTTTCTCAGTGTGATAAAAACGGTTGACGAAGGATACATATTTACAGATGTTACGTGTTTTCTTACTGAATGTAAAAAGAAAAAGTTAAAACTTAATTTTATTGCAAACACATTCTATTAAACTAATTTAATGTAATAATTATTTACTGTTTACTATACTTAATACTGTGGTATAAAGTTTTTCTAATGTGAAGTTAGTGTTTCGTTGCCTTCCTTCACCTTAGCAAATATTTCAAATGTTCACATTTAATGGGGAAAATCCGATATGACGACTTTCATACAAAACAGCTTTGATTTATAATGTAAACATGGAGTCAATAGATAAAGTGACCGGAGGTCAGCTGGACGGAGTCATTAATTGGAAATTAAAATTTGAAAAGTACTTAAGGATAAATAGATTAATTAAATGTAAGTTTTCATCTCTTGGGGAAATAACATTGCGTCACTCACGTCATAGTACCGGTCGTCGAAGAATTAAAGATTTTTTATTTGGGGGATCCTTTGCACTAACGACAATTATTTGCACTTTAAAAATTGTCAACGTGTTTCTTACATCTTGCAATGCGTGTGTTGTCTGAATATGTTTCTTATTTCGATAATGTCATGTTGCTGTTTGACAGACAAAGAGCGTGTGATGTCTAAACATGTTTCTTATTTTGCTAATGTCATGTTACTGTTTGACAGACAAAGAGTACAACTTGTCATTCGAATTAATTACTTTATATTTGTTTTTGTTTTTTAAAGTACACATACAGGTCTGGCGTTTTCTTTTTTTTTTTTTTTTACTTCTTCTCTGTGCGTTTTCTACAGTTGCAAAATCTTTAATCAACACTTAATACAAAAGTCTGATGTGGTGATTGTAATTTTGTTTGAATCCTCTATTGTAACAAAATTTAAATATTCAAAATCCCAAACCAAAGTTTGGGAGGGCGCATGATGAACACAATGGTAGATTGTATTTGTAGGTACTAACCAGACACATAGAGAGGCATTAAATGGACAGATAGGTATGTAACCATTAAGGTAGTTATTAAGTAGGAAGATATACGCACGCGTTCAAACACTAGCTACATTCACAGTCAAACACACCAATGTACAAAACACACGAGTGTACAAAGCACACAACCAATCTCATGCACTCAAAAAACACTCACTAAACCAAACACATGTAGGCACACTGCTCAACCACTTCTAGACAATTGACTCCTATTAAACACATCGTATACAGTAAAATTTATTAAAATAGATGTCGGCTAGTACAATCACGTGTGTATTTTTGTTATGTTTTTATATTTCCAAATAATTATAAATAAGAAACACGAGAGGAAACCTAAGCTTTATTAGTAATGTAATTAATTGTCTATAACTATAATGGGCCAAATCCTTACGTCATGAACGACAGGGGGATATTTACTTTTTGTTTTTTTTACCTGAGTGATAATTAATTTTTGTTTCCTTAAAAGTTGTAAGTTCTAATTAAGTTATTTATATTAAAGAAGTTCTCAAATTTAATTTCAGATTAATAATTCGCCCTGTCCATTTTGGTTAATTTATCTGTTCACCATTGTTTACATTATAAATTAACCATTTGCAAGAGAGCCGACAAGTCGGATTTTCCCCATCACGTGTTGAATATTTCAACTCTTCTGTGCAAACGAAACATTAACTTAAAATTGTAAAATGTATACCAATCGTTATAATATAAAAATACCTATGATCTATAATTATTACAGTAAATTTTGTGTCTATATTTCAAATGAGAAAACGCTAAGTATATCTTTCCATTTATCAAAGACTTTAAAAGTAAGTGATATTTGTTCCTATGCTAATTTCCATAACCCTTCTTACTACCTTGAGACGAAGTCATACTTAATATAAAATTTCACTGCACAACATTACTAAGGATGGTCCGTAGTATGGTAGGTTATATTTCGGAGACGCAATTGATTCCTACCATACAAACTTAGACTGTCCGCCAGAAACAATGTTTTGCGTTTATCGTTTTTTGCCCATAGAGTAGGATGAAAACTATTATTCCATTTGCATAAGCCTAATACTATTCTAGAAAATATATGCAAAACCGACCAATATGATAAAATTTGCTGGATTTGAAAAGAACTTATTTATTAAAGGAGCTTGGCATCATTGAACTGACCAAACATAAAAAAAAAAAAAACCCACTCACAAGTTTCGGACATTACAAAATCATTTTATCATATCACACGTTCAAGCCATTGACTGATTTTATAATAAAACATATCCATGCTATTAATATTGAACAATAACATGTTTGTGAGACAAAGGCGTTATGAATACTATTTATACTGGACATCATGATGGCTGTGTTATACTCACATGCTTAAGTTAATTATAATTGTTTTTATCCAACATTTATCCTTCTAAAAGTCTTCTATCGATAGACACTCACAATTCATGAATGTGAAGATTAACGTCGTGATTGTAGGCACTTATAAGACATGGGACATACAGTGATATAGGCTCGCAAATACTTCTTAATTTTAAGCCTTTTCCGTCGACTTAAGTTGATTGTCGGTTATGAACCAAGGTCTCGGAATCTTACCAAGATTCTGGAAGATCCAAGGTTTTACTGAGGATGTGAGCACTTCCGAGGAGGGCTGCCTTCAGCAGTGGGGTAATTAAGACAGCCCTCCAACCCAGGGCCATGTTCCCCAAAGATCCCACCACCACAGACACCACCTCACCCCCACCCCCCACTCCACAGTCTCTGGATCTCCACTCTAAGATCCCGATATTTTCCCACTTTTTCTCTTGTTTTTACGTTTCTATCATCTGGAACAGCCATATCGATAACTGTTGCTGCCTTACTGGACTTATTGATAACTACAATATCGGGTCCTCGTGCAGGAATCACTCGATCCGTCCCGACCTCTATTTCACTGACATGACCGCCTCCGGCCGGTGCATCCATACACCCTCCGAGGCTTCTACTCCACAGTTCTGACATAGATTTATTTGTAGGATTCTTGCCATTTCTACTCCACAGTTCTGACATAGATTTCTATGTAGGATTCTTGCCACTTCGTTGTATCCCCTGGTGCACTCTGTTCCAGTCAGAAACTGACACCCAGACAGCATATGTTTTTGCAGAGTCTGCATTTGGAATCATCTGAGATTTCTATGACCTTGATTCTGTATGTTATCGTATTCAGGGCTTTATCTTGCGCCGCCGTTATCAATTATTATTATTATTATTATTCAGCGTCTTTTCAGGACTTCAGTTTGACTGTCGGTTGTGATCCAACGTCTCGGAATCTTACCGAGATCTGGGAGATACAAGGTTTTACGGAGGAAATGGGCACTACCTAGAAGCGCTGCTTTGAGTAGTGGAGCGAATCTGTGGTTTCCAGGGAGTTTATTCAGATAGCCTTCCAACTCAGATGTTATGTTCCCCAAGGCTTCTAACACTACAGTTATCACTTCTGCTTTTACATTCCACAGTCTCTGAATTTCTAATCTGAGTCTAGTTGTACACATGTATCCTTTTTAAAAAATAGTAGTTAACTCGAGGAAATATGAATTCTTTCTTTCTCTGTGTCAAAGAGTAAAATGACAACAAAGCAAAACTGTCCAACGTAATGAGACAAATAATTCATTTCATGATAAGTACTGAAAGGAAATAGAAAAGTAACTTTGGATATCTGCATTTAAGACTTGGAATCTTAATCTGATGTTTCTCTACATCTGAGAGGGTAAAATATTTGATAACATTTTTTTATCGGACAGTCTAAGGTGGTACAATGGAATTGAGTTGTGTCTCCATAAGATAACCCACCATACCTCGGACCATCCTTAACAATCTAACGACTTGATGGTTATATAAAGTGTGACTTTTTCTCAGTGTGATAAAAACGGTTGACGAAGAATACATATTTACAGATGTTACGTGTTTTCTTATTGAATGTAAAAAGAAAGTTAAAACTGAATTTTGTTGCAAACACATTCTATTAAACTAATTTAAAGTAATAATTATTTATTGTTTACTCTACTTAATACTGTGGTATATAAGTTTTTCTAATGTGAAGTTAGTGTTTCGTTGCCTTTCTTCACCGTAGCAAATACTTCAAATGTTCGCATTTAATGGGGAAAATCCGATATGACGACTTTCATACAGAACAGCTTTGATTTATAATGTAAACATGGAGTCAAAAGATAAAGCGACCGGAGGTCAGCTGGACGGAGTCATTAATTGGAAATTAAAATTTGAAAAGTACTTAAGGATAAATAGATTAATTAAATGTAAGTTTTCATCTCTTGGGGAAGTAACATTGCGTCACTAACGTCATAGTACCGGTCGTCGAAGAATTAAAGATTTTTTATTTGGGGGATCCTTTCCACTAACGACAATTATTTGCACTTTAAAAATTGTCAACGTGTTTCTTACATCTTGCAATGCGTGTGGTGTCTGAATATGTTTCTTATTTCGATAATGTCATGTTGCTGTTTGACAGACAAAGAGTACAACTTGCAATGCGTGTGATGTCTAAACATGTTTCTTATTTTGCTAATGTCATGTTACTGTTTGACAGACAAAGAGTACAACTTGTCATTCGAATTAATTACTTTATATTTGTTTTTGTTTTTTAAAGTACACATACAGGTCTGGCGTTTTCTTTTCTCTTTTTTTTTTACTTCTTCTCTGTGCGTTTTCTACAGTTGCAAAATCATTGATCAATTCTGATGTAGTGATTGTAATTTTGTTTGAATCCTCTATTGTAACAAAATTTAAATATTCAAAATCCCAAACCAAAGTTTGGGAGGGCGCATGATGAACACAATGGTAGATTGTATTTGTAGGTACTAACCAGGCACATAGGGAGGCATTAAATGGACATATAGGTATGTAACCATTAAGGTAGTTATTAAGTAAGAAGATATGAGGTAAGACATAGATATATAGACAGACAGATAGATATATAGATAGATACGCACGCGTTCAAACACTAGCTACATTCACAGTCAAACACACCAATGTACAAAACACACGAGTGTACAAAGCACACAACCAATCTCATGCACTCAAAAAACACTCACTAAACCAAACACATGTAGGCACACAGCTCAACCACTTCTAGACAATTGTCTCCTATTTTAAACACATCGTATATAGTAAAAATAATCAAAATAAAATTTATTATAATAGATGTCAGCTAGTACAATCATGTGTGTACTTTTTGTTATGTTCTTATATTTCCAAATAATTATAAATAAGAAACAAGAGAGGAAACCTAAGCTTTATTAGTAATGTAATTAATTGTCTATAACTATAATGGGCCAAATCCTTACGTCGTGAACGACAAGGGGATATTTACTTTTTTTTTTTTTTTACCTGAGTGATAATTAATTTTTGTTTCCTTAAAAGTTGTACTAAGTTATTTACATTAACGAAGTTCTCAAATTTAATTTCAGATTAATAATTCGCCCTGTCCATTTTGGTTAATTGATCTGTTCACCATTGTTTACATTATAAATCAAGCCTTTGCAAGAGAGCCGACAAGTCGGATTTTCCCCATCACGTGTTGAATATTTCAACTCTTCTGTGCGAACGAAACATTAACTGAAAATTGTAAAATGTATACCAATCGCTTATAATATAAAATTCCTATGATCTATAATTATTACAGTAAATTTCGAGCCTAAATTTTAAATGAGAAAACGCTAAGTATGTCTTTCCAGTTATCAAAGACTTTAAAAATAAGTGATATTTGTTCCTATGCTAATGTCCAAAACCCTTCTTACTACCTTGAGAGGAAGTCATACTTAATATAAAACTTCACTGCACAACATTATTAAGGATGGTCCGTAGTATGGTAGGTTATATTACGGAGACGCAATCAAATCCTACTATACAATATTAGACTGTCCGCCAGAAAACATTATTTTGCTTTTAATGTTATCATAGAGTAGGATGAAAACTATTATTCCATTTGCACAAGCCTAATACTATTCTAGAAAATATATGCAAACCGACCAATATGATAAAATTTGCTGGATCTGAAAAGAAGTTATTTATTACAGGAGCTTGGCATCATTGAACTGACCAAACATTAAAAAAAAAATCCCACTCACAAGTTTTGGACATTACAAAATCATTTTATCATATAACACGTTCAAGCCATTGACTGATTTTATAATAAAACATATCCATGCTATTAATATTGAACAATAACATGTTTGTGAGACAAAGGCATTTTGAATACTATTTATCCATCCAAAAGTCTTTTATCGATAGACAGTCACAATTCATGAGTGTGAAGATTAACGTCATGATTGTAGGCACTTATAAGACATGGGACATACAGTGATATAGGCTCGCAAATACTTCTTATTTTGAAGCCTTTTCCGTCGACAAGTTGATTGTCGGTTATGAACCAAGGTCTCGGAATCTTACCAAGATTCTGGGAGATCCAAGGTTTTACTGAGGATGTGAGCACTTCCGAGGAGGGCTGCCTTCAGCAGTGGGGTAATTAAGACAGTCCTCCAACCCAGCGGCCATGTTCCCCAAAGATCCCACCACCACAGGCACCACCTCACCCCCCACTCCACAGTCTCTGGATCTCTACTCTAAGATCCCGGTATTTTCCCACGTTTTCTCTTGCTTTTACGTTTCTATCATCTGGAACAGCCATATCGATAACTGTTGTTGCCTTACTGGACTTATTGATAACTACAATATCGGGTCCTCGTGCAGGAATCACTCGATCTGTCCCGACTTCTATTTCAATGACATGACCGCCTCCGAAGCTTCTACTCCACAGTTCTGACATAGATTTCTATGTAGGATTCTTGCCACTTCTACTCCACAGTTCTGACATAGATTTCTATGTAGGATTCTTGCCACTTCTACTCCACAGTTCTGACATAGGTTTCTATGTAGGATTCTTGCCACTTCTACTCCACAGTTCTGACATAGATTTCTATGTAGGATTCTTGCCACTTCTACTCCACAGTTCTGACATAGATTTCTATGTAGGATTCTTGCCATTTCTACTCCACAGTTCTGACATAGATTTCTATGTGAGATTCTTGCCACTTCTACTCCACAGTTCTGACATAGATTTCTATGTAGGATTCTTGCCACTTCGTTGTATCCCCTGGTGCACTCTGTTCCAGTCAGAAACTGACACCCAGACAGCATATGTTTTTGCAGACTCTGCATTTGGAATCATCTGAGATTTCCATGACCTTGATTCTGTATGTTCTCGTATTCAGGGTTTTTTCTTGCGCCGCCGTTATCAATTATTATTATTATTCAGCCTCTTTCCACGACTGCTGTTTTGACTGTCGGTTGTGATCCAAGGTCTCGGAATCTTACCAAGATTCTGGGAGATCCAAGGTTTTACGGAGGATATGGGCACTTCCGAGGAGCGCTGCTTTGAGTAGTGGAGCGATTCTGTGGTTTCCAGGGAGTTTATTCAGGTAGCCTTCCAATTCAGATGTTATGTTCCCCAAGGCTCCTATCACTATAGGTATCACTTCTGCTTTTACATTCCACAGTCTCTGGATTTCTAATCTGAGGTCTTGGTATTTTTCTATTTTTTCTCTTTCTTTTGTTTTTATGTTTCTATCACTTGGAACAGCGACATCAATGATTGATACTGTTCTGTTGGCCTTATTGAGAACTACAATGTCTGGTCTTCGTGCAGGAATCACCCGATCTGTTCTTATCTCGAAGTCCCACAGTATTTTGACTTCTTCTGTTTCGGTGACTGCTTCTGGTTGATGCATCCATGCTCTTTCTGGGGTTTGTATGCCATAGTTCTCACACATATTTCTATGTATGTGTTTTGCCACTTCATTGTGTCGTTTGGTGTATTCCGTTCCAGCCAGAACTTGACATCCAGATAGTATGTGCTCTGTTGTCTCATCCATGGATTTGCAGAGTCGACATTTGGAATCATTTGAAATTTTCATGATTTTCGCTTTGTGTGCTTTGGTGTTGAGTGCTTGATCTTGTGCAGCTGTTATGAGTGCTTCTGTTTCTGCTTTCAATCCTGCCTCTTTCAACCATTTGTACGTTGATTGCTTTGTTGATATTTCGTCGGCTTGTCGTACATACTGGCCATGCAGAGGTTTCTGGCTCCATGTATGTGCTAGTTCTTGCTTCGTTGTTTTCTTCCATGTTTCTTTGTCTGTTTCTGGGGGTTGGAATAGTCCACTCATTTTTACTGCTTCTATCAGTGGATCATCTTTGTTGTTATACCAGATGTAGTCCACAAGGCCAATGACTTCTGCTTCAATGACATGTTTGATTTTCTTGAGACCTCTGCCTCCCATTTTTCGAGATACATAGAGCCTGTCTACGTCTGCTTTGGGGTGTAAGGCTTTATGTATTGTGAGTAGTTTTCTTGTTTTCCTGTCCAGTTCATTTATTTCATTTGCTGTCCAATCTATGATACCTCCAGTGTAGCTTACTACAGGTATTGCGTATGCATTAAGGGCTTGTATTTTGTTCGCCCCATTTAGCTTGGACTTCAGGACTTGTCTAACACGTTTTTCATATTCTCTCTTAACTTTGGACTTCACTTCTCTCTGCATATTTTCTTGATGTTGTAGTATCCCAAGATACTTATATCCATTTTCCATTGAAACATCGTTGATTTTTCCGATTATTATTATTATTATTATTCAGCCTCTTTTTGACGACTTCAGTTTGACTGTCGGTTGTGATCCAACGTCTCGGAATCTTACCGAGATTCTGGGAGATGCAAGGTTTTACGGAGGAAATGGGCACTTCCTAGAAGCGCTGCTTTGAGTAGTGGAGCGAGTCTGTGGTTTCCAGGGAGTTTATTCAGATAGCCTTCCAACTCAGATGTTATGTTCCCCAAGGCTCCTAACACTACAGTTATCACTTCTGCTTTTACATTCCACAGTCTCTGAGTTTCTAATTTGAGTCTAGTTGTACACATGTATCCTTTTAAAAAATAGTAGTTAACTCGAGGAAATGTGAATTCTTTCTTTCTCTGTGTCAAAGAGTAAAATGACAACAAAGCAAAACTGTCCAACGTAATGAGACATATAATTCATTTCATGATAAGTACTGAAAGGAAATAGAAAAGTAACTTTGGATATCTGCATTTAAGTCTTTTATCACATCCTGACGTCATCTACCAGACTTGGAATCTTAATATGATGTTTCTCTACATCTGAGAGGGTAAAATATTTGATAACATTTTTTTATCGGACAGTCTAAGGTGGTACAATGGAATTGAGTTGTGTCTCCATAAGATAACCCACCATACCTCGGACCATCCTTAACAATCTAACGACTTGATGGTTATATAAAGTGTGACTTTTTCTCAGTGTGATAAAAACGGTTGACGAAGGATACATATTTACAGATGTTACGTGTTTTCTTATTGAATGTAAAAAGAAAAAGTTAAAACTGAATTTTGTTGCAAACACATTCTATTAAACTAATTTAATGTAATAATTATTTATTGTTTACTATGCTTAACACTGTGGTATATAAGATTTTTTAGTTAGTGTTTCGTTGCCTTTCTTCATGTTAGCAAATGTTCACATTTAATGGGGAGAATCCGATATGACGTCTTTCATACAGAACAGCATTGATTTATATTTTATAATGTAAACATGGAGTGAAGAGATAAAGAGACCGGAGGTCAGCAGGTCGGGCCGACAAGTGGATTTTCCCCATCACGTGTTGACTACTTCTGTAACAAACGAAACATTAACTTAAAATTGTAAAATTTAAACCCAGCATTTACAGTGGAAAGCTTATGATTCATAATTATTACAGTAAATTAAGGTTCTGCATTCCTGATCAGAAAAAGGGAAAAACTACTTTTATGTTTGAAAATCTTTAAAACCAAGTGATATTTATTGCTATGCTAATTTCCATAACCCTTCTTTAATACCTTGAGAGGAAGTCATACTTAATATAAAACATCACTGCATTGAAGTTTTGAGGATGGTCCGTAGTATGGTAGGTTATATTACGGAGACGAAATAAATTCCTACTATGCAATATTAGACTGTCCGCCAGAAATAAATCTTTGCCTATAGCATCCATGTAGAATGAAAGCTATGAACTATTTTCATAGCCTAATTCCATATAATTATATATATGTATGCAAACCGACCAATATTATAAAACTTGCTGGATCTGAAAAGAAGTTATTCATTTATTCACTACAAGTGCGTGGCCTAATTGAACTGACTACATATCAATATACTTTCACTCACAAGTTTTGGACATTACAAAATCATTTTATCATATCACAGTTTCAAGCCATTAACTGATTTTATAATAAAACATACCCATGCTATTAATATTGAACAGTATCATGTTTGTGAGCCAAAGGCGTTATGAATACTATTTATGCTGGACACCATGATGGCTGTGTTATACTCACATGCTTAAGTTAATTATTTCTATCCACCTTTTATCCTTCCAAAAGTCTTTTATTGATGGACAGTCACAATTCATGAATGTGAAGTTTAACGTCGTGATTGTAGGCACTTGTATGACCAGGGGCATACAGTAATATAGGCACACGAATATTTATTATTATTATTATTATTATTATTATTATTATTATTCAGCCTTTCTACGATTTCTGTTTGACTATCGGTTACGAACCAAGGTCTCGAAATCTTACCAATTTCCTGGAAGATCCCAGGGGAAACATGTAGTTAATTAAACATCTCTGTACATGTAGTTAATTTATCCATGTAGCTAATCTATCATCTCTGTTACGAGTCTGATAAAATCTATGTCATGACTTCTTGACCCACTTGCTGTTTTCAAATATCAAAATTTGAAACTCCTTTGTTAAAGTTCTCCCATGATACATCAGTATCAAGAAGCTTCTAGCAAAGAGGTCAGGACGTTATGTAACTTTAGGCCATTGTCTAGATTCTCGAACCAACCACATACCATGCGCTCTATGCATTTTGATAAATATGGTAACACGCGCCCGAATTTGTCACTCCGAAATCCAGAAACAGCGACCGTCGTACCAACAGCCTGTACCGTCGCATATTCACGAGTCGATAGAGAAACCGACGCTATTGCTCTGAAGATAACACTTCGACTTCTCGCAAAGGTACTGCATTTATTAATTGTATTTTGCAATTTGAACCATGTATGTAATTTTGTGCTATGTATTGCTACTGTAGCTTAAGCACGGTTCGCTTGTAAATGACAAAACCTATAAGTTATTGTATATAAATCATTGTAACTCTTTTTCATTGTAACTTTAATTTATATAACTTTAAATTCACTAGTGCCAGGAGCGCCTGTTCCCGACATGAATTTCCTATGTAATTCAAATTATTGCGTGTAATTTTAATGTTAAATTGTAAAGCACTTTGCTTGGTTTGAATTGTCCCTTTGTATGAACTCTAAATTTTAACATTGTAAATATTTGGTAATTCATACCTCATGTATTGTTAAATGTAACATGCGTGAGATTTTCTAATCTAAATTGTAAACGACGCACTAGTCGAATTTCTAACTCAATGCATTTAAATATGAATCATGCTTAGGTTGGGCGAACATTAAACGCAGAACGATTACGAAAACATTCTTGTTTTCAGGATGGTCTTTGGTTCCTAGTTTCGATGCCCGGTTCTGAACTCTTTGAGTCGAGTTCTTTTCCAATTACATTCCTACTGCCATTGATGGGAGGGTGCTGACGAGCAGGTCTGCACGTCTTTGTCTACACTCACAGTCTTCACCCGGCGTGTTAACTGAGAGACAGTTTCCATTTTTATGCTGTGTGCATTTGCTGGCGGATGATCGAGTGAGGTAGACCGGTTTAGACTGGATCAAGAACCACGCGGCATAAATCAAAAGCTAAGTCATAGCTTGCCGATCAAAAATCACAAGGAACATTTCTCATGGCATATTTCTCACGAACAATGATAAGCCTATACCTTTAATTGCTGAGTAGAATTAGACTTCGCGTTCGTATATTGATTATCTTGTTAATTGTTAAATCTTATTAAATCTTATTTTAATTGTTAAACCCTCTTTGTAGTACATTTTTATGCATTATAGACCTAATGTTAACACATGGTTTGGATGGGGGCGATTGAGCTGAATGACTTAATGAATGCATATTAATTTAGAGGAATTTAACGACTCCAAGCCAGCTTTTGTACGCAAATTGTCAGTTTGTAAATCTGTTGTCTGCACTACAAGACGCATTTTTAAGTCAGTCGAATGATAATTTAGGCAACCATTCTGTGTAGGATAGAGAGAAGCAATTAATTTAAACTATCATTTTTAAAGTCCTTAAAAATCCTAGGCAGGGTCTATAAAGAAATACTGGAAACGTAACAATCTCTATCCATGTAATTAATCTATCGTATATTTACATGTAGTTAATTTAACATCTCTAAACATGTAGTTAATTTAACATCTCTAAACATGTAGTTAATCTAACACGTCTATACAGTAGCTAATCAACACCTCTAAATGGCCGTCTTATCGGGACATGGACATGTTCCAGAACCTAGAGACTTGTTTCAAATTATTATATTTCTCTCATCAATAAAGATTAGTCGGCTGACAAAACATCATCCACGAGTCTTGTTTCCGACTACATGTTCGTAGTCAATGCCTCACATATTTTCCAGGGCACTTTTATATCTGTGACCCCCACCCCCATCATTTTAAATGAGACTTAAAACTGAAAACAAAGACTTCTTCACTAGATAACGCCTGATGTAAATTTTGCGCTTGTTATGATAAGAACATTTTAATTAATGCACTTTCGTGACGTAATTTATTTTCTAATGAAATTTCCATACATTAATAAAATCTGTATTTACTAAGAATAAATGAAGTCAAATATATTTGGAATGTTATGTGCACCTTGCTAAATGATAATGATGGCAATTATGAGAATGATGATGATGATAATGATAATAATAATAATAATAACAACAACAACAATAATAACAACACTGCTGCTACTGTTACTACCACGACTACCACTACTATTACAACTATAACTACTACAACAACTACTGCTACAACTACTTCTACTACTACAACTACTATTACTACTACAACTACTTCTACTAGTACAACCACTACAACTACTTCTACTACTACAACTACAACAACAACTACTACTACTTCTACTACTATTAATAATAGAGGTATCTCGGTAGGCCACTGGAGAGTGGAGGATGACACAAACCAGAATGTTAAGCCATCTGATCTATGCCCACAACATTGTTGGGTGACGGCTTCAAATCTCAAGTGGGAAAAGAGGCTCCTTCCAAACCACTCCCACACCCCTCCCATTTATGGTGGAAAAAGCAAACTTTTCAGTCAGATCCAGCTGACGACCGCAGTGGAGAAATAACTGATAACAAATAAAGAACAATAATGCTTATTAGAAGACATAAATAGTGTCATGGACAAAAAAACGCATCACACGTGAACAGAACCCCACCAAGAAGGCTGCAAAGCAACAAATCTCTAGTAACAGCAATTCTCAACGTAAATAAAGTAGTCAGGTATGTCCCCACAAATGACATCGATATAGGCCACTGCAAAAAATAACTGAAAAATGTACAATGCCAGCCGAAAAGAAAATAGAGTGCATTAGGAAATAAAAAAGCCTAATGACAGCAGTAATACATAACAAAGGAAAACTGAAAGAGACATTAATAAAAATATCTCAATTGCAGAAATTTTAAGACCGCATTAGAAGATGCAAACAAAAGTTAACAGGACTCAGCCACCGTCTGAAGAAATACACTGCAAAACTGACCCTGGAAGACAATACCAAAAATTCAAATGAAACTCTAGAATAGAACAACTCAGATGCCAAACATTCAGCACACCCAGTCCGTATGGGAAACATTTTCAGGAATCCAAATATGCACAATACTTTCAGTCAAAGGACTGATAAATGAGCATAAAGACAAAGCAACATCACAATCACCAAGAAAGATATTAAGAAGGTAAGGTAAACTGGGGAAAGCCCCAGGCCTAGACCAAGTACAAATATTCTGGTTGAAAGATCTTACCTCCCCTTACTCCGAAGACATGAGAAATAACTACAGGGCATATTAAACAAACAGAAACCTTGCCAGCCTGGATAGACCCACAGATAGACAAAACAGCAAACAACTATCGTCTAATTACAAGCCTATCAAACATGCACTTCTATTTTCACTTTTCAACCATGACTTTTTACTTGAAAAGAAATATTTATTTGTTTTATTTACTTTTAATTCTGAAATATTTATATGTATGATTTATTTAATCTTTATTAAAAAATTATATGTATGACTTATTTTTAATTTAAAAATATTTGTATGTAAGATTTATTTAATCGTTTTGTTATGATTTTATTGAAAAGAAATATTTATTATAATGAATGAAAACTTTAAAAAAAAATTATGACGTTTATAGAAAACATTTTATTTTTGTTGGATCACACCTGACTGTCGAGCAGCAGCTAACTTTAAACCAAACAATAAATAAAATGGAACACCTGCCACATATTGACCTGCAGGGATGTGAAAAATACATTTAAAAAAAATTATTTACCCCGGCACCTGTGACTACCTCCCGTGATTTCGAAAATTGGCCGGTAGCCCAGCTTGGTGCGCAAGCAAGTGAAAGGTGGGGGAAGCGGCAGCCAACGTACTCATAATGAAATCGAGTTACGTCCCATGCTCTGAAAGCGCAACTCGTCCATCCATCTACGCCTTAGCACCAATCATAACGTAGGCAGAAGTAGACGACCAATGAAAATGCATTTATTGTAGATAGGAGATTATGACACTTATATTGCAGCCAAAGTAATGTGGTATTTGACTGACTCCAGAAGGAGTCTCTGGCCTGACTGTAGCAGTAATGTGTGTGCTGAGTGATGTTTATCACTGACATACGAAGTATGTTAAATTGCACGATGATTCGACATCAGAGTGGTTTAGATTAGAGTAAGGGGATAGTTTTATTATGTTTATAATCATTAACTGAAATATCGCTTAGGCTCCATGTTTGCTTGAGAAAGCTTGATTTTCTAGATCACAACTGTTAGGCAGGCATTAATGTTTAAATAGCCATGGAGGAAACACCTACTACCACCACTTTCGTTAAGTGTGGAGAGGGACTCCTAATATTGATGTCATTATACTTGAAACAGTTAAAGGGTTAAATGCAACGTCGTAAGATTTCATTACACAGTACGTTAACCTAACCTCAGTATAAATATTAATCCAGATTTAAGACTGTTAGTGGAATTAACTTCAGTATAAATATTAATCCAGATTTAAGACTGTTAGTGGAATTAACTTCAGTATAAATATTAATCCAGATTTAAGACTGTTAGTGGAATTAACTTCAGTATAAATATTAATCCAGATTTAAGACTGTTAGTGGAATTAACCTCAGTATAAATATTAATCCAGATTTAAGACTGTTAGTGGAATTAAACAAAGGAAATATATCTAGAGAGTCACAGACACATATCAGTAGTGCATATAGTCAGTAAATGTTGTACTTCTATAGTAAGAAAGACTAATATCATGGATAAATGAAAATAACAAAATTCATAAAATGCAAATAGATATTTTTAAGACAAGTTTGCTCTCCTGTAGATGATATGTTTTTATAGAAATCATGGAATGCTTCGATCAAAACATATACATGTGTAATCAGAGGGGTAAATTGTATGTCATGCTTGTAGATTTAAGAAAATCCGTTTATTTATTAGATCGTGACGTAATGTTTGCAGTTCTATACAAGATTGGCGTGAAAAGATTTCTCAAAGCAGTGGTATTTTGTGAACGCTTAGAAAAGAATTTACAACAACATTTTCCGAATGCTTGTGTGTGTGTGTGTGTGTGTGTGTGTGTGTTTATGATCACGCTTTTTGCGTAAACCTGCATCTCATGGCATGGGGCACAAAGATAGTCACTAAGAAACTCATAATCACGTGTTCATATTCACAAAGACAAACATTCTTTCATCTAATTATACAAGATGCACATACTTACGATCTAATATATGTACACAGAGTTGAACATAAATGCGTACAGGAGTCGCCTTTGATATTATCGTATTCTGTTTAAGTCGTCAATCTGGTATTTTTCACCCATCCTACTCCGGACCGAGTACCCGTTTCACGTTTTGTTTGTGGCTGTTGTTTTCCTCTGTTGTATTATCAAAGTACAGTGTACTAGTCTAACAACAGTCGCAACTGTCAATACTCCCTCTGTCATTTATTATTCGTTGTTAATAGGCTCTAATGCTGTCAAACACTCAGTTTTGACTTGCATTATTAATAAACTTTGATTTTGTCAAAATTAACTCTGTTAATATGCGTGTTGTTTTAGATTCTGATATTGTCAAAACTCACTTTGTTATTATTCGCCTTGTTATAGATTCTAATACTGTCAAAACTCACTTTGTTATTATTCGCCTTGTTATAGATTCTAATACTGTCAAAACTAATTCTGTTTTATTCGCGTTGCTATTATTCTCTGATACTGTCAAAACTAATTCTGTTTTATTCGCGTTGCAAGTATTTTTTAATATATGTACTGTCAAAACTAATTCTGTTTTATTCGCGTTGCTAGCAATCATTCACAATCACAACAGGCATCGTTATCATATTTACTTTTATTACTCGCATTGTAAATTCTCACTTGCAATGTCGAAACTCACACTGGCCATACTCACTCTGTTATTACTCTTAATGTTAACAGGGCCTGTATGCTCACAACGACAAAATGTGTTCTGTGTACTCTCCGCGTCAACACCAACTCGTCGATATTCTGACAAATCTCGCTGAGTCAATATTTATTCCTTCGATGCTCTGACAATACTCGTACACCGACACTGATATTACTCACACATTCCTTTTCAGATCCTACAATACTCGCACACTGACACTGATATTACTCACACATTCCTTTTCAGATCCTACAATATTCGCACACTGACACTGATATTACTCACACATTCCTCACATTCCTTCTCAGTGGCAAAGCTCGCACTGCCAGTACTAGTTCCGACTTCCGGTAATACTCTCACTGTTAGTTATGTCACTGCTCTACTATGTACTTACATCGCTAATATTGTGACTATTCTCTTTCTAGTCATTCTTTCAAACTAGCTCTGACAATCCTCACTAACAGTCGCTAATATTGTGACTATTCTCTTTCTAGTCATTCTTTCAAACTAGCTCTAACAATCCTCACCAAGTTAACAGTCGCGTGGCTAATACTCATGTATACTGTCACTACTCGAACTCTCCAAAATCACGCAGAGTATTACCATTGTCAATATTTACACTGTCAATGACTAGAAATATTAGTACTCGAAATGTTAAAATTGTGCTGACTCACGCCTCACTCGTGCTTTTTAAATATTTAGAACATCAATTCTAGCACCGTTAAGACAAGCACTGTCAATATTTACATTGTCAAATAATATCTCTGTAAATATTTTTGTCAATATAAGCACTGTTCATCCTACCACTACAGCTACAAACACTGTAAATGCAAGCACTGTTAATACGGGCACTGTGGATATATTTGCTATCCATACTTGTCCAGTCAGAAAACATCACTGTGTGTGATATTACCGGAAACAGTACAATCAGATGGTATAACTAACATTGTCAATACGTCACATATATCTCACTAGCCGTGTAAATTCCTTTGGATTACCAAAGCTATCCCTCTCTAGCCGTGTAAATTCCTTTGGATTACCAAAAACTAGCCATCTCACTTGCCGTGTAAATTCCATTGGATTACCCAAACCTAGCCATTTTACTAGCTGTGTAAATTTCTTTGGGTTACCAAAACCTATCCATCTCACTAGCCGTGTAAATACTTTGATTGCAAAAACCAGTCAGACGTAAGTTTGTATGTAATTCCGACCAAACTGGTTGAATATATGTTCACAGCTGAGGGACTTCTGCTCTGTAGTTAGTATTATATTTATGGTTGTATTGTATATATTCAAACACCGCCTTGCCGTCATGCTGTGTTTTGGAGACGAAAACTGATGGGAACGGATGAGTTGTAGAATGCATAAGAAATAGTCGCATGGTTAGGTAAGAAAAAAAAGAAAGAAAGAAAGAAAGAAAGAAAGAAAGAAAGAAAGAAAGAAAGAAAGAAAGAAAGAAAGAGATAGATAGATATGTGTGGGCAACCAAACGCATTTTATAGATTATAAGCGGCCTTTTTGAACGTACAACGGTTAAGTCACAATAACAAAAACACAACGCACATGAGCAGGGTCGATGAAGTCTCTGCTCGCTCAAGCATGCTGGTTTCCAGCAAGGCAACACACCCCATGATCACAGAGAGTCACGCTAACGTGACGTTCTTGAACTCAACACCTGGACCTTTGGAATCGCTGAAGCAAAGGATGCTTTTGGAGAAATTCACTTGGATGAAGACTTTGTCAGCATGTATGTCAAATTTGCCCTTATGTTTCAAAATCAATTCTGCCGCGCTTTTAATTCAAGGGGTTGTTGATTTTTGTTTAAATGTCGCATTTTGAAGAAATGCAAATGGACGCTTAACTAAGCCCCGCCCACGACCGATGACTTCGTGACTATAAAAGAAAGGAGGTAGAAGACGTCAACTCAGTACCATATGCTCACAAAGGGACGTCACTACTACCCGTTGTATTCCGGTATCGTTCATACTAGATTCCCCATTTTATTCGTCAGCGACAGAGATTTGGGCCCATCTCCATCATGGGAAGTCTGGGCGCTCTGCCCACACTTGTACCGGCCCTTCTATGGATTCTGACCACTGCGCCCACCATCTCCGCCAGAAGGTTGACCATTCGCAATAGTCTTTTATTTTAACGAAATGTCAAATGTCTCCTTCGATATTATGATAGTTTTTTTTTTATTAACTATTTATGCTGTATTAAATTTGTCTTTTATATACAACCCCCATTTCTACGTGAACTTTGTTAAGTAATTGCATTTGAATAAGATACTCGCATTTATATCACATCAATAATGCTTTTGTATAAGATACTCGCCATTTATATCACATTAATATTGCTTTTGTATAAGATACTCGCCATTTATATCACATTAATATTGCTTTTGTATAAGATACTCGCCATTTATATCACATTAATATTGCTTTTGTATAAGATACTCGCCATTTATATCACATTAATATTGCTTTTGCATAAGATACTCGCCATTTATATCACATTAATATTGCTTTTGCACATTCCTAATTCTTATCAGACTTGGATATTAAACATTTGCTGTTTTCTAACTTCAGACACGCCTATAATTGTGGGGCTTCGATATTTTAGACAATTTGACAGAGTTTAGGGCTCTAGGCGAAGAGTGAAATCTTGCTAGGTAAAGTGACAATATGACACAGACTAGGCGAAGAGTGAAATCTTGCTAGATAAGATGACAATATGGCACAGACTAGGCGAAGAGTGAAATCTTGCTAGATAAGGTGACAATATGGCACAGACTAGGCGAAGAGTGAAATCTTGCTAGATAAGGTGACAATATGGAAGAAACCAGTATTTCCAGCAAAAACGGTTAGATTAGATTGACTATTAATATACGTTTATTGTGTATTCCACTAGATTTTGTTTTGCTAAGATAAAAAAAAATCATTTAAATTTTAAAAATGTGTCTCTTTCTTTAATGTAATATTTATTTTCGAACAAGAATAAATCACATTACACGATTTACAAAGAAATTAACACTGACTTCTAATGTCACATCTGCGGCAAAGTCCCTTTGGCTACGATCCAGACTTTTTCAAACAGATTGTCTGCCCTTTTACAATAAGATTCCCACTAATCACACTCTATCAGTGACTTCCTACCTTACTCACTTTTAACATGGTGTATATTTCAGTCACATGTGCAAAACCGTGAGGTATGAAGACCAGACGATGAAGGCACCATGCCAGGATATTCTGAACATGACCTTGGAAGGGTTCTACATCGACCTTAACGAATACCGGCAACAAATGGCCAAAAGCAGCAGCGAGACACTTGGGAAATGCTCCTATTTCAAGTACGTTCCCCAAAGTACTCTAATTAGCCCTCACCTCTGACCTCGACAATCAACATAATGCCAGTAACGTGTCAGTAATACAGACAAGAAGTTGTACACAATGCTCGTTTTAGCTGCTAACCTTTGACCTTTGTGATATTTTATGTAATATTATGGTTATTATTTATTAATTAACAATATATGACTAATTACAAGTGATCTAGAATCTTAATTTATAGTTATTAATAATTCTCCCACAAGACCAACTTGGCGGATTATAGGGGTGTCGTAAAACTCTACTCTTTACACAAGAACAAGATAGACGTTTTACTGTCGCATAATGTGGAAACTTACCAAAGGAGTAATAAAAATCTATCCTTTATTTATATTTAATGAGCCCCCCATCCACCCACTATTACTCAAACTTAAGTTTGTTTTATATATGTGCAAGGAGGTTAATAAATTTATTAAATCAACAACCAAATATAAAACATAAATATATAATCAAAAGAGCATTGACATTTACATCACTTGACAACAATGTTCGATTAATGCTAGACAATCGTTCAGTTTATCTTAGCTTAGACATCAGCAGTCAAATTAACATAGATATAATCAAGATCATAGACATCAGCAGTCAAATTAACATATCATTCAGTTAACTTACACATTCAGCCGGGGCAGTATACGTCCATACAGTAACAATCGATTTTAATATACATAAGGATCTATTAAGGATTTTAATTGGCTTCTTTTACCCACTCCCAGGTCAAACCCGATACCAACAACTGGCTGCTGTTCGGGCTGGACAGGAACAACCTGCAGTACCCGTAAGACGTGATGCTATTTTAGTTTTTAAAATTATGTTTATATTTATTAATTTTTAAAATTATGTTTATATTTATTAATTTTTAAAATTATGTTTATATTTATTAATTTTTAAAATTATGTTTATATTTATTCTTGTTAATTTAGTTTTTAAAATTATGTTTATATTTATTCTTGCTATTTTAGCTTTTAAAATTATGTTTACATTTATTCTTGCTAATTTAGTTTTTAAAATTATGTTTATATTTATTCTTGCTATTTTAGCTTTTAAAATTATGTTTATATTTATTCTTGCTATTTTAGTTTTTAAAATTATGTTTATATTTATTCTTGCTATTTTAGTTTTTAAAATTATGTTTATATTTATTCTTGCTATTTTAGTTTTTAAAATTATGTTTATATTTATTCTTGCTATTTTAGTTTTTAAAATTATGTTTATATTTATTCTTGCTATTTTAGTTTTAAAAATTATGTTTATATTTATTCTTGCTATTTTAGTTTTTAAAATTATGTTCATATTTATTCTTGCTATTTTAGTTTTAAAAATTATGTTTATATTTATTCTTGCTATTTTAGTTTTTAAAATTATGTTTATATTTATTCTTGCTATTTTAGTTTTAAAATTATGTTTATATTTATTCTTGCTATTTTTACTTCTACTTGTCCTCTTAATACAATACTTCTACCACTACAACTCTCCTCCTGTAATATGTCTATTAATACCTCTTCCTATAATATTTTTACAACTCTCCTCCTGTAATATGTCTATTAATACCTCTTCCTATAATATTTTTACAACTCTCCTCCTGTAATATGTCTATTAATACCTCTTCCTATAATATTTCTACAACTCTCCTCCTGTAATATGTCTATTAATACCTCTTCCTATAATATTTTTACAACTCTCCTCCTGTAATATGTCTATTAATACCTCTTCCTATAATATTTTTACAACTCTCCTCCTGCAATACTTGTACTACTACAACTCCGCTCCTTCTACAATACTCCTAGGATTACTACAATACTTCTACTACCTTAACTCTACTACTAATACGATCACTGCAATACTACATTACTATGACTACCACCAGGACTACTATCATGACTGTTAATATTATAGAATCTACTGTTGCTTTTGCTACTACACTTACTACTATAACAACAGTTTTACACTTACTACTATAACAACAGTTTTCAGATGAATAGCTTTCCGGTACATGTATGCTACTACCAGGTCGACTTATACTGCTATACTTCTATTACTTTTACTACCATTACTACTACCAGGTCGACTTATACTGCTATACTTCTATTACTTTTACTACCATTACTACTACCAGGTCGACTTATACTGCTATTCTTCTATTACTTTTACTACCATTACTACTACCAGGTCGACTTATACTGCTATACTTCTATTACTTTTACTACCATTACTACTACAAAATAGCAGTTTCTACTACCAGGTCGACTTATACTGCTATACTTCTATTACTTTTACTACCATTACTACTACAAAATAGCAGTTTCTACTACTACACTATTTACTACCACAATTGCTACTTTTAATATTACAACTATCATCACTATTAATACTCCACTAGTCCTCTAACCACTATTACAGCTGCCACTATTTCCTTTACACTACTAATGTTTACTACAACAGCTACTACCTGCGCTGATTTCAGTACTATTACTACAGCTGCTGCTTCTACAACTTTTGTTATTAATAGTAGTACTGTTGCTGATAGTGTCATTTCAGATTTTGCGGCAATGTGTTTGTTCAGCTGTATGTAATAGCTGCGTGAGTCGTGTCATTATAAATGTTGTTGCAATGAGTTTGTACAGCTGTATGTAATAACTGCGTGAGTCGTGTCATTATAAATTTTGTTGCAACGTGTTTGTACAGCTGTATGTAACAACTGCGTGAGTCGTGTCATTATAAATGTTGTTGCAATGTGTTTGTGCAGCTGTATGTAATAACTGTGTGAGTCGTGTCATTATAAATGTTGTTGTGTTTGTACTGCTGTATGTAATAACGTGTCATTATAAATGTTGTCGTGTCATTATAAATGTTGTTGTGTTTGTACTGCTGTATGTAATAACTGTCATTATAAATGTTGTGTCATTACAGCTGTATGTAATAACGTGTCATTATAAATGTTGTTGTGTTTGTACAGCTGTATGTAATAACTGCGTGAGTCGTGTCATTATAAATGTTGTTGTGTCATTACAGCTGTATGTAATAACTGCGTGAGTCGTGTCATTATAAATGTTGTTGTGTCATTACAGCTGTATGTAATAACGTGTCATTATAAATGTTGTTGTGTCATTACAGCTGTATGTAATAACGTGTCATTATAAATGTTGTTGTGTCATTACAGCTGTATGTAATAACGTGTCATTATAAATGTTGTTGTGTCATCACAGCTGTATGTAATAACGTGTCATTATAATGTTGTTGTGTCATTACAGCTGTATGTAATAAAGTGTCATTATAAATGTTGTTGTGTCATTACAGCTGTATGTAATAACGTGTCATTATAAATGTTGTTGTGTCATTACAGCTGTATGTAATAAAGTGTCATTATAAATGTTGTTGTGTCATTACAGCTGTATGTAATAAAGTGTCATTATAAATGTTGTTGTGTCATTACAGCTGTATGTAATAACGTGTCATTATAAATGTTGTTGTGTCATTACAGCTGTATGTAATAACGTGTCATTATAAATGTTGTTGTGTCATTACAGCTGTATGTAATAACGTGTCATTATAAATGTTGTTGTGTCATTACAGCTGTATGTAATAACGTGTCATTATAAATGTTGTTGTGTCATTACAGCTGTATGTAATAACGTGTCATTATAAATGTTGTTGTGTCATTACAGCTGTATGTAATAACGTGTCATTATAATGTTGTTGTGTCATTACAGCTGTATGTAATAACTGCGTGAATGGTGTCTGCACGGAGCTCGTGGAACTGCCGGCATCAACGCCGCCATATTGCAAGTGCCAAGACTTGTGGACAGGAATAGCCTGTGACGAAGATACGAGAGGTGGGTATGACGAGAAAGCGATGACCTCGTTTGGGAATGAACATCAATTGTTTCGTCGTGCGTGATCTGATATTTCCTGTAAATGCGTACACACACTAGTACGGAAAATATTTAAGTCAGAAAAAGGACGTTGTTTTAAGTCAGAAAAAGGACGTTGTTCTAAGTCAGTAAAAGGACGTTGTTTTAAGTCAGAAAAAGGACGTTACAGAAAAAGGACGTTGTTTTCTTCTCGAGTCATTAAGTCATGTCATTGAGATTGCATACTGAAATAAGCAAACACTTCGCTTCGTTGTTTTTTTCTTAAAAGTTTTGTGTAACAACAATACATCATAACGCACTTTTATGACTAACATACGAACAATTTAGACCTTAAAAGTACTTATTAAGAATACATTATTTTACGCAAAATAAAAATACTACAAACATGCACGCACTCACAAACCAACCAACTAAACTACCAGAGAGCACGTGGTTGCGTGGAAGTGCGTGTTCAGTTTACTTTAGTTCAAAGGTCACCGACGTGCTTTTTTAATTTCAAACAGTGCTCCAAATGTCCCAGCAGTACTGCTTCCGGGACGACTCGTGCGCGGGAAACAAAACGTCCTTGACACCTATGGCAATGTCCTCGTGCTGCATCCCAGGTTTCCAGGGTAGCTGGGGCAGTGAGTACTTCGGCCAGTGTACATCGTGTGTAGAAAGTGAGTATTGCTTCCCCCCCCCCCGCCACAAATACACTCAAAATACACTCATGCACACGCACATATTGAATCCCGATTAGATGAAATTGTTGCTGTGAATTTGCTTTCTCTAATGTTTGCATATTTGTAAGCTTATTAAAATAATATAACTTTTAGCACCCTGGCAGGATCTGCAAAGAAGTGTAGTTTAAAATTAACGTAGTCTAAAAAAAAAGATATAGTATTGATTGTTTTTGTAAAAGGCCGAAATTGATCTCAGTTTTGGCCTTGACATTTAGAACGAATAGTAGCAGTAGTACCGGTACAGGAGCAGGTCAAATCCGTGAAAAGGCTTTCTTGCAGCTTTTTTCAACTCAAGCCCTGACCACCCCCCACCCCCGCCCCAATTTCAGATCATGAGTGTCGCACTGCGAACCGACTGCAAAGCGCTGTAAGAGATTTGGACTAATATGAAGCGTTAAGTAAAGTTTTTCAAGATATATATTTTATAAATATTATAACAACACACACACATACACGTACGTAATTTCTTGTTAAATCTAAGCATATGCAGTAATAATAATAGACTTTACAGTGTACATTATTAAGTGATATGATCTATTTAGTGATTACATTAACAAACAGAGACACACATATGCACCACACCATATCTATTTAGTGATCAGATTAACAAACACACATATTTTTAGCCACACCATGATCTATTTAGTGATTAGATTAACAAAAATAGACCCACATTTGTACCACATCATGGTATGTTTAGTGATCAGACTAACAAACACAGACACACATTTGTACCACACCATGATCTATTTAGTGATCAGACTAACAAACACAGACACACATATGCACCACACCTTACACGACACACACGAACAGACAAGTGTGCAAATCCCTCCCCCAATTGTAATATGACTTCTAATATCTGAACATTACAAGGCAAATAACTTATTAACTTATTAATATTAACTTTAGATCTCTTACGTCCATACCCGCCCCGCTCTTGCCGCCGTTTGGCGGAATTTCTTCACTTTTGACCTTTGACCTTTTCGATGTGACAGCTCAAGGCGAGACGAACCGCACGCAGACTCAGGACCTTACCACGGCCACCTGCATGTCGGCGGGCGAGGACATATTCCGAACATTCGACCATGCCAAGTTTACCTACTACACCACATGCACCATCTCCATGTTCCAGATCAGCACGATGCAGCTCTTGTCGCAAACCCACTGTGAACCGTACGACAGGTGCAGCTGTAAGAAGGTAACCGTTTTGCCCTTGTTCGCGAATCTGTTTGTATGCCTGTGGACGTTCACAAAGCAAAGCAAACAATTACTTAATCAAAAGAAAACAGTTAATTAATCATTTAAAAAAACTCATCAGTGTACACTTGTCAAAATTATGTTTTTTCGCGTCACGCCCTAAAGTATATTTGCAAGTAAATGGGTTAATATTCTAGAGTTAGGGACCTTGACAGCGTGCTCGTGCTGATGTCACTGTTATCCCAAGTTTCAAAGGTGCAGTGCTCACTATTAAAGAGGTGCTATTGCTTTGAGGTGAAAGAGTATGGTATGTCTCCTGACCACCAGACAATATACGGGTGCAATATACATAGGCTTATGTAATTTATGGATTATTACTATATTTTAATAGCACAGTATGAATTGTGACATTATAATTTAGATGCCAAAGTTTTGCTATTCCACCACCACAACACCAGCACCATCGTCATCATCATCATCATCATCATCATCATTAATATTAATATTATTATTCTACAGATTGTTACGATCATCATATTGGAGAACAACATCCAAGATGTATACTCACTTGTCGATGACGATTTAACCGTTGAAAGTGATGGCGGTTTGGTGACAAATTTCAAGGTCACTGAAGATAAACAGAACCATAGATCAAGTGAGTGGTGTGCGGCAACGCCGTAAAAAGAGTTACATTATATAGATGATATATAATAAAAGATTTGAGCAATGCTGTAAAAAGAGTTACATTATATAGATGGTATATAATAATAGACTTGAGCAATGTTGTAAAAAGAGTTACATTATATAGATGATATATAATAATAGACTTGAGCAATGCTGTAAAAAGAGTTACATTATATAGATGATATATAATAATAGACTTGAGCAATGTTGTAAAAAGAGTTACATTATATAGATGGTATATAATAATAGACTTGAGCAATGCTGTAAAAAGAGTTACATTATATAGATGGTATATAATAACAGTCTTGAGCAACCGTTGCTGGTAAATTGAATAACTTTTGTTGGTAACAGACTTGAGCAACTATTGCTGGTAAATTGAATAACTATTGTTGGTAACAGACTAATTTATCTCCTAGTACTAATAGACTTTGTTTAACAATCCTTTCGAATTGACTTTTCATAACAATCCTTATTTCCAAACGTGTATTAAAAGTCTTAGTAATACAGTCATTTGTCACCTGCTGCTAACAATAGACCTGATTAAAACTCACTTCTAATCTCCTCCTATGAAATGTACAGCTATAGTGTCCATTTGATTAGAATGACTTGTAAAACAGTCATTTCTAATATGAATTAAAAACAATCATGTCAAATCAATCAAATGTAAAACAGTAATTTCTAATATGAATTAAAAACAATCATGTCAAATCAACTTTTATGAATTGAAAACAATCATGTCAAATCATCTTTTGTGAATTGAAAATAATAATTTATAATCAACTCTTATGAATTGAAAACAACAATTTCTAATTAAATCATTTGATTTATATTAGAATGATTCCTGCTGAAGATATAGGGAAAAGTTTGTAATTAGTGATAACATAAAGAACTATATGACTGCTGAAGATATTATGGGGAAAAGTTTGTAATTAGTGATAACATAAAGAACTATATGACTGCTGAAGATATTATGGGGAAAAGTTTGTAATTAGTGATAACATGAAGAACTCTATGGCTGCTGAAGATATGTTCATCTCCAGTTTTAGAAAAAGCACTAAAACATTGCTCTGTTTTATTACTAATGACCACTAAAACATTGCTTGTTTTATCACTAAAGACCACTAAAAACATTGCTTGTTTTATTACTAATGACCACTAAAACATTGCTTGTTTTATTACTAATGACCACTAAAAACATTGCTTGTTTTATTACTAAAGACCACTAAAAACATTGCTTGTTTTATTACTAATGACCACTAAAACATTGCTTGTTTTATTACTAATGACCACTAAAAACATTGCTTGTTTTATTACTAAAGACCACTAAAAACATTGCTCTGTTTTTATTACAGATGTCTTCATGAGGAAAGACGACAGCAAGTACTTTTACACGAGCAAGGGCGTTAATATCAGGGTTGATGACAGTGGGGCAATGTTTATTAGTGTCGACCGGAAGTCACTTCAAGAGAAACCAATTGGCATTTGTGGAGATTTAGACGGAAACAGTGAAAGTAAGATCAACAGGTTTTAAACCTTTCAGTAATTTCGTTTTTCAGGGAAGAAAGTTCGATAATAAGTGTCATAAAAGTGTAATTGTTTTGACTAGGTTGGGGTGGGTGGGTGATTAACAATATAAGTAAAACATAAACGCTGATTGCGAATTTCGCATCATGTAAAAATTCCAGTGCCCAGTCTCGGGCATTATCAAAGCTTGAACTTTCTTTAATATTTAGTTCTTTGGGCACCTTATCCCAGAGAGAGAGAGAGAGAGAGAGAGAGAGAGAGAGAGAGAGAGAGAGAGAGAGAGCATTCATGCTGTACAGGATAGGTACACAGAGCAAAAACAATTACACTTACTATTGTACTGATATGCATATTACACTCACTGAAGGAAATTAACGATGAATCCAGTAAGATATAATAATTAATTATGCACGTCAAGGACACATGTTTATATATTTTCTTCTTACAATTGTACATGTTACAATTATTTATTCGAAACTAACAATGAATTACACTTACAATAACATTTAATAAAATAAGAAACAGAAAACAGATTACAAGTTTTCAAA
The DNA here is from genome assembly GCA_028829895.1 of Sinotaia quadrata. Lineage (NCBI taxonomy): Eukaryota > Metazoa > Mollusca > Gastropoda > Architaenioglossa > Viviparidae > Sinotaia > Sinotaia quadrata. The sequence continues at coordinate 94,774,496 of CM054183.1, read as the reverse complement.
ATTGTAAATAAATCAGCCTGTGCGTTTGTTAGCATTAATATCAGTTGTGACAGTCTTATATGGACGTCATCAGATAATGACTAATGAGTGTGCGATGACGTTTTACACTCTCGACATCTATTGTTCACAGATGACCAGACATCATTGTTTCACAAAGATGCTTCCTTAAAGTAGGAAAGAATTTTTTAAAAATCGGATCGAATTCCTTAATAGCCACATTACAAACTGTCATCCTGATACTTTATATGAATCTTCTTGTTTTTTAAAATTGTAATCAGCAAAGTACTGACAAAATTTTGTACAGCATTTTGAATTGAATAGCCTACAGGTCCATAAACTTATTATGCTGAGTTATATGCATTAAATTATGTTGAGTTATGCTTCTCTCGAAGAAAATAATTATCACATAGATTCTTTTCTTCTATAATTAAACATTATCTGGAATATATAAGCTGTTCATTTATATGATCTACACGATGTTGATCTGTACTTTAGAAAGAAACTGAAGGAGTTAATGTTGTCAACAGCAGTTCTAGCATTATGGCAAGAATACTTTAGAAAGAAAGTGAAGGAGTTAATGTTGTCAACAGCAATTCTAGCATTATGGCAAGAATACTTTAGAAAGAAAGTGAAGGAGTTAATGTTGTCAACAGCAGTTCTAGCATTATGGCAAGAATACTTTAGAAAGAAAGTGAAGGAGTTAATGTTGTCAACAGCAATTCTAGCATTATGGCAAGAATACTTTAGAAAGAAAGTGAAGGAGTTAATGTTGTCAACAGCAGTTCTAGCATTATGGCAAGAATACTTTAGAAAGAAACTGAAGGAGTTAATGTTGTCAACAGCAGTTCTAGCAATATGGCAAGAATACTTTAGAAAGAAACTGAAGGAGTTAATGTTGTCAACAGCAGTTCTAGCATTATGGCAAGAATACTTTAGAAAGAAAGTGAAGGAGTTAATGTTGTCAACAGCAATTCTAGCATTATGGCAAGAATACTTTAGAAAGAAAGTGAAGGAATTAATGTTGTCAACAGCAATTCTAGCATTATGGCAAGAACGCATGCTGACAAATTTTACAATAATTAAAACAGTGGGAATTACAATTGGATTAACAGTGGGAATTACAATGGTAGATTTACAGAGAGAATCATAATGGGATTTACAGTGGGAATTACAATGGGATTTACACTGGGAATTACAGTGAGAGTTACAGTGGGAATTACAGTGGGATTTAGAGTGGGAATTACAATGAGATTGAAAGTAAAATTTACAAGGAGATTGAGAGTGGAACTAACATGGGATTTATAGTGAGAAATACAATCGGACTTACACTGTTAATTACCGTGGGAGTTAAAGTGTTAATTACAAATGGGACTTTATTACAATGGGATTTACAGCGAGTACTACAGTAAGAATTTCCTTGTCTACCTGTTTCATTGCAGATGACAAGGCCTACCTGGAAGAGCAATTTGCAAAATATACAGACACGAGTCGTCCGGTGGGTCTTTAAAATAACACTTACATTAGTTATATTACTAATGTATTATATTATTAATGGACCTGTTGTTCTTGGAGTGTGCGAGTGAATGTGTATGTATGTATGTTTGTGTGTGTGTGTGTGTGTGTGTTTTCCTTAAAATCATGCATTAAATCAGTGAAATATCAAGGGTATGCAACAGATGTCGAGGTGAAAGATGAATTGTATTTTAAAATGGTTACTTCCGGTTTCACGTTTGGCAGGCAAATGCGATTTCTTGTAGTGACGACTCTCGTTCATATTCATTAAGGGACCACATGTATCTTTGCACATCTCTCTTGTGGTTGCGCTGAAATTAGCGTGAGTGAGATTCTGTCCCTTTTATGCATGCGCTTGGAAAATAAACTCCTGCCGGCATGAACAAACGATAAGACTTATTTGAATTTAATATATCGAAGAAAGTCACATTCTGAAAGTAGCAACCCGGATGAGTAACCACTCCCATTTCATATTAATATATCAACCGAAGAAAGCCACACGTTTTATTTCTACTGATAGATAATCAGTTTTTTAAAAAAATAAATTATATTGTGGAAGAAAGCCACACGCTGTGTTTCTATTGATAGATAAATATAACCAGTCCCCTTGTATATTAATATATTTACCCAAGCAGAAAGCCACACGCCGTGTTTCTATTGATAGATAACCAGTTCCTTTGTATATTAATATTTTTACCCAAGAAGAAAGCCACAAGTTTTCTTTCTACTGATAGATAACCAGCCCCACCCCTTCAGTTTACTATATCTCTGGTGAAGTAACATTTGACCTTTTGATGCATTGTCAGGAACCTTGAAATGTAATTTGTAGAGAAGGGAAAATATATTAAACATTTGAGATGGCGTGCAATGCCATCAGCAATTGTTTTATAATTTATTATTCTTGACTATATGTCTTGGTTTTTGTTTTGTTTTAGCATTTGATAATAATAAATAATTCTAATAATAAATCACGTGAGTTTAGTTTTGCTGATCATTTGTTTCATATGTGAACAGATAGAGTGAATGATCCTATTAGAAAAACTCTGTTCATTAAATGCTTGTAAACTTAAGTAATGTTGTAGTTTGCCAGTGGAGTTCATTCAGTACGAACACAATTACAATTCGCTAAAAGATTAAATTCTTGCAATTTGTTAAAGTGTTTAAATAACAAATCGCTAAAAGATTACATTCTTACAATTTGTTAAAGTGTTTAAATAACAAATCGCTAAAAGATTACATTCTTACAATTTGTTTAAATAACAATTCGCTAAAAGATTACATTCTTACAATTTGTTTAAATAACAATTCGCTAAAAGATTACATTCTTACAATTTGTTAAAGTGTTTAAATAACAATTCGCTAAATATCATGTACAGTGCGGAAATGGTTTCCAAAAATGTGAAGAGAGCTTGGTGGATGAGGCTTCGTTTGCATGCGACTATCTGCAGGGCAGCATGTTTTCTGAATGTAGCAAGACGGTAAGTGAACCTGGAATTATTGCGACTATCTGCAGGGCAGCATGTTTTCTGAATGTAGCAAGACGGTAAGTGAACCTGGAATTATTGCGACTATCTGCAAGGCGTCATGTTTTCTGAATGTAGCAAGACGGTAAGTGAACCTGGAATTATTGCGACTATCTGCAGGGCAGCATGTTTTCTGAATGTAGCAAGACGGTAAGTGAACTTGGAATTATTTCATTACCTACATCCAAACTGTAATTTTCAAAATCATCAAAGTGGTCCTACCTGTCGTTTTCTATCTCTGATCTTCTGTGACACTCTATTTTCAAATATTTCCGGCGTTCTGTGACACTCTATTTTCAAATATTTCCGGCGTTCTGTGACACTCTATTTTCAAATATTTCCGGCGTTCTGTGACACTCTATTTTCAAATATTTCCGGCGTTCTGTGACACTCTATTTTCAAATATTTCCGGCGTTCTATGACACTCTATTTTCAAATATTTCCGGCGTTCTATGACACTCTATTTTCAAATATTTCCGGCGTTCTGTGACACTCTATTTTCAAATATTTCCGGCGTTCTATGACACTCTATTTTCAAATATTTCCGGCGTTCTGTGACATTATTTTTTCTCTGTTATGGAGGTTATTTATTTCATGTGCTCATTTATCTCTCCCGCTCTTATGTGACAGTCACTCAATGTGTTCTTCAATCTCTGCTGTTCTATGTCAGGCACTTGCCATGTTACAGCGCTAATACATCATTTTGACATTTCTCCATTACTTGCCTTCGTAGTCTTACGTTCGTCACTCATTTCTCTTTTATAAATTATAGTTCGTCACTTCCTGTTTCTATTTGTCTGTGTAGTCTTAAGTTCGTCACTCATATCTCTATTTGCATTGTAATTCATCACTTCCTGTTTCTATTTGTTTCTGTAGTCTTACGTTCGTCAATCATATCTCTCCTATAGTTCGTCACTTCCTGTTTCTACCTGTCTCTGTAGTCTTAAGTCCGCCACTTCCTGTTTCTACTTGTCTCGGTAGTCTCAAGTCCGTCACTTCCTGTTTCTACTTGTCTCGGTAGTCTCAAGTCCGTCACTTCCTGTTTCTACTTGTCTCGGTAGTCTCAAGTCCGTCACTTCCTGTTTCTACTTGTCTCAATAGTCTCAAGTCCGTCATTCAAGTCTCTTTGCATTATAGTTCGTAACTTCATGTTTCTGCTCGTCTCTGTAGTCTTGTCCCTCACTCACATATCTAGTATATTTCGTCTCCCTAGTCTTGAGTCCATCACTCATGTGTCTATTTGCATTATAGTTCGTCACTTCCTGTTTCTACTTGTATATGTAGTCTTAAGTTCCACACTCAAATCTCTAGTTCGTCATTTCCTGTTTTTATGTGCTCTATAGTGCTAAGTTCGTCACTAATATCTCTACGTGCACATTAGTTCGTCACCTTTTGGTTCTACTTCTCCCTGTAGTCTTAAGTTTGTCATTTACTGTTTAAACTTTGTAGTTCTATATTATTTGTGGTTTCAGTTCCTCTACCCGTTTGTACAGGAATGTAATGTTAGCACTGCGATACTGTCTTCTTGGACTGAGTAGTCTTCGAGGTTTGCATTTCCCACAATTCCTGTCCTCATTCCCAGTAGGCTGTCCTTTCCCCCCTCAATTCCTGTTGTCATTTTCTAGTACGCTTTTTACTCCACAATTCCTGTTCTCATTTCTCAGTAGGCTTTCCTTTCCCCACAATTCCTGTTCTCATTTTCATGGTAGGCTTTCCTTTCTCCACAATTCCTGTTCTCATTTTCATGGTAGGCTTTCCTTTCCCCACAATTTATCTTCTCTTCCATTAGGCTTGCATTTTCCCAGAATTCCTGTTCTCATTTCCCCCCAAGTCCTGCTTATAATCTACTTCCTATAGTCTTGTCTCTTCTCTCATTTTGTGTTCGCATTTGTCTCCGAGATGTTGCGTTTTCTTTCAATTCCTGTCGCTCTCCCCCCCCCCCCTAGCAATTCCTGTTTATAATTGTCTCCATATATATATGTCTCCTGTAGGTCAACACGACCTCCTATTCTGAACTCTGCAAGCGGTCCTACTGCAGCTCGCGTGCGGTTGGAGAAGAGGAGGCCAATTTTGCTCGCTGCAACGTCATGGACATGTACGCTGCTGCCTGCTACCGCGAGGCATTCCTCATCACCAGGTGGCGCTCGGACAAGATCTGTCGTAAGTGTGTACTCTGATCTCTTTCACACTGTCAATCTCTCCTGAGACAAGGGCATTACTTTTAGCCCGATCGCATTACATAAATATTAAAATAGATTAATTCAAACCGTGCAAGATGCATTGGTATAAAAGTCAAAGGTCACATATATGTTTAGTCCAGTCATTTAAGTTACAAGGAGAGTCAGACCGGACGTTTTTCACTTGTTTTACAATGCAGGGAAAAGGGAAATAACTAACTAAATTATCGAACTTATAATTTCGAGCCTGGCCTTTCGTAGTGAGTAAGCCCCAGTCTGTACCAATGGGAAATCGAAAGTGAAACTAGAAATCTTAGCCTCAGGCAGGAATGAACAGTAACGTATTTCATCATGAACGAGTAGGTGAGGAAAAATATCTTGACCCACGAGTGAAGGTGTGTTATAGACTTCTGTGACAACTGTTCCAAGTTCGATTTTGTAGAATACGATAATTTACATTTTAAATAAATATTCTCCTGTTTTCATTATACAGCAAACGGCAAACGATTTATCCATAATATTTAAAAAATAAAGCCTTATCCATACATTTATTCTTAGAATAGGTCTACAATATTTCATCTTGGTAATAACATTTATATCCATAACATTAACTCCTGATTAAGAAGAATAGGTCCACAATATTTCATCTTGGTAATAACATTTATATCCATAACATTAACTCCTGAATAAGAACAATATATCCACAACATTTATTCTTGGTAAGTAATGCTTTATCCATAAATTTACTACTAATTAAGAACGATTATCCATAAAATTTAATCTTTCTAAAATAACGTCTAAATCCATAAAATGTACTCCCGATTTTAGAATGATGTATCCACAATATTTCATCTTGGTAAGTAACGTTTTATCCGCAACCTTTATTTTGGTTTAGTAATAATTTACCGACAACAATTTTAACTTTGATAAGATTTTATTTATTAGCGATTAAACACAACATTTGGTTTTGTGTTTCACATCTATTCTTACAGAATACTGTGTTATTATTCGCAACATTTGGTTTTGTGTTTCACATCTATTCTTACAGAATACTGTATTATTATTCGCAACATTTGGTTTTGTATTTCACATCTATTCTTACAGAATACTGTGTTATTATTCGCAACATTTGGTTTTGTGTTTCACATCTATTCTTACAGAATACTGTATTATTATTCGCAACATTTGGTTTATTACGATTTTGTATTAAATGTTTCTGTCTATGAATGTTTACACTTACAACATGGATAAAAAGTTTTATTTCTTGCGGTCTTTTTGTGACCAGCACCTACGAACGTTACATCCCAACGAACTCTCAACCCTCCAATCCCACAATCGATTTCATTCCTTTCTGTTCCTTGGGCTAACGAAGCCTTTCTCTTCCCAAAATACTTCACTCTTACGCTTTCCCTTCTGCAGCCAAGAAATGCGACAACGGCAAGATTTACGACCCTGCCATCATGACCAACTGTCCACTGACATGTGGTAAGCCACCCACGGCCTACTTTTTCGAGGCGTGCATGTCTGACGGTCACGCGGGCTGCGTGTGTCCAGTGGGAATGGCCCTACAAAACGGCACGTGCGTCCTGCCCGAACAATGCCAGTGTACGGGAGAGGATAGGCGCTTTTATAACCAGGGTGACGTCATTAAATCGTCTGATAAATGTTTGGAGTGGTAAGTTTGGGCGCGCACAGCTATATGACACATACATACACACACACACACACACACACACACACACACACACACACACACACACACACACACACAGATTTATGACAGACATACTCTATGCCGCTGTATAATGATATAGCACACAACCCAAAGATATATTATAGGGATATAACTGACATATTACACACACCTATGCAGTATCACGACAGATACTATACACATCTGTATAATGATATGACTGGCACACTACACACAATTATATAGTGATATGACTGACATACTACAGCTCTCATTATTAAGACATATACTACACACAACTATAGAGCGATATGACTGACATACTACACACAAAAATATAGTGATACGACTGACATACTAGACATAACTATACAGTGAAATATTATGTACATGTACAACTAAACAGTAGTGTGTTTAATAATTATAGGTTTAGCTGTGATTTATCACACCTATGCTATTCATATATACTATTGTACTTTGGTGCTTTGGCACAAATATTTTGTTCATTGACACGTTAGACACAGTTGCTGTTTAGCCTCAAACATTAGTAAGCAGTGGTATGGTTTGACTCAAACAATCACACAGAGATATGTTCAGTCTCGTTCATTTATGAGCAGTGCTATAGTGTGAAACAAACATTTGCACAGAGATATGTTTAACCTCAAAGATACCTATATAGTGGCACGTTTGACACATGACATGCCTATATAGTGGCACGTTTGACACATGACCTTCCTATATAGTGGCACGTTTGACACATGACATGCCTATATAGTGGCACGTTTGACACATGACATACCTATAATAGTGGCATGTTTGACACATGACACACCTATATAGTGGCATGTTTGACACATGACATGCCTATACATATGCGGCAAGCTTAACGCTCGTAGTTGTCACTGTCTAGTAGATAGAGATAAAAATGATAGATATAAGTTAGTCATTATTTAGCGCAGACCTCAAGTTAAACATCTGTCACAAGTGGAAGACTACTGATAGACCTGAACACTATAAACACGTTGTTTGTCCCAGGTTCTGATAGAGCTGGACACTATAAACACGTTGTTTGGCCCAGGTTCTGATAGAGCTGGACACTATAAACATGTTGTTTGGCCCAAGTTCTGATAGACCTGAACACTATATACATGTTGTCTGGCCCTAGTTCTGACAGACCTGAACACTATAAACACGTTGTTTGGCCCTAGTTCTGATAGACCTGAACACTATAAACACGTTGTTTGGCCCAGAGGTTCTGATAGACCTGGACACTATAAACACGTTGTTTGGCCCAGGTTCTGATAAACACGAAAATGCATTGAATGAGACCCAAGTTCTAAGCTAACGAGTAGCTATAGATTCTATTTCCACAGATCATTGTACTAGTTCAGTCTATTTTGTATTATCCAAAAAACTACTTCCATTATGCATTTATTTCCATGGGGAAGAAAAGGTGCTGAGCCGAATTATGAACAAATATAATGTATGTTTTCACTAGCGGTCTGCGACAGGGCATGCCACTTAGTCAATGAAAGTGATTATTATTATTAATTAATTTTTCATAACTAATTTCAAGTGATGAGAATCTTTAATTTATTAATGATCCTCCCACCATTCATCTCTCACTTGGTGGATATTTTGGAGCTGTAAACGTTTTCTCTATTCCACAACATAATAACAACATTTACAGTCACATAATGTTTCTGCAGATGGAAAACTTCTTATTAAAGGAGAAGACAAATCCGACTTTAATCTATATTTAGTGAGCCCCCATCCACCCACTTTCTTCTCCAACATAAGATTATCAATATCAATATGTGTAAAAAGGTCAATAAATTTAACAATAAATTTATTAAAATAAAAAACTCAAATATACATACTACAATTACAATGAAATAGCTAACTAAACACAATATTCCTCGAAGTTCAGATAACTATTGTTTACAGTCTCTCTCTACAAATATATATAATAAAATATAATTACAGTTCAACAATAGAGTCAAATTGCAGGTTAACAATAACAACGGAGTTATTAGAGTATAACAATGAGTATTAGAGAATAACAATGGAGCTATTAGAGTTAAATGAGTAAATTTACGTAACCTGGATTAAGCAATTCTTGACAGTCTTTCACCTGCTTTTGCAACAATGTCACAATGTCTATGCCCATCATGTATTCCCACCATGGGAAACTCTGACACGCTGCTATTCTCGAATGTCTCCTTCCATGTCACTCTCATGTAGGACACAATTTCAGCAATTCTGATAACTTCCCTGCACCAGAATTCTCCAGAATGTACGTCACTTATTTTGCTCTGATACAACAATAGTGTACAGCATACTCCTTTACACTTACACAACTGCAACACACTCTGCAAGTTTCCCGTGCTTTCCCGGTCACTCAAATCACAACCAGTGAACATACAAGGGTAGCTGGGAGCTTGAAAGTTGAACTTGAGACTCAAACTCAAGACTCACAACTCAAGGTTGAACTCACACTCTCAGGGTGAAACTCAAACGAAAAAGGCACTTGTTCTCTGTAACATATACTCAGGGAACAAGCCTAAGTTTTCTTTTCATCACAATATAACTCTATTCTATCTGACCTGCCGTTCTCAAACTTACTGCAATGGTATTCATTAGCCCCATGCACACACATGGTAAAATAAACACAGTGTATCAAACAATGTCACATATTAATATACCACACTGGTGCAGCTTAGTTCAAACATTTGTAGTAATAAAAGTTAATTCACATAGTACATTTCTACATAAACACAAGTATAACATATAGGAAAAGTGCATGAAATATTTTCAAGTCCATTCTCCCTCAATCAGTCAATTAAACTCACCACTCTAGCTAACAACTGCCTTCAAGCTGGACTTTCTTCTTCTACTTCAATTCAAAAGTGATTAGGGTGAAGAATTCTATACAGCAAGTGAACTCCTTAAACTCAGCCCATTAGCTAGTCTCATTCTCATAAATCATAATCATTGGATAAAAGAAACTGCTCACTCAGTTTCCATTAGGTCAGTGAATCTAGAGTATTCTTGCCTTAGGCTGTTTACTTCCAACTCTTTCAAATTAACACCATAAAGAGTGCCCAAGATCGGGTCACTCAGGCAATTTATCAGTTTATACAACAATTAAATTTAAAAATAGGAAGGGGCAAATTTACTCTGTCACACGGTCGTTTGTTACTCAAACAAAAGCAAGGCCATGAATATAATTAAATGTGATGTTTATGTGTTCGAAACTGAATGCGACAATTTTCTTCTCATGCAGCACTTGCAGGAAGTTCGGTCTTTGGGAATGCGTCAAGGACGCCGCAGATTGCAGAGGCATCTGCTCGATCATCGGAAACACAGTCCAGACGTTTGACGGTCTGACGTACGCCATACATGCGTCATCATGTTCGCTCACTGTTCTACAAACACTGGTAGGTAACGAGTTACTGCCCCTGAGGTCACTTTCATGTGTTCAGTATATATAAACTTAGAATGTGAACTTTACAAGTTGAATCACGTCATAATTGGTAAATGTTTCACATTCACAAGAGCATGCAATGATAATAAAATTTTTTAAAAAATCAACGTATGTCGGAATGTAATTTAATTGCTTTACACTGAATGTAATTTAATTACTTTACACCGAATGTAATTTACTTGCTTTACACTGAATGTAATTTAATTGCTTTACACCGAATTTTTTATTGTGGACCTTCGGTCAATAATCGGTACACGTCAAGCACTAGTACGCTATATTTCGCTTAGTGTCGTGTCCAAACTGAGTAGATTTTGTGTCTGTGTACATTTATTTATTTTCTCCCCCTCCCCCTCCTTTTCATTCGTGCGCGGGGTGTTAATACGTGTGAATGCTAAATCTAAAACTGTGATTATAACGTTTTTCTCTAAGTTCTTCTTCTTCTCTACTTTAAAACATTTATTTCCTTATTGCTGTCTTACAAATTCATATCACGTCAATATAATGAAATGAAAACAATCCCTACTCTGATAAAGTGTTTGGTACTAACACACGTTGCTTCTCTAACATGAAGATTTAGGTAAAGCACACTTAACAGATACACAATATTAATATAAATTAACACTCTTACCTCTTTGTCTAGCATCAGAGTTAAATACTTGAGACACATTTACCCTCAGATAAGTTGAGAAGACTAAAACTGCAGTATTAGATATTTTACTTTGTTCTACCTGTGACGTTATATGCCAGATTTCAGTGTTAGGTAATTGACCTAAAACTACAAATGACCTGACATGATTTTGACTTGTACAGAAGTCAAGCCTCAGAATTATGCCCATGAAAAAAAAACCACTCCTGACCTGATTTTGACTTGTACAGAAGTCAAGCTTCAGAATTATGCCTGTGACAAAAGCATATCTGATCTTCTTTTGACTTGTACAGAAGTCAAGCCACAAAATTAAACCAATGACAAAAACATACCTGACCTTGTTTTGGCTTGTTCAGAAGTCAAGTTTCAGAATTATGCCTATGACAAAAACATAGCTGACCTCGTTTTGACATTTAATGAAGTCAAGCCTCAGAATTAGGCATATGACAAAAACATAGGTGACCTTGTTTAGACATGTAATGAAGTCAAGTCTCAAAATTAGGCATATGGCTCAAGCACATGTGACCTTGCTTAATTTCTTTGACCTACAGGATTCGAACATACAAATTAAGATGACATTGAATTGTGAATCTGGTTCGTGTTTGGCCGGCCTGGAGATACAAGTGAACAACTTGACAGACAAACTACGAAAAGGTCCCAACGGCCAGTTCTTCATGGAGAAAGGCTGCAAATCCCCGCTTCTGTGCATGAAACGGGTCTCCAACAACTACCTCAGCATCCACATCAACAACGACATTCAAATACTGGTCAGCGAGAACAACTTCATCATGATCAGTGTAATCTCTAGAAACTATATCAACAGGGTGAGAAAGTTATATTATTACCACTACTACTTTAAGTTATAGTACTTCTACAGTAATAGTTGTAGAACCAATTATTAGTTATACTACTACGACTACTACAACAACTACTACTACTACTACAGTTGTTGATGAATCAATTATTATTATTATTATTATTATTATTAATATTATTCAGCCTCTTTCCACGACTTTTGTTTGCCTGTCGGTTGTGATCCAAGGTCTCGGAATCTTACCAAGATTCTGGGAGATCCAAGGTTTTACGGAGGATGTGGGCACTTCCGAGGAGTGCTGCTTTGAGTAGTGGAGCGAGTCTGTGGTTTCCAGGGAGTTTATTCAGGTAGCCTTCCAATTCAGATGTTATGTTCCCCAAGGCTCCTATCACTATAGGTATCAATTCTGCTTTTACATTCCATTTCTAATCTGAGGTCTTGGTATTTTTCTATTTATTATTCTATTTTATCCAGTCTCTTTCCACAACTTCTGTTTGACTGTCGGCTATGATCCAAGGTCTCGGAATCTTACCAAGATTCTGGGAGATCCAAGGTTTTACGGAGAATTATGATTATTATCAAGTCTCTCTCCACGACTTCTGTTTGACTGTCGGCTATGATCCAAGGTCTCGGAATCTTATTATTATTATTATTATTATTATTATTATGCCTTTTTCTACGACTTCTGTTGGTCGGTTGTGAACCAAGGTCTCGGAATCATACCAAAATTTTGGGCGATCCAAAGTTTTACGGAGGATATAGACACTTCCGAGGAACGCTGCTTTGTATAGTTGGGCGAGTCTGTGATTTCTAGGTAGTTTCTTTTGATAGCCTTCCAACTCATATGTTTTATTCCAAAAGGCTCCTATCACTATAGGTATCACTTCTGCTTTTACATTCCACTGTCTCAGAATTTCTAATCTGCGGTCTTGGTATTTTTCTATATTTTCTCTTTCTTTTGTTTTTATGTTTCTATCACTTGGAACAGCGACATCAATGATTGTAAATGTTCTGTTGGACTTATTGAGTACTATAATGTCTGGTTTTATTATTATTATTGTGTTGTTGCTGCTGTTGTTTTATTACTGTTTCACTTTATCACAATATTCTGATTGTTCATTTAATGATATCCCATATTAATTTATGGAGGGTCATTTCAGGTTTTGTTGACAATTTCACAGTATTCTAAAGTCAGTTTATGATATAATTATTCATTTTATGATAAACTAATTAAATTGTGCGATTCCATGAAACCAAACTGTCAAAATATCTTAAATTTGTGATGTAAAAATGAAAATATAAAGTAATAGCCCCTCATTGAAATGACTGAATGAAGGTACATGTGTCACCTGCATCCAAAATCTGATTGCAGAATCTTCAAATAAAGCACCAGTCTTTACAACCGAGAATAAAGAAAAGAATTTTTCTGATTAAGACTTTATAACTATAACTAAAATATCATCATTATCATCATCAATAATTTATTTGCCTGTAATTCCTGGTCAATACTATTAATACTAACAAATCAGTCACTTATTTGACTCGAATTCCTAGTCAATACTATTAATACTAACAAATTAGCCATTTATTTGTCTGTAATTCTTAGTCAAATTATTAAAAGCACTGAAGTGTTTAGAAAGAAATGAACTCGAGTGTCGTCTGTTGTACAGCTCCGCGGCATATGTGGAAATATGAACGGCAACAACAGGGACGACATGATGTCTCTTACTGGCTCCGACCTGGACAACAACAACTTCCTCAGCGTCTATGGGCAGGGTTGTGTAGCACCTGTTGCATACTCCCTCAATATATCCACCCCGGTAAGGGCTATTTTTTCACTGACCATTATGTCAGGTTCACGCAAAGCATTGGTAATAAAATATTCTCTTTAATAACAGGTCACAACAACAAAGTGTTCTTTCATGACAGATCTTCAAAAAGTGTTTTTTCATGACAGGTCGTCACCACAAGTGTTCTTTCATGATAGGCCTTCAACACAAAGGTTCCTTCACGACAGGTCTTCAACAGAACATGTTCTTTCATTACAAGTTTCCACACAAAGTAGTCTTTCATGACAGGTCTTCACCACAAAGTGTTCTTTCATGACAGGTCTTCACCACAAAGTGTTCTTTCATGACAGATCTTCAATACAAAGTGTTCTTTCATGACAGATCTTCAATACAAAGTGTTCTTTCAGGGCAGGTCTTCAGAATAAAAGTGTTCCTTCATGACAAGTCTCCACACAAAGTGTTCCTTCATGACAAGTCTCCAACACAAAGTGTTCCTTCACGACAAGTCTTAACAAAGTGTTCTTTCACAACAAGTTTCAACACAAATTATTCTTTCACAAGACAGGTCATCACCCCAAAGTGTTTTTCACGACAGGTCTTCAACACAAAATGTTCTTTATCGACAGGTTTTCACCACAAAGTGTTCTTACATTATAGGTCTTTGCATTGTGATTATGTCTTGTAAGTATCATTACAAACTTGAAAGAATAAATGGTTTTGTTTTGTTTCCAGTCACCAATCTGTGACAGACTGCTAGAAGCAAATTACCCTCCCACCGCTCAGGCCAACCTGGACACCGAAAGGAGTATCTGCCAGTACAAGACTAACGATGAAGAACGATGCCAGGTGTTAATTGCATTTGCCCTTTTCCTCAAGAAAAGTTTCAAGGACTTGTATGGAGACGACCTTAACTGCCGTAAGTTGACAGTTGTTTGCTTGACTTGTATGGAGACGACCTTAACTGCCGTAAGTTGACAGTTGTTTGCTTGACTTGTATGGAGACGACCTTAACTGCCGTAAGTTGACAGTTGTTTGCTTGACTTGTATGGAGACGACCTTAACTGCCGTAAGTTGACAGTTGTTTGCGAAACATGTATGGCGACGACATCAACTGCTGTAAGTTAACGATTGTTTGCATTACTTGAACGGGGACGATATTAATGACCTAAATGTGCAGTATGGAGACAATATTAATGACGTAAGTGTACTTTGAATTAAATGAATTGTATGGAGACAATATTAATGACGTAAGTGTACTTTGAATTAAATGAATTGTATGGAGACAATATTAATGACGTAAGTGTACTTTGAATTAAACGACTTGTATGGAGACAATACTAATGACGTAAGTGTACTTTGAATTAAATGAATTGTATGGAGACAATATTAATGACGTAAGTGTACTTTGAATTAAATGAATTGTATGGAGACAATATTAATGACGTAAGTGTACTTTGAATTAAATGAATTGTATGGAGACAATATTAATGACGTAAGTGTACTTTGAATTAAACGACTTGTATGGAGACAATATTAATGACGTAAGTGTACTTTGAATTAAATGAATTGTATGGAGACAATATTAATGACGTAAGTGTACTTTGAATTAAACGACTTGTATGGAGACAATATTAATGACGTAAGTGTACTTTGAATTAAACGACTTGTATGGAGACAATATTAATGACGTAAGTGTACTTTGAATTAAACGACTTGTATGGAGACAATATTAATGACGTAAGTGTACTTTGAATTAAATGAATTGTATGGAGATAGCTACCGTAAGTTTACAGTTGATAGTACCTTTTGTATGGAATCGGCCTTAATGCGGTTAATGTACTATTAATGCTTTACGCGCACGGAGTAGAGTTCAACTGCGTATAGTTAATTATATGTACGTAAATAAACCCAATTGCAGTAAGCGAACAATTAAAACGTAAGTTAATGATCTCAATTGCCGTAAGCAAGCAGTTAAACATGTGTGTTAATGATCTGAATTGCCCGTAAAGTGTACAATTAAAACATGATTTGTATAAAGTAGAACTCTAACTATCCCACCTGTACAATTAATAACTTTTATATAATGTTCTTAACAGTCGTAAGTGTGCAATTAACAAGTTAGGATAAATGTTTCAACACCACACTGTTTAGTGTCTCTATTGTTTCTGTTTATCATTGCAACAATTTTACAGTCAGGGTGTGACGTCATAGGACTAACTAAAGAATGATTGCAAAATGCCGTGAGTATTAGAATGGGGATACGCATGAAAAATATCGTGGACTATTTCTCTTAATACTCAAACAGCGGCCACTAGTTTAGAGACACGCCGTGTGTCACTGAGTTTCTGAAATCCCTCCCTCTATTTCTGTCATCCATATAGTCAGTGAAATCCCTCCCTCTATTTCTGTCATCTATATAGTGACTGAAATCCCTCCCTCTATTTCTGTCATCTATATAGTGACTGAAATCCCTCCCTCTATTTCTGTCATCTATATAGTGACTGAAATCCCTCCCTCTATTTCTGTCATCCATATAGTGACTGAAATCCCTCCCTCTATGTCATCCATATAGTGACTGAAATCCCTCCCTCTATTTCTTTCATCCATATGGTGACTGAAATCCCTCCCTCTATTTCTGTCATCCATATAGTGATTGAAATTATCCCTCTAATCCTTCACCGATATGTGACTGAAATAATTCCCTTTAATTCTTCAGCCATATAGTGATTCTGAAATCATCCCTCTAATCCTTCACTGATACGTTACTGAAATCATTCCCTGTACTTCTGCAGCTATATAGTGATTCGGAAATCATTCCTTTTAATCCTGCACCCCTATGGCGATTCTAATACCATTCCCTCTTTTCCTTCATCGATATGTAACGCTGAAATCACTCCCTCTTTTCCTTCATCGATATGTAACGCTGAAATCACTCCCTCTTTTCCTTCATCGATATGTAACACTGAAATCACTCCCTCTTTTCCTTCATCGATATGTAACACTGAAATCATTCCCTCTAACCCTTCACAGAAATGTGACTGATATCATTTCCTATAATCTTTCACCGACATGTAACCTAGGTGGTCTCCTGTTTCTATATGAACATATATGAACACGCATTTAATTCATGTTTACGTATTTAGTTATTATTAAGTCAATACACACACAGGTCGCTGTGAGGAGAGAGCTATCAACATATGTGACAGCAACTGCATCGACCACTCATTCTCCAACTGCGTGAACGATACCATTTACGATTGCACATGTGACCAAGGCAAGTACTTCCGGGATAACTCTTGCGTGGACAAGGAGGCTTGCGGCTGCTACGACATGAAAACCGCCACCGTTATAGAGCCGTACGACAAGCAAATCGTTGGATGCACGGAATGGTAATACTTTAGAATCAAACTTTTGTTTTTATGACGTCACAAAGCACACACGGAATGGTAATACTTTACAATCAAACTTTTATTTTTATGATGTTACATCGCACACACACATATATACCTCATACACATTCACACACAAATATACCTCATACACTTTCACATTCTCATAACAGCTACGCATATAACTTCACGCAAAAACACACCAAAAGACACACTCAACAGAGCACGTACACACACACAACCACGCGCACATGATAAAGTTTATATTACACACCAAGTCTCTAATAAAACACGCTGCGTATTCTTTCTAATTCTAGCTTTAGAACCGTTCCACAAAGCACGTGTTTTTTTTTTAGCTGCTGAGTGCAAAGCAGACGTTCACTTTGCTACGGTTCTCCAATCGTTAAGAATTATATGTACAGTTGACTTGCATACTGGTCAAGTAATTAATGCTATCTATCTGTCTGTCTGTCTGTCTGTCTGTCTGTCTATCTATCTATCTGTCTATCTATCTGTCTATATATCTATCTATCTGTCTATCTATCTATCTATGTGTGTGTCTGTCTGTCCATCCATCCATCCACCCACCCACCAACCCGTCCGTCCGTCCATTCATTCATCTCTATGTATCTACCACACATACATAAACTCATATTTATCACCTTGCAATGACTGCATAACTGATTGAAATAATAATTGGTTTCAGTAACTTTTTGACAGATGGCACTACTAGTTATTTTGTTACCCTAACTGAATGAAAGATGACTGACCTATTCATGTTTTTTTACAGAAACTTCTTATTAGCCCACAGAACTAACTTTGTTAGAGTGAATACTTTAATGACTGACTGAGCAATTCATATATTGATTGCATGGCTGAGTGAACTAGATATCGTATCATAATGATATAGCGATTTCATGGCTGAGTGAACTAGATTTCTTTTCATAATGATACCATGATTGCATGGCTGAGTGAACTAGATATCGTATCATAATGATATAGCGATTTCATGGCTGAGTGAACTAGATTTCTTTTCATAATGATACCATGATTGCACGGCTGAGTGAACTAGATATCGTATCATAATGATATAGCGATTTCATGGCTGAGTGAACTAGATTTCTTATCATAATGACTGCTAACTTAGTCTCTTTAATAGTCATCGTTTTTCACTAACTGAAATTGCCATCTTGTTCTAGTTCCTGTGACGGATACAAAATGCACTGTGAATATGTTTGCGACTATGTTGTGTGCGCATCAAATCAAATCCCCTACGACGAGATGATAGAGGAGGGCCCGTGTGCTCGGCAGATGTGTCCAGATAAGTACCAAGTCACCCGTAAATGTGTGGAAGAGGCGAGACCGCTCCAACGATGCTTCTGCCCGAAAGGACTTCTGCAAACTTATGTAAGAATAAAACGGTGGCACTGACCAATATCTGCGCGAAGTTATTCAGGGGTCTTGCCTCCGGCTCTTTCATAAGCGATTAATAACATTATATTAAGTGATAATCAATGATAGTCAAGTGCTTTTAGTTAGTGCTTTTTTCAGCATTCACTTGCATACATTATCCAAAATCAATCAAACAAATGGATTCACATCAGTAATCACCAGAGTCAGTACCATAATCGAATAATTAAACATTTACAACACCAGTGCTCAAGTTAGTGCACGGATACAACTGCAGACCCCCTCACAGCTTCGAGCCTGGTATGGTGCTTCTGTATACTGGCTTTATCTTGTCCCTTATGGCTGCAGAATGCGACCTTACTTTTTCTCTGATATTATGGCTGCAGAATGCGACCTTACTTTTTCTCTGATATCTTACCCCCCGTCAAGAGACGCGTATGTACTTTTGATCAGCGTTGCACGGCTCACAACATTTCACATTTCTCTACTGAATTGTGTCTGTCTTCATTGTCCACTTTTGTCTGTCTTCATTGTCCACTTTTGTCTGTCTTCATTGTCCACTTTTGTCTGTCTTCACTGTCCACTTTGTCTGTCTTCATTGTCTACTTTGTCTGTCTTCATTGTCCACTTTGTCTTCATTGTCCACGTTGTCTGTCTTCATTGTTCACTTTTGTCTGTCTTCATTGTCCACTTTTGTCTGTCTTCATTATCCACTTTTGTCTGTCTTCATTGTCTACTTTGTCTGTCTTCATTGTCCACTGTTGTCTGTCTTCATTGTCCAGTGCTTGTATGACTATTGTCCAGTGCTAAATCACATCCGCATTAATTCCCCTCCCCACTCCACTCCCCGCCTTTTCATTGAAAGGTTTCCATTGAACAAAACAAACTTTCATCTGGCAACCAGCTGTGCTTCACGAACGAGTCTGGGTAGTTATAATTTCCGGAAATTTAAATAACTCCCTGTATTTATTTATTTTATCAGTATGTTAAAAATCCTAAAACAATTGCATATATTTCTTATGCTTAAACACATAATTAAATAGAGAAATAAATAATATAATTAAAACAAAAATGGATTGTTATTATTATGTTATGTTTCATCTTAGAGAGACAGATGGGTAGATGGATGGATGGATAGATAGTTAGAGAGACAAGCAGACAACTTATTAGATAGATAGATAATTAAAAATAGACTGATAGGCAGCGACAGCGAGACAGTGAATTCTGATGTAGAAGCCATGAACACTATAACGGCTCTAAAAGCTACGTGTTTGTCTAAAAATAAGCAAATAGCCCGTTTTTAATTTCACTAGTTTAATAGGACTAACTCACTTCATTTTAAATGAGATCTGGCGTTATACAATGATAAGTGCAATTCCCTAACTTAACCTGTCCATTCCTATTATTAATAGAAAGTGAATATTAAAAAAATATAATGCAGATTACGTAAACAATTTCTTGTTTCTTGTGTTCACAGAATGATACATGTGTTCAGAAGTGCCCGTGCAGCGAAGGGGATTTGTGGTTTGACCATGGTTTCTCCTTTGAGCGGAACTGCCAGAGAAAGTAAGTGAAGCCACATATACATCACCCAGTAATTAGCATTGTATTCCTTTTCTTCAAATGACATTAATGATCTAGTAATTCTCCCATCAGGAGCCTGACATTTAATTACCAAAGGGCAAAATGACATTAGTTGTCCCAGCGTCCTCCAGTCATGAAAATTAAAATAAAATCTCCGAAATGCAGAATGACTTTAATGTTCAAAATAATTCTCACGCCATGAAAATTACATTCAATTTGCACAGTGCAGAATAACTCTAATGGTTACAATAATTCTTTGATTACCACAAAGTCATTCACTCTCCACCTCAAGATAAATACATTGGTCTCTCAACAATACTCCACCTCAAGATGAATACATTGGTCTCTCACCAATACTCCACCTCAAGATAATACATTGGTCTCTCAACAATACTCCACCTCAAGATGAATACATTGGTCTCTGAACAATACTCCACCTCAAGATGAATACATTGGTCTCTCAACAATACTCCACCTCAAGATGAATACATTGGTCTCTCAACAATACTCCACCTCAAGATGAATACATTGGTCTCTCAACAATACTCCACCTCAAGATGAATACATTGGTCTCTCAACAATACTCCACCTAAAGATAAATACTTCAGTTTTTCAACAATACTCCACCTCAAGATAAATACATTGGTCTCTCAACAATACTCCATCTCAAGATAAATACATTGGTCTCTCAACAATACTTCACCTCAACATAAATACATTGGTCTTTCAACAATACTCCACCTCAAGATAAATACACCAGTCTTTCAACAATACTCCACCTCAAGATAAATACATCAGTTCCTCAACAATACTCCACCTCAGGATAAGATCGAATTGCAGGAATATCATCTAATACTAGAGATCATCAATGATGTGGTACCAGTTGTTGTCTTGAAATGGAAAGTGTATATTAACATCGGAAGGTTGTCTTGAGATCGAATAGTTGTCTTGAGATCGGAAGGTTGGCTTGAGATCGGAAGGTTGTCTTGAGATCGGAAGGTTGTCTTGAGATCGGAAGGTTGTCTTGAGATCGGAAGGTTGTCTTGAGATCGAAGGGTTGTCATGAGATCGAAGGGTTGGCTTGAGGTCGGAAGTCTGGCTTGAGGTCGGAAGTCTGGCTTGAGGTCGAAAGTCTGGGCCTTTTGAAAAGACATCTATACCACAACCAACAAGATCGCAGTTCTGATTTTGCAGGAATCAACAGTTGTCTTGAAATGCAAATGGAGACAAAGTTTAGATTAATTAGCTAGTTTGTGCACCTTGTTACGGACCACTAAAGGTATTTTATTTCTTCCAAACCAAATGTAGCGTTATTTACAAAGCTAGTACCTAAAGGGATAATGTATAATAAAGTGCTGAGCAAAAAGTTGAACATATTCTATTTTATATTATGTTTGTAACAATGGAGATTAAATCTTCATAACTTCATTTATTTTCATTAAAATATTATAGTATGTATAACATTTATTCACATATCAGATCACACACACACACATAAACAAACACTTATATATGTGCGTTTAAATATTGTAAATAGTTATAAAATATATTTTTCAGGATATGTGACGATGGTTTCTGGAATATTACTGACCTGGAATCATGCATGGGTAATAATATGTTTTCAATAAGACAATTGTTAAAATACGCGGCTGTGGTGTGTGTGTTTGTGTGTGTGTGTGTGTTCGTGTACATGTGAACATACCTGTAATTATTTTTTTGTATGTACTTGATTAAAAACTGGATCTTTTTATATTACATATATTTACTGTTTTTGTTTGATTTCTTAGATTTCGTAGTAGAGCTGTACATCAAGAAATAACAGTGAAATTTTGTTACCTATTACAAAGAAATTTACTGACAACACAAATGAATTTTTAAAATGAGATAAAGTTACGTTGTCATGAAAGATTTTGTTAAAATCACGTAAAGGAGTTTGTGAAACCGTCCTCCTCAAGCATAACCGTCTTAAAGAAGTTTAGTACATGTAATAAAATTTGTTAAAATGGTATAAAGAAGTTCATTAAAATATAAAACAAACTCTTTGTGACGGCAACACCACTTAGTTAATGGATATTATTATTATTAATTAATTAACCAACCAAAACTAATTACAAGTGATGAGAATCTTAATTTATTTTATTATAGAACCTCCAGCAGTCTTCACTTGGTGGATATGCGGGTGCTGTAAACGTTTTCTCTCGTCCTCAACATTAAAGATAAACATTCACGGTCACATAATATCTCCATACCCGGAACACGTCATACTAAAGGAGAGGACAATTCCGTCTTTAATCTATATTTCGCGACCCCCCATCCCCACTTTCTTCTCCAACATAAGATTATATTGATAATTATAAATATGTATAAGAAGGTCAATAAATTTAACAATAAATTTATTAAATCAACAATCAAGTTTACACACGACAAAATGCAATGAAACAGATAACTTGACATCGATATTTCCACAAAACTACGTTCGAATAATTTCTGTTTTATGCAGTCTATCTCCTAAATAAACAATAGAAATCACAGGATAGACATATCAGATGACAGAAATGGAGTTATTAGAGATAAGTAATGATAATCTTTACGTAACCTGTTACAATGCGGTCTTAACAGTCCTTCATGCATTTTGCCACAAATGTCTCAATTTATAGTTCAGCTCCAATTGTGTCACTCACATGTGAAAAAAAATGTTCCACTCTTTAGAGTTAACCTGGGCACTTCTTGTTGCCTTGCTGATTCCTTCAAACAAAACAATAAATGTAGCGAAGTCCAGCAACTTCTCTACACTAGAAAATGTCCAGACAGTCAACAAATCAGTAGAGTGCAGCGTGCCCTTACACTTCCACATTGTTCCCACCTTTATCAGGGTCGGTCATAACATTACAAACAATAAACCAGGACGTTTATATAGAACGTGACGTGAAAACAGGCAACAGGAAAGGCTACTCTTACTGCAAAATATAATTAAAGAGAAAACCTAAATTTCCATTTTATTACTTTATAACTCCACTCTTTCTTGCATTCCAGTTTCAACTTACAATTTCCTGCAACAGTATTCATTAACCCGATACAGGCGTACAGCATAATAAATACAGCATATCAAAACAATTTCAAGTTTTTAACAAATAACATGTGAGTAGCCTTGTAGAAATAAAAGTCATCTCACGTAGTACATCTCTATCTAAAACACGAGTATATCATATCAATAGCGAAAATGCATGAAATATTTCTAAGTACATTCTCCCTCAATCAGTCAGTCAACTCATTAAGCTATGGCCGCCTTTCAAAACCAGATTTATTCTTTGCCACTTCAAATTCAAAGTGATTAGACAGGAAAATTTTCTACAGCAAGTAAACGTTTTGATCCCAGCCCATTGGCTGGTCTCGTTCTCGTAAATCATAATCATGGATAATGGATAATTTAAAACTACTCACTAGTTTGCATTACATCAGCAAATCTAGAGTATTCCTGCCTCGAGAAACTTTCAAAAAATACAGTCACAAGGAGTGCCCAAGGTCGGATTACTCTGACAATGTAACAATTTAATTTTAAAATAGGGATATGCAAATTTACTCTGTCACACGTTTAAACCACATAAAAGAATCCATCGTAATGGGATGTCTGTACGTTGTAAAGGAATCCGTTTCTGTAATTAGGAGTGCTGAATAGCAAGTAGGGGTTAATAATATACTGACCATGCTGCTGAACAGCAAACAAGATTTAATAAAACATGGGATGAACTGCTGCCTTGTGCGACCGTGTAAGTCTGAATTTGTTTTTTCTTTAGCTGCACAAAAGCTCTGCACGCTAATGAAATTAAAGTCTCTGACATTTTCAATTGACTTTCAGGCATGTGCCTAGTGTCTGGCACCTCCTCGGCAATCAAACAGTTTGACACGGATGCTCTCTCTGATCAGTTAATCAACGGCCTTTGCGAATACGTCATGTTGACCAACGCAGACAACACGATCAGGGTCACGGTCACTCCGTGGTTGAACCTGGTGACCGTTTGGACGAAGAACCTCATGAGCCCCATCAAACTCATACGAGGTATGACCGGGCAGGGTCTCTATAACAACCAGACGTTCAGCGGTCAGCTTGCTCCAGGCATTAAACTGTACGACACTGGCCTGAAAACTGTCTTGGACATGGGCGGAGATCTGACTATCATAACTACAAACGAAGGTAAGCGAACGTCAAAGACGTGATTAGATATTGACTTCTGAAATTGCAGTATAAAGACGTGATTAGATATTGACTTCTTAAATAGCAGTTTAAAGACGTGATTAGATATTGACTTCAAAAATTGCAGTATAAAGACGTGATTAGATATTGACTTCTGAAATAGCAGTATAAAGCCGTGATTAGATATTGACTTCTGAAATTGCAGTATAAAGACGTGATTAGATATTGACTTCTGAAATTGCAGTATAAAGAGCGTTCGGCTAACACTATAGCATTAATGTGCTAGAATATTTACTGAAGTCACTGGAAACTTATTTATTTGTGCTGATGTAGTATAGTCTTGTAAATTTTATTCAGAAGCGTACTGCAAAATTCAAATTATAAGAGAGTCATCTTTTATCAAGTGATGGCTTCAGTTATCAACGTCCTCCACATTTCATTTTCGCGGCTGACATGCAAAGTTTAGCTCCGTCTCTGTAGATACAAAAAAATACGGCCTTAAATTGATTATTTCCATTTCTGTAGTTTTTAAATTTTTGTGAGAGCAGAGCCTAGCTATTTAACAGGAAATCAGCACCGTGTCATTTATCAACTGTACCACCGGGCGATTATCAGGTTTTGCTGCTCTATTTCTGTAGGTTCTTTGACTGAAATCTACGTTAGAAAAGGTTCGATAAAGGGATTGTCTGGCTTGTGTGGCAACTTTGATGACAATTCCAACAACGACTTTCTTGGTCCAGACAACAGTCAACTGACAAGTCTCAAGGCGGCCGCCTCCAAGTGGACCAATGACCTGTGCGGGACTGTGGAGGGCACGCCAGTCTCTCAGTGTTCTGAGGTTTGTGCTATTTCTTGGGAAAAAATATCTATGTCAGGCATGGCGGCCGAAGAAAAGGAGAGAGAGAGAGGGGGGGGGGAGGGAGAGAGAAGAGAGGGGGAGAGACTGAGCATCTTTTGTATGCTGGTGTATTATTTAAATTTAAGGTCACGCGCATTCTTCAATCACTACTGTAGGACAGACAAGAATGTAGAAAATATTAGATGACCCGCCCCTTAAAATCCGGTTAATGCGCAGGTAGTGTTGTTATATAATGTCATCGAGATTTAAGAGTTATGTTCGGAAAATAATCAAACGGAGAATTATGTATCGGATAATGTCGTAGTAGACGAATGAGTTATGTGTCGGATAATAATAAAATAGATTAATGAGTTATGTTTCGGATAAAAATACAGTAAACTGATGAGTTATGTGTCGGATAATAACATGGTAGACTGATGAGTCATATGACGGATAATAATACAGTAGACTGATGAGTTATGTGTCGGATAATAACACGATAGACAGATGAGTCATGTGTCGGATAACAATACAGTAGTCAGGTATCTGATATAATAATATTGTATCAGTTTTTCGTCAGGACAGTAATAGCCTTGTCATTATCTCTATAATGTCAAGTGTTGCAGAATTGTTACTTTGTGTTGTTGTAATACTACTAATAGTGTTGCAGAATTGTTACTTTGTGTTGTTGTAAAACTACTAATATTATTGTTTTATTCTAAACACTGTCGATTAGTAGAACTTTAAAAACCTATAGAATGAATAAAACTAATGTTTTAAAGTTATATACATTTTATTATTTTAATTTCCGTAAATAAATAACATTAACAACTATTATAAAAGGCAAAGACCTTTTATGAAATCTGGTCTGCATTTACAGGTCTTGTGAATGAAGGACTTTTATATTTTACAGGCCTAGTGATTGAAGGACTTTTATACTTTACAGGCCTAGTGATTGAAGGACTTTTATACTTTACAGGCCTAGTGATTGAAGGACTGCTATACTTTACAGGCCTAGTGATTGAAGGACTTTTATACTTTACAGGCCTAGTGATTGAAGGACTTTGAGAGATTCAGTATTCTAGATATAGAGATTCAAGGACTTCTATTTTACACAATATAGTGATTATAGAACTGCTATACTTTACAGGCCTAATGACTGAAGGACTGCTCTACTTTACAGGCCTAGTGACTGAAGGACTTCTATTACAGGCGTAGTGATTGAAAGATTGCGATGCTTGGCAAACTTAGACACTTAAATTCTACAAGATTTCATACTTAGTGTTTTAAAACTGCGAAATATTACATATTTATTCAAAGACTACAAGATATACAGTTTTGAGCTTTTCTTTTCTATACTGGAATTGCGATTTCAACATTTTAAATCTTTAGAGACTTTAGGCTCTGCGGAGCTCTACATTCCTATAGTTTAAGATGGTCTATAGACTTTAACACTGGCCGTTTAATAATTAGTTTATTACAGTTAATACTTTTCATTATTATTTCAATGAAACTGATGATGGTGGATTTGACAGGGATCCTTCAAAAGCCGTTGGGCCCAGGAAACCTGCAAGGTGATCTCCGACGGAGACGCTTTTGGTGCATGTCGTAAACGTATTTCAGCGAATGTCGTAAAGAAGTACTACGACATCTGTTTTAAGGTCGCATGCACGTGAGTTTTCCATCGTAACGTTACGCGCTAGGCAGCGTAAAGCATTTCAACTTACGTTACTGTGTTATACGTTACTGTGCTACAGGTTTTTGTGTTATACATTATTGTGTTATACGTTACTGTGCTACAGGTTTCTGTGTTATACGTTATTGTTATACATTATTGTGTTATACGTTATTGTTATACATTATTGAGTTATACGTTGTCACAAACACGGTCGTTTTGTAGTAGTAGCCGTAAAGCGAGCTAATGCGTAGAGACACAAGGGGGTGGGGTTGGGGAGTCGTGAAGTCGGGTTTGGCTTGTTCCGATGTATCTCCAAGAAAAGCTTGTTGTGACATGTGCCAGTAATAGGTCGTGTCAAGATGTTACATAGACGCACATGACATACACCATTGATGTTTGGGTGGGGCCCGGTTTTATTATGTCATGCAAAGGAACGTTTTATTGTCCGTGTATGTGGGTGAGCAAGTATCATGAAAGTGAATAAATGGACGAACAGACGAACGATCAAAACGATATAAATACAAATTCTTTCGCTCCTCTCAGAAAAAAGACCAAGAATAACAAGTTGGTTTAAAGATGTTAAATCAGGTCATTTATTTCCTGATTTGGGGCACTACTATTTCACACAGTGATTAGTCATACATTCAACTTTCCAATGTCATACACTCTTGTGGGAAAAAAAGGGGAGATAAAAACGATAATATTCCAAAAATATAAATAAATTTAGATACACAAATATTTTGCGGTCAATGCCACTGCTATCATCAACAATTCGTTTACAAAATAAGCCTACATTAGCCATCATATCGAATACACATTGTATACAAAATAAGCCTACATTAGCCATCATATCGAATACACATTGTTTACAAAATAAGCCTACATTAGCCATCATATCGAATACACATTGTATACAAATATCAAAAACGACAAAAATGATAACAATGACAATAACAAATTTCTGATTGATCAAAAATATACAGTTTAAAGTTCTTATATCTAACAGTTCTAGATGCGCTAAAATTTTAATGTTCTTGTACCTAAAAGATCTAGTGCGCTTTTGCCTTCTAAATTTAACTACTCACAGTACTGTCAAAGTTCGAAGGTCAGTGACGTAATCTCACGTGTCACAAGGGATGCTTGAGAAGAGATGGAAGATGGCGGCTCATAGCGTCGTTCATAAGAATGCTCTGTAGAGAGGTGACGTTATATGTTATGTCACTCATAGAGGTGCTCCGAAGCGAAGATGACGCATCTCTCGTTTGGATGCTTTGTCGAGAAGATATGACGCAATGGCTACGTCCGTACAGCGATGACTGCAGATCAAGGCGCTGTCTTAGATCTCTATATGTCGAAAGATCTGTGCTTTGGCATGGTGCCAACTTGCAATTTGGTAATTGTCGTTTCTGCTTGGTTGCCGTGATGACCGAAAACCCAATGACGTTTAACATTACCGGATAATTCATCTAGTGAAGTGTGTCATTGCATCCTATCGAATGCAGAAATCCTCGTGTCCATTGAGCATGTAGGAACATTGCAATGTATACAACTAATATATTTATTTTAGCATTCTATATTTAACACTGTATAAACAAATTGTACATTTCAAGTTGTCATTAGCTTTCTACACCTCACCCTAACATTGACTGTACATGTTAGTTCCGCTTTCTACACTTTACATTGTACAAGTCATTCTTATATTATGCACGTTACTTCCGCTTTCTACACTTTACATTGTACAAGTCATTCTTATATTATGCGCGTTACTTCCGCTTTCTACACTTTACATTGTACAAGTCATTCTTATATTATGCACGTTACTTCCGCTTTCTACACTTTACATTGTACAAGTCATTCCCAATTTATACATACTACTTCCTTATAACTATTCGGGTATGTCTGTGAATACTAATCTGTCTTATAACTACACGGGTGTGTTTGTGAATACTAATCTGTGTCTTATAACTATTCGGGTATGTCTGTGAATACTAATCTGTGTCTTATAACTATTCGGGTATGTCTGTTAATACTAAAGTTTGTGTCTTATAACTATTCGGGTATGTCTGTGAATACTAAAGTTTGTGTCTTATAACTAATCGGGTGTATCTGTGAATGCTAAAGTTTGTGTCTTATAACTAATCGGGTGTGTCTTATAACTAATCGGGTATGTCTGTGAATACTAATCTGGGTCTTATAACTATTCGGGTGTGTCTGTGATTACTAATCTGTGTCTTATAACTATTCGGGTGTGTCTGTGAATACTAATCTGTGTCTTATAACTATTCGTGTGTGTCTCTGAATACTAATCTGTGTCTTATAACTATTTGGGTGTGTCTGTGAATATTAATCTGTGTCTTATAACTATTCGGGTGTGTCCTGTGAATACTAAAGTTTGTGTCTTATGAATGAACAGGTGTCAGAGTGGAGGAGACTGCGAGTGCCTATGTGACGCCATTACTACGTTCCATGCCCTTTGTACTGAAGCCGGCTACCCGTCAAAATTCAGAAAGCAGCGACTGTGTCGTAAGTCAGCCATGTTGTTTTGATATCTCCATTTCTAGAAGGACCTATTTTACATCAATGCTACATGACGTCACGGTCATTATAGCTAAATCACAGCTCCATTAAAAGAATACCAAGAGATATGGTCCACAGCTATATAACTCTATGATCTATATTCCATTACACGTAAACATAATTATGTTCTCTTTTGCCTTAAAGGCATATATTATTATTGCCTTTGCTCTACTTTAGATATAAAACTTTTTTGCTTTATTCCATTAAAATTCTACATGATACCGTTTTCTGTTTCATTATTGCCCCAAGTCAGTACAGCGCTACTGCGTTGTAAAACCTATACCATTAGAGCTTTATAGCGTTAAACGTATGTTTCATTATAGCATCACATCATTATGATTTTTCATTATAGATTTTTATTTTCTTAGTTTACCCGTCAATTCTTGTTGTTCGAACTACCCCATATATGTGTATTTGTCAATGACTGCTAATTTGGAGAATATTGATCAGCGATTCAAATTATACGCTCGATACGTCAACAATTTCTTTCTCCTTTCGGAGTTATAACTGAAAGAAAGCTTGTATTCGAAAAGAGTATTAAAAAATCCCTTCTTTATGTAAATAAGCTCGTATATTTATTGTAAAATTAGCTCTTAATGCTCTACATATGCTAAGTAGCCGCTTATATTTTAACTACATTGGTTCGTCGCGTTGGCTTTAAGAGTACAAATTAACTGCTTAAGTTTTAAGTACATTAGTTGCTGGCTGCTTAAATTTCAAACGTACTAGATAACTGTTAAAGTTTCAAATGTGCACGATGGGTGCTAGAGGTATCAGTAGATTAATTAGCTGCTGTTTATCAATATTACTAATTAGCTGCTAAAGATTTAAGTAAGTAGGCTAATTAGCTGTCAAAGTTTTAAGTAAGTAGGCTAATTAGCTGTCAAAGTTTTAAGTAAGTAGGCTAATTAGCTGTCAAAGTTTTAAGTAAGTAGGCTAATTAGCTGTCAAAGTTTTTAGTAAGTAGGTTAATTGTCAAAGTTTTAAGTAGGCTAATTAGCTGTCAAAGTTTTAAGTAAGTAGGCTAATTAGCTGTCAAAGTTTTAAGTAAGTAGGCTAATTAGCTGTCAAAGTTTTAAGTAGGCTAATTAGCTGTCAAAGTTTTAAGTAAGTAGGCTAATTAGCTGTCAAAGGTTTAAGTAACTAGGCTAATTAGCTGTCAAAGTTTTAAGTAAGTAGGCTAATTAGCTGTCAAAGTTTTAAGTAAGTAGGCTAATTAGCTGTTAAATTTTGAAGTTTTAAGTATACTTGTGTATTAGCTGCTGAATTTTTAAGTAGACGTGTTAATAGCTAAAGTTTTATGTAGACTTATTAGCTGCTAAAATCGTAAGTCAGTAGACTGATTAGCGGTTTAAGTTTCAAGTGGACTAGATAAATGTATGTGAACACCAGTGGACCGTGACTTCTTTCAGCGGTCCAATGCGAATACGGCGCGGTCTACCAAGAGTGCGGTGATGCGTGTCCAGCTACCTGCGGTGTCAGCAAAGCGTGTCCTAACGTCACTTGTGTAGAAGGTTGCTTCTGTCCAAAGGGTCATGTCCGGACCGGTGAGTTTCCCACCACCACTCTTGCTGTCGTCATCATTGTCATTCCTTTATTCACGTCATCATCATTATCAAAATAGTACTAGTAGTAGCTCTTTTTTTATCCGTGTCAGCAAACTCATCATCGTAGCTTTATTAATTTTCTCTGATATATATTTATTTACTTTTTTTATGACCTTAGAATAAGTCAGTCTTTTTCCATCCTTTCCATTATAAAATATATGAATAGAATTACTTTTTAAGTTGCTGAAATAGTTTTAAAAAATTGTTAAAGCGTACTTCGCCTGCCCCCTCCCCCCCGCACACCCTTTATATCGAAATATCATGATAATAGATTAATAGATATTTTCAAAAATAAAAGCAAACATTTATTTTATTGTATTCTAGATTGCTTTCAATGTCATTTATTCATAACTAAATTAAATTTGATAAATTTATTCTTTTTTTTTTTCTTACGCTACAACTTCAGACTCGACAAATCCTCGCTGTATTCCGGAGTCCGAGTGTCCTTGTGTGGTCAATGGTAAAGCCATACCCAGTGGTTCTTATGTAACCACCAACTGCCAGCACTGGTGAGTGTGTTGTGGTATATTGTGGTATTTATACGTATGATTGTTAACTGCTTGTTGATTTTCTTAACAGTCGTTCTGCAGCATTGTTTCTCGTAGGGAAATTTTGCTAGAGAACGTTTTGATTTACATATGTAAAATACGTTTTCCTAATGAAACAACTGTTTGCTGTGTAAAAGTTCAGTCCTGCTAACGAAATAATATTGTGTAAATGTAAAATACGTTTTCCTAATGAAACAACTATTTGCTGTGTAAAAGTTCAGTCCTGCTAACGAAATAATATTGTGTAAATGTAAAATGAGTTTTGGTAACGTAAAACAGTTTTGCTGTGTAAAAGATAAGTCCTGCTAAGAAAATAATATTGTGTAAATGTTAAATGAGTTTTGGTAATAAAACTCTACTTTTTCACATGTACACATAGTTACTACTCACGTACCCACTTATTTTGCTAATATACACAAAGATTCTGTTAATAAACGCATTCATTTTCACACGTACAATTTCCGTTAATGTACCCACTGTTTAACGAATATTCAAATAAATTCTGCTCAAAAACCCCAGGCATCTTCACATGTACAATTTCCGTTAATGTACCCACTGTTTAACGAATATTCAGATAAATTCTGCTCATAAAACCCAGTCATCTTCACATGTACAATTAGGTTTTCCTAATGCACCCACTGGGTTATGTGTATGGTAAACCATTACGCTACAACACCCATTGATTTTTTTAAAACTTAAAAATGTGTTCCGTGTTTATACCCTGTTGGTTGTCGTTGTTGTCCACAGCCAATGCAAGGGAGGCAAGTTGGACTGCCAGGGAGCAAAGTGTACGCGCGAATGCAATACCAAGTACGAATTCAAGTGTGGGAGTGGAGAATGCATAAAAAAAGCCCACCACTGTAACGGCATCTTCAATTGCACGGATGGGTCTGACGAAGTTGGATGTAAGTCACCACACCCACATTGATTTGACAGAAATAGAAATTTGACAAATTGACTGCAGAGGAAGGAATACAAGTATTCACAGCAGGCAGGTCAAATAATATGTTCCGTTGA
Organism: Sinotaia quadrata; assembly: GCA_028829895.1. Lineage (NCBI taxonomy): Eukaryota > Metazoa > Mollusca > Gastropoda > Architaenioglossa > Viviparidae > Sinotaia > Sinotaia quadrata. The sequence continues at coordinate 94,742,014 of CM054183.1, read as the reverse complement.
CGCGGGCGTACTTAAGTCTTTGTGTACCTCTCAATTGGTGTGGAGGGGAGCTTGATTGATGCGAGCAGACAGTCACACGTGCTGACAGTTGGGTTTCATTTCTTTATTCTGTAACTGGAGCTGCAGGCTTTCTTTCTGCTATACTCTCTGGTTAGAGTCATGATAGGACAAATAATGTTTTTGTTTTCTGAACGCATTTTCTGCCCTAAAGAAGATTTTGTATTCTGAACTATTGCCCTAAATTATGAATTGACCTATATACTAGAATTCTATTTATTGTTCAAACTTATGAATTTTCTTCTTCGCTATACAATATTCTTCTTTCCTAAGAACGAATTTATACTGTGCAATAAAGGCATGTTTTATTTTAAGTACGTCTGTACATTCCGCAATAAAGGTATAATTTTAAGTACTTCAGTTCTACAATAAAGGTATAATTTTAAGTACTTCAGTTCTACAATAAAGGTATAATTTTAAGTACGTCAATTCTACAATAAAGGTATAATTTTAAGTACGTCTGTGCGTTTTGCAATAAAGATTTTATCGTGTCTTACATACATACTTGCTTTTATAAAAATGTTTCCTAATCTGTTTTAAAGGCGCGGTCTCCCCTAAATAGAATGTTATAGTATCAGAATTGAAAAGAATATTATAAAATTAAAGTTGCTGTATAATTACTTTTTCTTTTCTTTTTCATTTTATGAACCTTTGAAACGCACGCCAATCAGTCGCTATTCATAGTCGGACACAGTCAAAAGTTCAGGTGGAGATAGACACATATCTCATTCTCAAATGTGTATTATCTATTACCATGTTCAAGTGGAGATAGAGACATATCTCATTCTCAAACGTGTATTATCTATTACCATGTTCAAGTGGAGATAGAGAGACACATATCTCATTCTCAAATGTGTATTATCTATTACCATGTTCAAGTGGAGATAGAGACACATATCTCATTCTCAAATGTGTATTATCTATTACCATGTTCAAGTGGAGATAGATAGACACATATCTCATTCTCAAATGTGTATTATCTATTACCATGTTCAAGTGGAGATAGAGACACATATCTCATTCTCAAATGTGTATTATCTATTACCATGTTCAAGTGGAGATAGAGACACATATCTCATTCTCAAACATGTATTATCTATTACCATGGCAGTAAGTGGTGCTACATCTGCTTTGTTGTTATTAGTAGTGCACATTACACATAATGAACTTACGTTATTGTTTCTTCCATATTTATATAAAATAATAATAATAATAATAATAATAATAATAATAATAATAATACCCTTTATAAGCACTTACACAGTCAAATTACGTTGGACTACTGTCGTCAACCTAATATTGCCCCTTGCACTCGTCACAGTGAAAGTAAATGTTCTGCCCTTTTTATATTATACGTCATTATAACGAGTTGTCTTTCACTTTTTGAATTACAGTCTCGAAATATGGCGAGTTATGTCCCTCTGGGTTAAACGTTTACTTTAAAGTAAAATTCAAATAAAATGTCAGACCCTTAGCAGTCTATAGAATTTATATTGAAACACGTTTCCATCCATCCATCCATAACGCAATACGACGTTCTTGTCTTTCGATCGTTATGTCTGTTTGGAAATAAAAAGAAGTCTGCCATTTTTGAGAATGTGATATCGAACATTTCGTCTTTGAACTTATTTCAATTCTGATAAAATCTGGATTGAGCAGCTGGTAATTTATGTTTCAAATTCTTAAATAGGTTTCCTATATAAGTAAGAATTATCACTTTGAATGGCTGTCCTATATTAGTAAGAACTATCTGTGAATAGCTGTCCTATATTAGTGTCACAGTCTGATAAAATTGTCCGACTTCGTGACCCACTTGCCTTGTTTACTTCAAATTCGAATATTTGAAACCCTTGGCCCTTTGTTCAAAGCTTCCTTTTTCTAGGTGCTTCTAGAACAGGTCAAGATGTTATGTAACTTTAGGACCATTGTCCAGTTCTCGAACCAACCACATGCTTTGCGAACAGTCACGTGATACGCAATATACTTTTCTATATATGTACCCACACGCTTCCGCTCCCTCACTTCGAGCACATTTTAGCTAATTCCATCAGCTTACTCGGGTCGTGAGAGGCAGCCGGCGCCATAGAGAATCAAGGTACCCTTCGACTTCTCTCAAAGGTATCATTTTATTTAATAGTATTTGCCTATGTATTGTTTAAGTATGTATTTGTGCTATGTATTATATGATTTCCATATACACTTGAGCATGGTTCAGAGAAATAGCTGAAAACCTATATGTTACGGAATATAAATTTATTGTAACCATTTTTCCATTTCTGTACTTTAATTTATATTGTTTTAATTCACTAAGAGCCAGAATGCTGCGCTCGATATGAATTCTTCATGTAATTCAATTATTGCGTGTAATTTTAATTGTAAATTGTGAAGCGCTCTGTCGGTTTGAATTACCTCTTGTATGAACATTAATTTAACGTTGTATCTATTTTATTGCTTCATACGTCATGACTGTTAAATGGAACACATGTGAGACGATTATATTTTTTCTAAAATCTAATTGTAAGCGACGCGAGGTCGAAACTCTTTGTTCAGCGCATTTAATTGAGCCATGCCTAGGTAGGACCTGTTAGGTTGAGAATTATATCCAAACACGTTGCATCCACAGGTCGGCTCATGGTTCATGTTTCACCATGCCTCACCTGCATTAGCTTATTGGTGTAAGCGTGTCGAAATCCACTCTGAGGGCCATGCTGCAAAAATTCCAGTTCCTAGCCACTAACAAAGGGACATCATTCCTTATGCACCACGTGTGTCGTTAAAGGGGGACTGAGGGAACGAATCAGCATGACTGAGTGTTGAGACCAAGGATACAAGAATAGAGCTAAGTGCAAAATCAAGTGTACAGATCTCAAAGGAACACTTTTCTGGCAATTTAGATTGACAAAAATCAGGCATAGGCGCGTAAAGACAGAGTGAAGACTATTCGCGTTGCATTCGATTTATTGTTAATTTGTTAAACTTTATTAAATCTTATTTTCTTTGTTAATACCTCTTAGTAGTTGATTTCTATGCACAATAGACCAATTAGATTAATTCTTAGATTTGAATGGGGGCGGATGAGCAGAAAGATTGATGACGAGTGCATATTAATTTAGAGGGATTTAACTGTTTTCAAATCTAGCTAAAAGTTCGCAGTTTATTAGTCTGTAAATTTGTCGTCTGAACTACAAGACGCACTTTTAATTAGTCAGATAATAAATTGAGCAACCAGTCTGCGTAGAATATGAGAGGAAGAATTAATTATATTTAAAGTCTTTTAATTATTCTAAGCAGGGTCTTTAAATAAATACTGGAAACGTAACAAGTGGGGGCTCGTCCGGGATTGATATGTATTAAATTGTAAATTGTAACATTTTTATACATAGGGCGCATCATAACCTAGAAACGAACGAACGAACAGAATTGCCAATTGTTCTTTTGATTTTTGTATCACTGATTTTCTTTGCTTTTGTTGTGACATGTGCATGTATTCTTTTGCAGAGTAGCGTGCATGTTAGTTAATGTTGATATATTTAAGCGTAGTTAAATATGTCATGTTAGCTATTGAATGATTTATTTAGTATTGTGTTACTGAGTACTTCATTGTGAGGAGTCGAAGGTTATACCGCCAGCTAGGAGAGTTATCGGTAGTAACAGACTTCGGACTATTATATTTAGGGTGCTAGATATAATGTGTAATGTTGTATGGTAGGAGCCGTGACATTACGAAAGTCTTGGAACAGCGGACACTGTGACAAGCAGGTGAAACGTGTAAGAGTTAACGCGCAATTTATTTCGGAAGGTGTTCTGAGTAAATTAAATAATTTTTGTAAGGTTGTAGCCTAAAAGTTATTTTCGGGATAAGCGGAGTTATCGCCGACGGTTAAAACACACAATTCACGAGATACATTGTTATTGTAGCCAGCGCGCTAAGACAGTAAAATGGATCGCAAACAGGTTCTCGAAGACCTGAAAGAAACCGGTATCATGATAGGATATCAGGGTGACGAACTGACTAGCTACATTAAAACTGAGCTAGAGAAAGCGGAAAAGGAGAGACAAGAGATAGAAAGAGAAGAACGTATTGCTAATCGCGAACTGAAGAAGTTAGAAGCTGAAAAACTAGCCGAAACTGAAGCTAAACGCATCGCAGCTGACGCAGAAGCTAAAAGGTTAGAAGCTGAAAGATTAGCCGACATCGAAACAAAACGTATCGCAGCGGACACAGAAGCTAAACGCATCGCAGCAGACGCGGAAATAAAACGGTTAGAATGGGAAGTGAAGAAACTAGAAGTTACCAATCCAAACCGTGACCGCAGAAGCAGTGGTGATTCGCGTTCTAGCGATGGAAATAATCACAGTAGAATTGAAAATATCATTCCAAAGATAAATATGGTCCCATTTGATGAGAACAAAGATCAAATAGACGCGTATTTAAAAACGTTTGAAAAGTTAGCCAGAGCAACAAACATTCCAGCGGAACATTGGGCGATAAATTTATCGGGGTTATTGCAGGGCAGTGCGAAAAACGAGTTCAATAAGCTTAGCGATTCTGAGTCAGATAATTACGACACAGTCAAGGCCGCATTATTGAAACGTTACAAACTCACAGCAGATACATACCGACGTAAGTTTAAACAGGCCACTAAAGCCAGTTCAGAGACGCACGCACAGTACATACGACGCGTAGCTGACTTGTTCCAAAGATGGATAGATCTAGCCGAAACTCCACAGACGTACGCAGGTCTTAGGGATGAAATGGTAAAAGACCATATTCTCGGGTCATACAAATCAGATCTACTGATTCACTTAGCAATAAGGGAAAAATCTACGCTAGAGGAGATAGGCAACGCCGCCGATCGCTTTGATGACGCACATTCTCAATTCTCGAACGCACACGCGAACAACAAGTCTCGACCGAACGAACCGCAGACTCGAAAGGATAAGAAAAATGACGGGAAGGCACCTAATGAGCGTGATGATAAAACATCTAAACCCGACACTAAAAACAAGTCCGACAAACAGAAAGATAAAAAGAATCTTGCATGTTACACTTGTGGTGATAGTGGCCATTTTTCACGAACATGTCCTGAAAAGAAAACAGCTAAAGTTTACGCAGTAGAAAGTCATACACCTAAAACAGAAAAGTCGAATCGAACACCAGTACAGGCAAACGGTCACGATACAATCGCTTTGCTTGATACAGGGTGTGAGCTAGACGCTATTGTAAATGCATCATTAGTTAACCGTACCGACTACACAGGGGAGACAATCTCTGTCACCTTTGCAAACGGCGAACAAGACATTTTACCAGTAGCTGAAGTCTCGATTGTTTCAGACTTTGTAGAAGGAACAGTCAAAGCGGCAGTTATGGAAAACTCACCGCATGACGTGATCCTTGGTTGCAAGTATGTTTTGCCGTGCAAAAAACAAACTTCAACTGAACCACCACTGGTTAACGCTGTAACCAGAGCAGCGAGTAGTAAAGACAAATCTGTGACTGCACCGATGTCTGCTGCACCAGCCGTAGATAAAGCAACAGTTAGCGAGATTAAAATATTACAAGCTGAGGACGAAACACTAGACAAGTTACGCAGACAAGCTGTACTTGTTAGTGACGTCAACACTGACGATTCGAATAAGAAAGCGTGCATTATTCTGAAAAAGGGTTTATTGTACCGCTATTCGAAAGTGGGAGACGAATTTCGGAAACAATTAGTCGTTCCACAAACCAAACGAAATGACGTATTACGATTAGGTCACGAGAGTCTTTTTGGTGCACACATGGGTGTACAAAAAACAACTAGTCGTATTACAAGTGAGTTTTATTGGCCGGACATCACTGCCGATATCCGTAGATTCGTGTTAAGTTGCGACACATGCCAGAGAACACAGTCTAAAAATTCAATCAGACCCGCACCGTTAGGAGAGCCTGAACTGATCAGTGAACCCTACAAGCGCGTAGCATTGGATTTGATTGGGCCTATAATACCCACATCAACGAGAGGTAATCGATACGTGCTGACCACTATTGATTACGCAACAAGATTCGCCGACGCAGTACCATTGAAAAACATTGATACTGAAACTGTCGCCGAAGCCCTTTTCGGTCTTTGGAGTCGTGTTGGAATTCCTACTGAAATTTTGACGGATCAGGGGAGTCAATTCATAGGCAACGTAATGAAGGAAGTAAATCGCTTACTTTCCATCAAACATCTTACTTGCACACCATACCACCCCCAGGCAAATGGTCTGATTGAAAAATACAATGGGACATTAAAAACAGCACTTAAAAAGCTCGCCACTGATAAACCGAAAGACTGGGACAGATACATCCCTGCCCTACTATTTGCATATAGGGAGGTGCCACAATCTTCCACCGGGTTTTCACCATTTGAGCTACTTTACGGACGTACTGTACGCGGACCGATGATGATTTTGAAGGCACTTTGGACTGATGAAAAGACAGATGACGAAGTTAAGACAACTTATACATACGTCACTGACTTAAGAAACCGTCTTGAAACTATAGGCAAGATAGCACGGGAAAACTTGACGATAGCTCAGTCTAGACAGGCAGAATATTACAATAAGCACACCAAACCTAGAGAATTTGAAGTTAATGACAAAGTGTTACTGTTGCTTCCTGAAGCACATAACAAACTTCAGATGAAATGGAAGGGGCCCTTTGTAGTTACCGCCAAGCTAGGGGGACTGAACTATAAGGTGCAGACAGGAAAGAGAGAGAAAATCTTTCATGTTAACCTACTCAAAAAGTACATAAGCCGTGAGGATCAAACCACTCAAGCTGATTTTGTCGTAGCGACGATAGTTACAGAAGACGAGGGGGATACTGATTGCGTCACTGGTACTTTACCAAACTGTCCTCTACAGACGGACGAAACTGTCAAGGACGTTAGGGTAAATGAAGCCTTGACAGAAAGACAGAAAAAAGAAGTGAATGAATTGCTTAATGAGTTCTCATCTACTCTGACAGACAAACCAGGGTTGACAGACTTAATAGAATTTTCACTGAAGCTGACTGACAACAAACCGATACGTTTGAAGCCGTATCCGTTGCCACACGCTAAGATAGATGACGTTAGACGTGAGATTAAGACTATGCTAGATCTAGGGGTCATAGAGAAGACTGACAGTGCCTACGGATCACCCATCGTGTTGATTAAAAAACGTGATAACTCGTTCCGTTTTTGCGTAGACTACCGCAAACTCAATCAAGTGACAGAGTTTTGTGCCGAACCTCTTCCTGATCCGGATCTCATCTTCACTAAGCTAGCTAACGCTCATTACTATACCAAAATAGATTTGTCACGCGGTTTTTGGCAAATCAAGGTCAAGGACACTGATCGACACATACTAGCTTTCACTACACCAGTAGGAAACTACACATGGAAAGTTATGCCTTTCGGAGTTTCAAACGCTCCGAGCATTTTTTCTAAAATGATGCGGTCATTGTTAGAACCACTGTACGGACGTGGAGTTGAGAACTTCATGGATGATTTAATTCTAGGCACCCAGACATGGGAGGAGCACTTAACACTCTTACGAGATGTGCTAGCCAGATTAAAGCAAGCCAACCTCACTGCCCGCCCTACGAAGTGTGAAATAGCACAATTCTCCTTAGACTTCTTGGGACACAAGTTGAGTCATGGAACTATGTCGCCAAGTGAAGCTAAGATAGCACAACTTAAGGACACTTCACAACCGCTAACAAAAACACAAGTTAGAAGTTTTCTTGGTCTTGCTAACTACTACAGAAAATTCGTACCAGATTTTAGTGCCATTGCATGTCCTCTGACTGACTTGACACGTAAGAATATGCCTACAAAAGTAGTGTGGACTGATGCATGCCAAAACGCTTTTGACACACTGAAATCTAGACTGACTTCAGATTTAGTTGTTAAACTGCCAGATCTGACAAAACCATTCTTGTTAAGGACTGATGCTAGCAACACAGGATTAGGAGCAGTGTTATTACAAGAACACAATGACACCAAACACCCAGTTGCATATGCAAGCCGTAAACTCACAACCACTGAACAGAAATATTCCACCAGTGAAAAGGAATGTCTTGCAATAGTTTGGGCCATAAAAAAGTTCGAAAACTATTTGTACGGAAAAACCTTTGTCATTGAGTGCGATCACCAGCCGTTGGCCTTTCTCGGACAGGCGCAATTTACGAACAGCCGTTTAATGCGTTGGTCTTTGTTTCTGACACAGTATGACGCAAATATTCATTACATCAAAGGGTCTTTGAATGTTGGCGCAGATTACATGAGTCGTGCTTGATGCCATCAAGTGCCGGTACTGATAGAATGTTGTTTAATCAATTAACTGAACCCTACGGATTCCTTCCTGTAAATATGAAATATAGTTGCACACTTTATTTCTAGGAATGTCGAAATTTTTTTTTGTGTAAATTTTTCTTCATTGTGGACTTCTACATTTTATCATACATAATTTGTAGGAGGCATTTTATCTTTGGTAAGATAAACGCCTCAAAAGCAAGGGGGTGTCACAGTCTGATAAAATTGTCCGACTTCGTGACCCACTTGCCTTGTTTACTTCAAATTCGAATATTTGAAACCCTTGGCCCTTTGTTCAAAGCTTCCTTTTTCTAGGTGCTTCTAGAACAGGTCAAGATGTTATGTAACTTTAGGACCATTGTCCAGTTCTCGAACCAACCACATGCTTTGCGAACAGTCACGTGATACGCAATATACTTTTCTATATATGTACCCACACGCTTCCGCTCCCTCACTTCGAGCACATTTTAGCTAATTCCATCAGCTTACTCGGGTCGTGAGAGGCAGCCGGCGCCATAGAGAATCAAGGTACCCTTCGACTTCTCTCAAAGGTATCATTTTATTTAATAGTATTTGCCTATGTATTGTTTAAGTATGTATTTGTGCTATGTATTATATGATTTCCATATACACTTGAGCATGGTTCAGAGAAATAGCTGAAAACCTATATGTTACGGAATATAAATTTATTGTAACCATTTTTCCATTTCTGTACTTTAATTTATATTGTTTTAATTCACTAAGAGCCAGAATGCTGCGCTCGATATGAATTCTTCATGTAATTCAATTATTGCGTGTAATTTTAATTGTAAATTGTGAAGCGCTCTGTCGGTTTGAATTACCTCTTGTATGAACATTAATTTAACGTTGTATCTATTTTATTGCTTCATACGTCATGACTGTTAAATGGAACACATGTGAGACGATTATATTTTTTCTAAAATCTAATTGTAAGCGACGCGAGGTCGAAACTCTTTGTTCAGCGCATTTAATTGAGCCATGCCTAGGTAGGACCTGTTAGGTTGAGAATTATATCCAAACACGTTGCATCCACAGGTCGGCTCATGGTTCATGTTTCACCATGCCTCACCTGCATTAGCTTATTGGTGTAAGCGTGTCGAAATCCACTCTGAGGGCCATGCTGCAAAAATTCCAGTTCCTAGCCACTAACAAAGGGACATCATTCCTTATGCACCACGTGTGTCGTTAAAGGGGGACTGAGGGAACGAATCAGCATGACTGAGTGTTGAGACCAAGGATACAAGAATAGAGCTAAGTGCAAAATCAAGTGTACAGATCTCAAAGGAACACTTTTCTGGCAATTTAGATTGACAAAAATCAGGCATAGGCGCGTAAAGACAGAGTGAAGACTATTCGCGTTGCATTCGATTTATTGTTAATTTGTTAAACTTTATTAAATCTTATTTTCTTTGTTAATACCTCTTAGTAGTTGATTTCTATGCACAATAGACCAATTAGATTAATTCTTAGATTTGAATGGGGGCGGATGAGCAGAAAGATTGATGACGAGTGCATATTAATTTAGAGGGATTTAACTGTTTTCAAATCTAGCTAAAAGTTCGCAGTTTATTAGTCTGTAAATTTGTCGTCTGAACTACAAGACGCACTTTTAATTAGTCAGATAATAAATTGAGCAACCAGTCTGCGTAGAATATGAGAGGAAGAATTAATTATATTTAAAGTCTTTTAATTATTCTAAGCAGGGTCTTTAAATAAATACTGGAAACGTAACAATTAGTAAGAATTATCACTTTGAATGGCTGTCCTATATTAGTAAGAACTATCTGTGAATAGCTGTCCTATATTAGTAAGAATTATCACTTTGAATAGCTGTCCTATATTAGTAAGAATTATCACTTTGAATGGCTGTCCTATATTAGTAAGAACTATCTGTGAATAGCTGTCCTATATTAGTAAGGATTATCACTTTGAACAGCTGTCCTATATTAGTAAGAATTATCACTTTGAATGGCTGTCCTATATTAGTAAGAATTATCACTTTGAATAGCTGTCCTATATTAGTAAGAATTATCACTTTGAATAGCTGTCCTATATTAGTAAGAACTATCTGTGAATAGCTGTCCTATATTAGTAAGAATTATCACTTTGAATGGCTGTCCTATATTAGTAAGAATTATCACTTTAAATAAATCTTTGTCTCTTGCACTAAGCGGTCTTTTCTTTGCATTAAACAGTTCATTGTCTTCTGCACTGTAAGTCCTATGCTGACAAGTTAGCTTTTGTCTTATACACTGTAAATCATACGCTGACAAGTTAGCTTTTGTTTTCTATATTATAGTCCTACAGTAATAAGTTAGGTTTTGCTTTCTATATTTTAAGTCCTACAGGAACAAGTTAGCGTTTTGTCTTCTATAAGTCCTACAGTGACAAGGTAGCTTTTGTCTTCTATAAGTCCTACAGTGACAAGTTAGCTTTTGTCTTCTATAAGTCCTACAGTGACAAGTTAGCTTTTGTCTTCTATAAGTCCTACAGTAACAAGTTAGCTTTTGTCTTCTACAAGACCCTTTCTCACCTAAATGTTTGTCTTCTACCAAATGCCCTTTCTGTCCTAAAAGAGCCTTAGACTTCTAGGTTAATCGTACTTTTCTGTCCTTTGAGGCAACATCTAACTTACCATATTCCAAACCTTTGTGTGCAACATAAAACGTTTCCTCAATAGCCCTGCAGAATATATTGTAATAAAATCCAAAAATTGCATTCTCTCATCAGCACAAAGTAGGTGGTTAAACAACATTCTTTCGCTTTCACTATGTGTGTGCATGTGTCTTTGTGCGTGAGGCTTTTGTGTGATGATGTCTATATATGTCCGTGAGGCTTTTGTGTGATTATATATGTCCGTGAGGCTTTTGCGTGATGTCTATGTATGTCCGTGAGGCTTTTGCGTGATGTCTATGTATGTCCGTGAGGCTTTTGCGTGATGTCTATGTATGTGCGTGAGGCTTTTGCGTGATGTCTATGTATGTCCGTGAGGCTTTTGCGTGATGTCTATGGATGTGCGTGAGGCTTTTGCGTGATGTCTATGTATGTGCGTGAGGCTTTTGCGTGATGTCTATGGATGTCCGTGAGGCTTTTGGGTGATGTCTATGGATGTCCGTGTGAATTGAACCGACTCCCTTTAGAATGCTAAATGCATAAACTGTTATCAACAAATATTTATGATTTAAACTTATAAACAATTTCTTAAAAACAGTAATAGATTATATACATCTAATAATTTGGGGGTTGTCTGTCTTGCAGGCAAACATTGTACCGAATTCACTTGCGATAACGGTCAGTGCAAACCCATGGAAGTAGTCTGCGACGGTTACCCTGACTGCATCGATGGCAGCGATGAGTCCAACTGTGGTATGTCTTAATTATTGGGGTTAACAAACTGTGGTATGTCTTAATTATTGGGGTTAACAAACTGTGGTATGTCTTAATTATTGGGGTTAGCAAACTGTGGTATGTCTTAATTATTGGGGTTAACAAACTGTGGTATGTCTTAATTATTGGGATTAGCAAACTGTGGTATGTCTTAATTATTGGGGTTAACAAACTGTGGTATGTCTTAATTATTGGAGTTAACACACTGTGGTATATCTTAATTATTGGGGTTAACAAACTGTGGTATGTCTTAATTATTGGGGTTAACAAACTGTGGCATGTCTTAATTATTGGGGTTAACAAACTGTGGTATGTCTTAATTATTGGGGTTAACAAACTGTGGTATGTCTTAATTATTGGGGTTAACAAACTGTGGTATGTCTTAATTATTGGGGTTAACAAACTGTGGTATGTCTTGATTATTAGGGTTAGCAAACTGTGGTATGTCTTAATTATTGGGGTTAACAAAGTGTGGTATGTCTTAATTATTGGGGTTAACAAACTGTAGTATGTCTTGACTATTAGGGTTAACAAACTGTGGTATGTCTTGATTATTAGGTTAACAAACTGTGGTATGTCTTATTGATTGCTATGGCGTAACAAAATGTAGAATATCTTGTGTTGAATGGTAGGGGTTAACAAACTGTGGTATATGTATCTTATTGATTGCTAAGGGTTAAAAAATATAGATAGATATAGACAGCTATAGACAGATTGAGATAGACATGTAGAGATAGATAAATATAGACATATAGAGGTATACACATATAGACAGTAGTATACAGAGAGATAGAAAGATATACACATACAGAGATAGATATAGATAGATAGAGGTATACAGATGAAGACAGATAGATATATAGATAGAGACATACAGCGATATATAGATAGAGATGGAGAGAGAGAGAGAGAGAGAGAGAGAGAGAGAGAGAGAGAGAGAGAGAGAGAGAGAGAGAGAGAGAGAGAGAGAGAGAGAGAAATTGCAGAAAGACAAATCAAGATAATCAGTCAAGACTTGTTTTTTTTTTCAACCGAGATAGAAGCTGGTATTATGATAATTATAAACACAAGAATGCAATTGGTGATATACCAAATTACAAACTGCAATAAACATCTACATGCAAATGTGCACGAGCGTTCAGACATATACACGCACGCACATACCTACATAAACAAGAGCGTTCGCTGATGAGTAATATGACTAAGGAAGTAGATTAGTCACGTACTGTCACAAATTTAACTAGAGCGCTCACTGAGGAGTAATATGACCAAGGAAGTAGATTAGTCACGTATTGTCACACATTTAACTTGAGCGCTCACTGAGGAGTAATATGACTAAGGAAGTAGATTTATCACGTATTGTCACACATTTAACTAGAGCGCTCACTGAGGAGTAATATGACCAAGGAAGTAGATTAGTCACGTATTGTCACACATTTAACTAGAGCGCTCACTGAGGAGTAATATGACTAAGGAAGTAGATTTATCACGTATTGTCACAGATTTAACGAGTGGAATTACATTCAGTTCAGAATTTGTCAACGTGTAATTGCAGCTCCCACCTGTGATGCCAGTGAATTCCAATGTAAGCCTGGGTGCATTCCCAAATCATACATGTGTGACCATGATAAGGATTGTCACCATGGCCAGGACGAAGCAAACTGCACAGGTACCCAGTTGTAATTTACAGAACTGATTTTGCATGCAGGTTAAGAAAAGGTACCCAGTTTACAGAAATGTACGTAAGATAAAAAGAGGCCCTATTATACGGAATAGAAGAGATATTTCATTAGACATTTTTGTAGAATGCAAGTGTCCAGTTTGAACTTTTAGATTTGATTTTATTTGCAAGAGAAATACACAGTTTCTAAACAGGGTATAAACTAGGTTTATAGAACTTTTCTAAACAGGGTATAAACTAGGTTTATTGAACTGGTTTTGTAAACAGGGTATAAACTAGGTTTATTGAACTGGTTTTGTAAACAGGGTATAAACTAGGTTTATAGAACTGGTTTTCTAAACAGGGTATAAACTAGGTTTATAGAACTGGTTTTGTAAACAGGGTATAAACTAGGTTTATAGAACTGGTTTTCTAAACAGGGTATAAACTAGGTTTATTGAACTGGTTTTGTAAACAGGGTATAAACTGAATTTATAGAACCTGTTTTACAAGGCGTGTATAAATTGTATGCAGTTTGACTTAAAGTTCCGATTTTCAAAGAAGTTCATCATATGTCATTACCATACAATTGCTAATAAGACAATTATAGGGCGTTTTGCTCAAGAAGACTTATTCATATGAAAGTATATTACGAATACCAATAACACAAAAGTAATTCACGGGGACTAAAATACACAAATCATTCATATTAACGTACTCTACAAGTACTAACAAGATAAAAGTCATTCATATTAAAGGAAGGTAACAAGTACTAACAAGATAACAGTCATTCATATTAAAGGGAGGTAATATAAAGTAATTAATGAGGCGAGATTTGCCTTACATGGCCCCAAGACAAGATGTCCATAGAATTTACTCCCTCTCTCTCTGCTAAACTCAAATTATTAGCACTAAAACTACATTTTCCAACGTTAAGTGTAACCCGCTACATAGCCACAAATGGCCGTTTAGCAGCACTAGAAGACGATTAATAGGAGCACTGTCGTTACAAAGGTTACAACTATTGTTTTTTTGGTGTTGTGGTGTAGCTCTTTAACTCGTGTTTTTCCTTTCAGTCTGCAAGCAGAACCACACCCACTGCAACCAGTCCTTTTGCGCGCCCTTTAACTCGTGTTTTTCCTTTCAGTCTGCAAGCAGAACCACACCCACTGCAACCAGTCCTTTTGCGCGCCCTTTAACTCGTGTTTTTCCTTTCAGTCTGCAAGCAGAACCACACCCACTGCAACCAGTCCTTTTGCGCGCCCTTTCACGCGTTCTGCGACGGTGTTGACGACTGTGGAGATGGTTCTGACGAAATAGGATGTAGTAAGTTGTTTGTTTTTTAAACTTTTCATTAAACTGGACGGGAATGCGTTTGCTTGACTGACGAAGATCTAAAGTAAGTGATAGAGGGTATAGTTATGATTTTGATGAGAATGCGTTTGCTTGACTGACGAAGATCTAAAGTAAGTGATAGAGGGTATAGTTATGATTTTGACGAGGATCGAATATGACTGATTATCCCCACCTCCTCCTCTTCTTCTTCTTTTTAATAGAAAAAATAAATCTGTTGATACATTATTAACTTGAATGATGATGATTTAATGTGGCTAAGGACTTTCATAGTCTTTAGTAGCCGATGTAGTAACCATGTGGGATATTTTAACTGATGTCTTTTAGTAGAAACATTAATCTCATTGACGAGGGTCGAAAGCTGAAGAAGTCTAGTAAACACCATTGTTTGACTGACGAAGATATAATGTGGCTGATGTCATCTGATAAACGCATTTATTTGATTGACAAGACCAGACAATGGCCATTAAAGCAATTCACAATATTCCTGATTTACGTTCCATTCATTATGCTGAGTAATAATATTCTAGCTATTGTTTTACTTGACTTATAGCCATTATAATAATTTGACTGACTACAAATTATTGACCTTAATTTAATTAACTTCTAGCTATTCTATTCATTCTCTGACTTCCAGCTGTTATATTAATTTGATTGACTTCTTGCTGTTATCTTGATATGACTGACATCTATAATGTTCTTGACAATTACTCTGAATTTAGGACGTTTCAAAGTTTGGTTTGTTTCATTCATTCATGACTGAAATTGATGTCATTTATCTCTGAGAATAATGTGATGTAACTCTTCATTGAGAATAAAATATGACGTGATTAGCAAATTTATTCATTACTGACAGCTATGTGACTGCATTTATAAGTGAAAACATGTAATCTCACTTATAATATGTAATAAAGTTTACTGTTTCATTATTGAAAGCAAAATTAAAGTAATTCATTTCTATATTGTTCGTCGACTTAAAACGACAAACAATTTTAATATGCGAAATGATGTGCTTATGTCAATTTTGATGCATTACGTCACGCCTGTTTGAATGATATGCAAATTAACGATTAAAGTGGTATTATTTACATTAAGGCAGACTATTCTGCTGCAATGTTCTCATTGTTCTTTTCTTTTCTATCCACAGCTGCTCCAACAACAACGCCACGTAAGTATGGAAAGAAGGGAAACTACTCTGGTATATGTCAATCACAACATAAATAATACATAAATTGGAGAATTGGAAAGATTAGCAAGTTTCTTTTTGGTTGCAATTGGAAGATTTATTTTGAGGACCTGGCTTGTATCAGACCTCGTTTATCAGTTTCATGCAGGTTAGAAGAAGCGAGTTTTAAGATTAAAACGAAGAAAATGACATTCTGGTAATTTAATTCCATTTGCTATTCCACTATTTTAATTTCATTAGTTTGCATTTCTGTTAATAAATTTTTTTCATTAATATGTTATAACTTATTTACATTTGAGAGGATTTCACTAATACTGACAACGTGTAATCCAAGGTTTTATATAAATCTCACGCTACGAGACACAGGAATGGCAATCACTGAAGGTTACAACTTTAGTCCAAAGGAATTTATGAATGAATTCACTAATGTTCCAATGTGCAATCCAAAGGGAGATATAAGTGTCACATAACGGCTGAACGTTTATAGTGGCATAAAGATGATCCAAAACTAGCTACAAACTATAATCTAAGGAAAAACGTGCAAGATCACAGTACTAGGTATCAAATAGAATCTATAGATTACCTCAATGAATGTTTTCAAAGTTAACCAGACCCAATTAATGGTTACCCGTTCAAGATCACAGTACTAGGTATCAAATAGAATCTATAGATTACCTCAATGAATGTCTTCAAAGTTAACCAGACCCAATTAATGGTTACCCGTTCAAGATCACAGTACTAGATATCAAATAGAATCTATAGATTACCTCAATGAATGTCTTCAAAGTTAACCAGACCCAATTAATGGTTACCCGTTCAATCGAAAGGGACATGTTGAAGACTCCTTTAATGGCTATAAATTTCAATCCGAGGGGACAAGTAGATTTACCCAAATTAACAAATTAATAGTTCCGTAGTGCCCCTGACAAGAAATGAAGGAAATGTGTTTCTAAGTAGGGTTTACTGAATGGCTATCCAAAAACATGTTGCAGTGAAACATTGATTGATATTAGCTTTCTATGTAGGACTAATAGTAGGGGTATCCAAAAACATGTGCAGTGAAATTTTGATTTTAGCTTTCCCTTTATGGATTGCTATAGGGTTGTCCCCAAACATGTTGCAGTGACACTTTGACTGATTTTAGCTTTCCTTTTATGGATTGTTAAGGGACTGTCCCAAAACATGTTGCAGTGGAACATTGACTGATTTTAGCTTCTTTTTTAGGGATTAATGTAGGGCTGTACCAAAACATGTTGCAGTGAAACATTAACTGCTTTTAGCTTTCTATGTAAGACTAAATCGTAGGGCTGTACCAAAACATGTTGGAGTGAAACATTAACTGATTTTAGTTTTCTATGTAAGACTAAATCGTAGGGCTATACAAAATATGTGTTGCGGTGAATCGATGGCCTTGGCTAAATTAGGTTAATTTAAGAAATATGTACACAGTTGAATCATGATTGACTTTGATTTTCCATAGTTGCCTGCATTAACCTATATAACATATTTTGGTTGTAAGTTGACTGACATTAACCTATATAACATATTTTAGTTGTAAGTTGACTGACATTAACCTATAAACATATTTTAGTTGTAAGTTGACTGACATTAACCTATATAACATATTTTAGTTGTAAGTTGACTGACATTAACCTATATAACATATTTTGGTTGTTAGTTGACTGACATTAACCTATATAACATATTTTGGTTGTTAGTTGACTGACATTAACCTATATAACATATTTTGGTTGTTAGTTGACTGACATTAACCTATATAACATATTTTGGTTGTTAGTTGACTGACATTAACCTATATAACATATTTTAGTTGTAAGTTGACTGACATTAACCTATATAACATATTTTAGTTGTAAGTTGACTGACATTAACCTATATAACATATTTTGGTTGTTAGTTGACTGACATTAACCTATATAACATATTTTAGTTGTAAGTTGACTGACATTAACCTATATAACATATTTTAGTTGTAAGTTGACTGACATTAACCTATATAACATATTTTAGTTGTAAGTTGACTGACATTAACCTATATAACATATTTTAGTTGTAAGTTGACTGACATTAACCTATATAACATATTTTAGTTATAAGTTGACTGACATTAACCTATATAACATATTTTAGTTGTAAGTTGACTGACATTAACCTATATAACATATTTTAGTTGTAAGTTGACTGACATTAACCTATATAACATATTTTAGTTGTAAGTTGACTGATATATTCCAGAATTCACTATTTACTTCACTTAAGAAATAACGCACTTTAATTCCGGACAGCGTTTAATGATATTCACCGTCCTCCAGTTACAAGTAATCCTGCTCAGGTATGCAATTGCTGCTTGGATAGGGGAGGCTGGGAATTAAGAATATCTCAGCCTAATTAGACTAAAAGTCTCAGTTCTCTACTGCTTAGTTAGACTCTTCACAGAATACTTGCGCATGCCTTTTGGTCTCTAAGATGACGTGTACGCCAAAGAATGTATTCTTTATATAATGAACGCACCACCTTTGTTCGAGACACTTCGAAATATTTGTCCTTCTTCCTTCTTCTTTCCTTCCTTCTTCCTTCTTCGTCGGGCGGTCTTCTTTTTCTGCCTTTTTTACGACTTCTGTTGATTGTTGGTTGTGAACCAGGGTCTCAAAATCTTACCAAGATTCTGGCAGATCTAAGGTCTTATGGAGGATATGGGCACTTCCCAGGAACGCTGCTTTTAGTAGTGGGGCGAGACTGGTTTCTAGGTAGTTTATTCTGATAGCCTTCTAAGTCAGATATTATGTTTCTCAAGGCTCCTCTCACTATAGGCAATATTTATATTTTCACATTCCACAGTCTCTCGATGTCTAATCTGAAATCCTGGTGTTTTTCTGTTTTTTTTCTCTTGCGTTTTTTTTATATTTCTATCACTTGGAACAGTGACATCCACGACTGTTGTTGTTTTGTTAGACTTATTGAGAACTACAATATCTGATCTTCGCACAGTAATCAGTCTATTTTTTATCTCGAAGATCCAGAGTATTTGACTTCTTCTGCCTCGGTGACTTTTTGGGTGAATCCACTCGCCTTCTAGAGCTTTTAGCCTATATCACTCGCCTTCTGGAGCTTTTATATCACTCGCCTTCTGGAGCTTTTATGTCAGAGTTTTCAATTAGGTTTCAGTATTTGATTTTTGCCACCTCATTGTCTTTTCGTCTACTCTGTTCCAGCAGAAACTGTCAACAGAAGTATATGTTCTGTTTTTCATCCATGATTTTGCAGTCTGTTTTGAAATCATTTGAAATTGTTACGATTTTTGTTTTGTGTAATTTCAACTTTAGTGTTTGATCTTGATTAGGTGTTATGGGTGTTTCAGTTTCTGATTTCAAATATGCCTCTTTCAGGCACCCGTGTGTTGATTGCTTTGTTGATGTTTCATCAGCTTGTCGCACATAATGGCCATAGGGTATTTGCTAGTGTCTGTTTTGCTGCTTTCTTCCATGTTTCTTTGTCTGTTTGTGGGGTGAATGTGTGTGTGGGGTACTGTCCACTCATCGTTACTATTTTTATCAGTGGCTCATCTTTGTTTTCCTCCTCTTTCCCAATCTGGATGTTGATGATATTTGTTTGTTAATATTTACTTGGCAGTCCCTGTGTGCAACAGGAAAGAATTTATCATATCTAAGCCATCGCCTGACGTGTCTGTATCCGCCTCTTCCGGAGAACCGGAACTTGTCTTTGAAAACACTGGGTGGCGTCCAGAAGATAGCGCTGGCTTCTTAACAATGACTGTGCATTCAGCAGACGGTGTTCCAGCGCAGCTGAAGAAAGTATTTCTTGTATCGTTTAATGCTTTGTTCCTTCAGATGAGCATCTTCCGGGACGGAGTCGAGACTCTCGAAGTAAGTGGTGATACCTGTGACGTGGCTTATTAGTTGTATGTTATCGTGAGTGCTGATGCATGTGACGTGACTGATTAATTGAGCGTCACTGTATGTGCTGACAGTGATTACGTTTTTGTGTGTCCATGACCTCTGAGACACGTAATACATTGTTGCTAATTTGTCTTGTATCTCCGTGAGTGTTGAGTTTTACATTGTTGCTAATTTGTTTTGTCTTCATGCGTGTTGGGACATACATTGTTGCTAATTTGTTTTGTCTTCGTAAGTGTTGAGGCATACAATGAGCTAATTTGTTTGTCTTCTTGAGTGTTGAGGCAAATATTGTGCTAGTTTGTTTTGTCTCCGTTAGGATTAAGACATATAATGTGCTAGTTTGTTTTGTCTCCGTGAGTGTTGAGACATACAATGTTGCTAATTTGTTTTGTGTCACTGTGAGTGTTGAGTCATACAATGTTGCTAATTTGTTTTGTGTCGCTGTGAGTGTTGAGTCATACAATGTTGCTAATTTTTGTCTTGTCTCCGTGAGTACTGATACCTGTGACATAGCTGATTCATTGTTTGTCAATGTGAATGCTGACACATGTCCTTACTTATCTCCCCTGTATACGTGAAAAAAGTCAGCATGAAAACCTGGAAAGACCAAATGAAGGAATGAACGAATCAGTCATTTAAGGAAAAAATGACCGGACATACCGATAACAGGTTTAAGGAACTAACAGAAAAAATATATTAGCAAACTAAATGCAGAATAAAAAAGGAACTAATGAAACAGAAGAAGGCAAGCAAGCAAACAAGCTAACAAATAAACATCAATCTTTCAATCTGTTAAATAAACAATAACCGATATCAGATTTAAGGAACTAACAGTAGAAACATATTAGCAAACTAAAAGCGAAATAAAAAAGGAACTAGTGAAACAGAAGAAGGCAAGCAAACAAACAAGCTAACAAATAAACATCAATCATTCAATCTGTCAAATAAACAAACAGATAGAAAATTAATAAAACAAAGATGATCAAAGGAACGAAGGAAAAACAGATCGAACTTAAGAATAAAGTAAGAAACATGAAAGAATAAATCAACAGACGACTGACAATAAATGAAGTACGAAAACATCAATGAACAACGGACTAACAAATAAACATCAATGAACAACTGGACTGACGGACTAACAATATATAATGAAAGAACAAATAAACATCAATGAACAACTCGATTGACGGACTAACAATATATAATGAAAGAACAAATAAACGAATAGAGTAAATGACTGGATAAATATACAAACCAGAATACTAATAAAAAACTAAATGAATGAGATATATAAATAAAGAAAATATAACTCATCAAATTCTGGTTTTAGCAGTTATGGAATAATCTAATTCCAGGATGAAAATGGTTGAAGAAAAGTCAATACAATAATACGACAAGAATTTTAAACCAAAATCTCTCTTGTGTGTGTGTGTGTGTGTGTGTGTGTGTGTGTGTGTGTGTGTGGGATAGAGAGAGTTATTTTCAGACTTACCTTTAATTCTACATTGACAAAGCAAGGAAGAGAACTCTTAACCCTTATGGTCATATCGATCTTGATGATTTGGTTCATCGATGCAAATATCTGAGATTGTTGATCTGTACATATCCAGACACAATCTGACTCTGCAAACGTGCTCAGTACAGGAGTCTGCGAATACATTTTCATTTCCATTTACTGATAACTGATGCCATTATAGTTTATGAAGGACTAGCTGTGCTTGGAGTGAATGGATACTCTTGAATTCATTCATCATATGATCAGATGCCGGAGTTCATAGTTCGACAAGTTTCAGTATTATTATTATTAATGTAGGGGGCGCTTTCGGCTTCCGCCGCTTTCGCGCTGGAAACAAGTTCAGTACTCACGACCAGTGGTTATATACCAAGTTCACGGAGCCTCGCTTTGATTTATACTTACAGATAACTAAGTTCACGGAGCCTCGCTTTGATTTATACTTACAGATAACTAAGTTCACGGAGCCTCGCTTTGATTTATACTTACAGATAACTAAGTTCACGGAGCCTCGCTTTGATTTATACTTACAGATAACTAAGTTCACGGAGCCTCGCTTTGATTTATACTTACAGATAACTAAGTTCACGGAGCCTCGCTTTGATTTATACTTACAGATAACTAAGTTCACGGAGCCTCGCTTTGATTTATACTTACAGATAACTAAGTTCACGGAGCCTCGCTTTGATTTATACTTACAGATAACTAAGTTCACGGAGCCTCGCTTTGATTTATACTTACAGATAACTAAGTTCACGGAGCCTCGCTTTGATTTATACTTACAGATAACTAACTTCACGGAGCCTCGCTTTGATTTATACTTACAGATAACTAACTTCACCCCTGACGAAAGTAACGAGCGCACTTTCTCAAACGAACCTTTCGACAGGTTGAGGTTCAGTACAGATGGTCAGCTCTCCGATCTGCGTGTGACTGTGTGCATGGAGCCTTCAGGTAAATACAGCTTTCCTTACTATGATACCTACAAGGTGAACCTTACAACATATATGAAATGGGTGTTATGACATTTAGAAAGAAATTGTTCTAAATTCCTGACGTGACGAAAAAGTTGTTTGTAAGTAATATCTTCGTTAAATCGTGACCAACCGAAAATATGTGGTGCATGACATATTTAGAATAACAATTACAAGTAGCTAATTAGCTGAGATCAGCATTATGATTGAATAAATAACGAAAGTATTCTTTACAATTCATATATTAGTAGTATGTAATGTCACGAAATCATGGCAATGAGGACATTGAAACAAGGTCAATAACTCAGTTTCATTGTTTCCTCTGTTTCTTTGTTTCGTTTTGAAAACCACACTTTAAAAATATTTGAATTATTTTCATTCAGTAAATTATTACACCATTTACGAGACACGTTTGCTGGCCTCTACGTACCCGTTTCTTTCCCTTTCATGGCACTTAACATTGGCACACTGGAAGCCATATGTTTAATTACGTATAAGAATTGTCTCACTTTTTTCTTGTTCCAGTGGAGACCACAACTCCAGTGTTGACCACAACCACGTCACTTACCTCTCCAGTAACGACTACTGGTAAGTTGTAGACATATTACACTGCAACCAAAAGCAGAATACATTTCTGCTAATATCTTTCAAAATCTAATCTATTCTGGCGAAATCATTTCTACAGATTGAAATTGTTTTTGAGGGAAAATAACTGTAATAGTTCCTACTAAATTAATGCAATTGTAACATAACACTTAAAATCAATACTGCTTACCACTGATTGTATCAGATATGATACTATCTACTTCTTACCGGTAATTATAGTAAAACATTCTCCTTCCTACTGCTTACATGAGATTGTAAAAGAAATATTCCCCATACTACTGTTTATATACGATTGTAAAAGAAATATTCTTTTTCCTATAGACGATTGTAACAGAGACATTCTGCTTATGACAGGCAATTGTAGCAGAAAATTCTACTTCTGACTGCTTACAGTCACACTAACTATAACAGAAATATTCTACTTTTAACTGCTTATAGGCAATTGTAACAGAAATATTCTACTTATGACTGTATACAATTAACAGAAACATTCCACTTATGACTGGTTGCAGGCAACTGTAAAAGAAACATTGTACTTTTGACTGCTAACAGTCAAACTAACTATAACAGAAACATTCTAACAGTAAATTGTAATAGAAACTTTTACGTATGACTGCTTACAGTCAGCTATAACAGAAATAATCTACTTCTGACTGCTTACAATCAGCTATAACAGAAATAATCTACTTCTGACTGCTTACAGTCAGCTATAACAGAAATAATCTACTTCTGACTGCTTACAGTCAGCTATAACAGAAATAATCTACTTCTGACTGCTTACAGTCAGCTATAACAGAAATAATCTACTTCTGACTGCTTGCAGACGACTGTAAGAGGACCGAAGCAGTGTAGCGTGCAAAACAAAATATAAACCTCTTCTCTGTGCAGCTGGTCCATGCAGACAGCCAATGGTCTCTACCGTAAGTGTAACGCCCCTGAACGGCTCTCACGATAAAGTTAGCCTCGTTATGAGCTCTAACAGTTCAACCCTGACCTTAATCGTGGAAGCGCGCCATGACTACCTTGTCGGCCAGGTCACGGAGATCGTGATGGAGTACACCAACGCCCATTCTTACTTGATCACAACCATCGATGGCGAGATTGTGAGAAATGTGAGTGTATAAAATCTTTTTGGAAGTGACTTGAACTGAGATGTTAGTCTGTTGTTTTCAAATGGCGCCATTTAATAACTCAATACGTTTATTTGAAACTCTCGTAAAATTATATAGGTCAGCATTTTGGAAACTGTTTCTGTAAGAAAAGGCATCAACTAATCAATAAACAATTTAAAACTCACTTCTGATAATCAATAAACAAGTCTCAATCTGCCATCATCTAGAAAATAAAGTATTTAAAACGTTCTCCAGACAATCAATAAAGAAGTCAGAATCTGTCATCATCTATTCATCAAATAATTGTTTTGGAACTGAAATAAACGTTTTACTCAGAAATGTTTTTAAGCTCTACCCAGACAATTTACCACCTTCTCCCTGTTACTAAGGAAACCGATTTGCAAATGCGTCAAGTCACTCTTTTCTCGAAAATTTTCGAAGGTTTGGTTCCTAAGATTGTCTCACCTGATACATATTTACATAAATACAAGATGAAACTAATTCAAATTAAAGACGTAAATAATAGTAGAAAATAGAGGCTTTAGAGTCAGATATGTTTTACTTAATCTAGAATTATTTGTAGTTTATAAGAAAAAATCTATGAATCAACATGAAAGATTCTTTTTGTGTTCGTTACATACATACCCAGAGATGTTGTCACAGAAATTCACCGTTATGTCAACGCACAATCGAGTTTTCGTTCTTCCCTAGTTGACTGAAAACAACGTGCGTTTTCGGTCAAGCTCATTAAAAATCGGGTCCTTTAAGAGATTGTTACTAGTTTGTATTTACCTATTGACAGATAAACAACATTAATATTAAAACTAAGGTCTGCAACATCAAAGTGTCTTGTATTGAGCCTCAGCGAGAATTTGAATTTATATGTTTGCAACATTATTTTATCTTGTATTGAACTTTAAAGATGGCTTGCAACAAAATCTATATTTTATATTGAACTCTAAGAAAGTTACAAAGTTCTTGCAATATTTACACTTTGGTATTATAGAGAGTTCATATGCTTTTCATTTGAGATTTTTAGATAGTTGTAAATCATTTTCATTAATATTGTTAACAGATATTTCACAAATTCAAGTTTGACGTATTGCGTTTACAATAGGTTTGCAATCTCATTTCAAGCTTCTACTAAGATTTATAGAAGGTTTAGTAATCATATAAAAATTATTTTGTAAACATTTCTAAAGTTCCATGGCTATTGAACTAAGATTTATAGAAGGTTTAGTAATCATATAAAAATTATTTTGTAAACTTTTCTAAAGCTCCATGGCTATTGAACTAAGCTTTATAGAAGGTTTAGTAATCATATGAAATATTTTGTAAACTTTTCTAAAGCTCCATGGCTAATGAACATGGTGCTCTAAAACCAGCGCACGGAGGACATGTAAACCATGCGTGAAAGTCAGGACAGCGCATGGAGAACATGTAAACCATGCGTGAAAGTCAGGACAGCGCATGGAGAACATGCAAACCATGCGTGAAAGTCAGGACAGCGCATGGAGGACATGTAAACCATGCGTGAAAGTCAGGACAGCGCATGGAGAACATGTAAACCATGCGTGAAAGTCAGGACAGCGCATGGAGAACATGCAAACCATGCGTGAAAGTCAGGACAGCGCATGGAGGACATGTAAACCATGCGTGAAAGTCAGGACAGCGCATGGAGGACATGTAAACCATGCGTGAAAGGCAGGACACAAAGAGTACGGTGCTATAATCCTCCATAATGTTTACTGTACAGTGGACACTGCTAATAACCCTCTATAAGACTCAATGTACAATGAACAGAGAGCTGTAACTCCCCACCCTCTATAAACCCCGGAGTACGACGGATATAATTATTGATAAAAGTCCTAACAAACCCAGTGATAATATATTGTAACCCTCCGTAAAACTCAGTGTACGATGGACATATTGATATAAGCCCTGAACACAGACACCAACACTTGTATGCAATGCAGCCAGGACAACAGAGATTAACGCTTCATAATACTATGCTTAATCACAGAAACACAATGCTTAACAATCGAAACAGCTAGCAATTATAGAACAACCCTATCTCTACCATCTAAATCAGAAGGAAAACCAATACAAAAAACACGAACGCAATGCCAAGCAGACAAACATATTTTACAATTATTTTGAAACATCTCATCACAAAAGGAAATGGCTTTGTGTTATAAATAGCTTACAATTTTGTTTAAAAATTAATGGACAAGGTGATGTAATCGTCTTTATAGGTCATGGTACATGGACAAGGTGATGTAATCCTTCTATAAAGCTCAGTGCACAAAGAAGATGTTGTAAGCATTCTTTGAGACCCACTACAAAATTATATTCATTTCAGTCTTAAATTATTTTAGAGACAGCTTACCAAACTGCTTATACTACATTTCCCTATATAACCGATTTGGTCTGAAGGATACAGAGACTGTTTTTAGTTTAATCTCACTGCCAGCGTTTTAACTGTGTTATTTATGTCACTCTGTTTACAGACAACAGAAACTGACATCACTTCCGGCAAAATGTTTATAACAGCCGTCGACAGTCCCCTACCATTGCCACTTGTCGTTATTCTGAACCGCTATTCCGTCCAGGGGGTAATGACTGCAAAAGTAATCACAATTCTCGGATGCATTACAGGTAAGACTTGGTCTATCTTATAAAGTATTTAACGAATTTTTTTCTCTCTCTCTCTCTGTCTTTCTGTCTGTGTGTTTGTCTGTCTGTGTTTCTGTCCGTCTCTCTATCCATCCATCTATCTATCTATGAGAACATACATATTTTAAAGTTGCAAATTAATTTCTTTCTTCTTTGATTATTTATTTACCATTATTCAGTTATGTTGTGTTATTTATTTTGTGCGACTGTGTGTGCATGTTTCTTTGTGTGTTTGCGTGTGATTTTGGGTTGTATGTCAGTGCGAGGAGTGTGCGTTTGTCTGTGTTCATGTGTGTAAAGTATGTGTGACTGTAGTTAAGCGTGTAGGGACTTTATTTACAGAACTGATAATGAAATGTTGTTAATTAATGGCATTTTCTTGTCCATAAAATCAGTTCTGATGTCATAAAGTATTTCTGCACAAGATCTGAAAGATTAATGATACTATAACTAACATTTCAGGCACCATTTCAACCACGACCGTTTCACCACCAGAGATAACAAGCAAGTACTCTATTCGCCGTTATATGATCTACATAAGCTGATATTTATTTTGATATCTGAAGCAGTGGCAGGACACAGGCAGATTAAATCGTCCACTGCAGTCTGATTCAGTCTTATCTATCCTATTTATTCTGTAGTATGAATTGACCGTAACAGAATTATTGGACATTATCAGATCTCTTTTTTCTGTAATTTGCACTCACATCAAGACACTTTAATACAATGCTATAAATACAATATAACACAGTGCAATAAATACACTACAATACAGTGCGATAAACACACTACAGATAAGACAGTGCGTTAAATACACCACAAAACAGTGCGAGAAATGCACTACAGTACATTATCATTACACTAAATAAATAAATAAAAGGCAGTGCAATAAATTACTACAATTTAATGGAATAAATACCCGACAATACGATGCCTACAATACGGTGCAATAAATACATAAGATTATAGTGCAATATATGCACTGAAACATAGTGCAAGAAAACATTACAATACAGTGCAATAAATACACCTTACTACAGTACAACAAATACAATATAATACAGTGCAATAAATACACTTTGCTACAGTACAACAAATACATAATAATACAGCGCAATAAATACAGTTTGCTACAGTACAACAAATGCACTATTAATACAGTGCAATAAATACATGCCAGCACAGTTCATTACAAAACAGTATAGTGCAATTCACTAAATACACAGCAAAGTTCAATACGGTTCAGTACAATACACTAAATACATGCCAACACAGTACAATACAATTTAGTACATTAAATACAGGACAGCACAGATCACTGAATACAGTTTAGTATAATACAGTAAATACGCGACAAAACAGATCAGTGCCATATACAACAATTTGCCACTGATTCCTTGCAAGAGGACCAGTCACACTCCAAGACTCTAATAGCAACGCAATATAGAGCAATTTGCCACTGATTCCTTGCAATATACATCAATTTGCCACTGATTCCTTGCAACATACAACAATTTGCCACTGATTCCTTGCAATATACAACAAATTACCACGGATTCCTTGCAATATACAACAATTTGCCACGGATTCCTTGCAATATACAACAATTTGCCCCTGATTCCTTGCAATATACAACAATATGCCACTGATTCCTTGTAAGGGCACTATTTAGAGTTTATTGCAAGGAATCAGTGGAATTCATTTCATGGTGAGAATGTTTCTTTACCCATATTTCACAAACTGACATAAATAAATTTAGACATTAAGTTTACTACTTTGCTATCACAGACCAGTGTAGCAAATACAATCATTTGACCGCACAATTCAAACGCTGATTTCAGGATAACAATTTCAAGTTTTATCCCCACTACTTTAGGACAGATTTCAAGTTAACAGGTTCTATCATTATCTCCATTGTGTAAACATCGATTTAAAGTAAAGAAAGAAACATTAACTCCACTTTTTTCAATATTAATCTCAGTGTAACAAGTATTGCAAAAAACCTGATAAGAAACCTACATTTCAGTAAAGAGTTTTGTGGGGATTAAAAGAAATATCTTGTCAGTATAAGAACGAAATTATTTCATTAATTTTTATTTAAGTTTTATTATTTTGCCTCTAAATTTGATAAAGAAGAGAGATTATTTTATTTATTGTAATTGGAAAACCCCCAGATAAACATCTATACATAAATAAATGTGTAACGTACATTAGTTTGTTAAGTACTTGACGTATAGTTTACTATAGAACATGTGTTTGGTAAGTACTTGACGTATTGTTTACTATAGAACATGTGTTTGTTAAGTACTTGACGTATAGTTTACTATAGAACATGTGTTTGTTAAGTAGGCCTACTTGACGTATAGTTTACTATAGAACATGTGTTTGTTAAGTACTTGACGTATAGTTTACTATAGAACATGTGTTTGTTAAGTACTTGACGTATAGTTTACTATAGAACATGTGTTTGTTAAGTACTTGACGTATAGTTTACTATAGAACAAGTGTTTGTTAAGTACTTGACGTATAGTTTACTATAGAACATGTGTTTGGTAAGTACTTGACGTATAGTTTACTATAGAACATGTGTTTGTTAAGTACTTGACGTATAGTTTACTATAGAACATGTGTTTGGTAAGTACTTGACGTATAGTTTACTATAGAACAAGTGTTTGTTAAGTACTTGACGTATAGTTTACTATAGAACATGTGTTTGTTAAGTATTTGACGTATAGTTTACTATAGAACATGTGTTTGTTAAGTACTTGACGTATAGTTTACTATAGAACAAGTGTTTGTTAAGTACTTGACGTATAGTTTACTATAGAACATGTGTTTGGTAAGTACTTGACGTATAGTTTACTATAGAACATGTGTTTGGTAAGTACTTGACGTATAGTTTACTATAGAACATGTGTTTGGTAAGTACTTGACGTATAGTTTACTATAGAAGAAGTGTTTGTTAAGTACTTGACGTATAGTTTACTATAGAACATGTGTTTGTTAAGTATTTGACGTATAGTTTACTATAGAACATGTGTTTGTTAAGTACTTGACGTATAGTTTACTATAGAACAAGTGTTTGTTAAGTACTTGACGTATAGTTTACTATAGAACAAGTGTTTGTTAAGTACTTGACGTATAGTTTACTATAGAACATGTGTTTTGTCTCTTTTTAGCCACGCCAAGTGTAACTGTGACAACGTCACCAACTGTAGAATACACAAGTAAGTACAATTGGAACTCGCTACCAAACAATTACTTTTACTTATTCTATGCTTTTAGTACAGTGGAACCCCGCTATAACGCGAAATTCGGATATAACGCGGTCGTGGCATGGCTCCCGACATTTCGTATATTCATTCGCACATGAATTTCTTTTTCAAAGTACGTGAAAAGAGTATAAAAGTTATTTAACTTCATTTCAAAGTACGTGAAAAGAGTATAAAAGTTATTTAACTTCATTTCAAAGTACGTGAAAAGAGTATGAAAGATATTTAACTTCATTTCAAAGTACGTGAAAAGAGTATAAAAGTTATTTAACTTCATTTCGAAGTACGTGAAAAGAGTATGAAAGATATTTAACTTCATTTAGGGGATGAGATCGCGTTTAAATTTGAATATACCGGTACATGTAATGCGATGGTGGTTTGGTTCCTGAAATTTGAAATTCATGTACGTATATTTTTATCGTACTGGAAAAAATATTTTTCTTAAGTACATTTATATAGTAGAGGTTGAATTCAGACACAATGAATGTGAAAAAAAAATTGAATATTTTTAATCTGTGTGCGATTTTTTCAATGAATTACATACATTATGGATGAACTGCATGTCACAACGGCACTATACAGTGTTGATACACTATTCATGATGTGACGTCAGTCGGGGTATTATCGGTCAATGTGTATTATGGTACAAACAAATAAAAATTAGTAAAACTATTTAACGCAAAGTAATAACCTATAAATATATTATCCGTCCACTAATTTGAGTATATGTTAATAATGAATTCCATTTACTATTCGTCCGATAATAACCCAGTTTTTTACATTAGACATCAATGCACATATATGTTCTCGGAAAAAGTAAAATATTTTACCCCCCCCTTCCCATAAACGCGACCCCGCTATTAAAGCGATCTGATTTTAGGACCCCAATTATCGCGTTATAGCGTGGTTTCACTGTATTTTGTATGGTTGTATGTCAATGCGTGTCTCTGTGTGTATGTATGTGTCTGTCAGTAAGTATGAGTATGTTTATGATATTTTTACACTGAACATTAACTGCCTTCATTGTCTAAATCTGGATGCCTATAACTATTTGAAAAAAATATAATTATGGAATTCATAGTTATGAATTATAGCCTTCTAGCTACTATTTTCATTTGACTGAATAGTTGATAATCTATTAATTTGACTGACCTCTACCCAATATGGTCATTTGACTGACTTCTATTATGACCGTTTGAATGACTTCTAAATATTATATCCGTTTGACTGACATCTAACTAATATGTCCGTTTGACCGACATCTAACTAATATGTCCGTTTGACTTACTTCTAAATATTATGTCCGTTTGACTGACATCTAACTATCATGTCCGTTTGACTGACATATAACTAATATGTCCGTTTGACTGACATCGAACTATTATGTCTGTTTGACTGACTTTTAGTAATTATATTTATTTGACTGACTTCCAGCTGTTGTATGCATCTGATATTCTAGTCATGTCTTCGATCACTAATTGATCCTGGGAAGTTTCAAGCTTTGATTTATTAGCAAGATTAATTCAGGCCGAAAATAATGACCCAGTTGATCTTTGAGAATAACATTACTTGATTCAAAATTGAAAACGAAATATGATGTGATTAATTCATCACTAAAATCTACGTGAGCACATTCGTAATAAACAATCACGTGACCACATTTATAATACGTCACAAAGACTAGCTGTCGACTGAAAACTTCACACAATTTTAATAGAACGAAATGACACGCATAAGTCTATTGTGATGTATTACGTCATGCCGATGTGGACATATCTTGCAAATTAATGATTCAAGTTAAAAGCAGACTGTTCTGCCTCAATGTTCTAAACGTTGTTCTTTTCACTTTTTGTCTCCAGCTGTTCCAACAACAACGACGCCACGTAAGTATGATAAACAAGAGAAACAACTCCTGATATACTTCATTCACAACATAAAATTAAACACGAATTAAGGAAATGAAAAAGTTTAGCAAGTTTTGATTTTTGTTTTGATAGATTTATTTTGCGGACCTGACTTTACCAGACTTTATTACCTACTAATGAACTAATTTGTTTCCTCCAAATATTCGTACAACACAAGTATTAATAATATGTAGAGAATGTGTTCTTTATATAATGAACGTCTTAGTAAATGTGTAGAGAATGTGTTCTTTACATAATGAACGTCTTAGTAAATGTGTAGAGAATGTGTTCTTTACATAATGAACGTCTTAGTAAATGTGTAGAGAATGGGTTCTTTACATAATGAACCTTTGTTCGAGACACTTGGAAATGTTACGTACAGAATGTGTAATGCACAAAGTGGTGAAATTTATTGTTATTGTTGTTTATTATTTGTTTGTTTTTATTTCTTTGACAGGCCCAACATGCAACAGGACCACTGTTGTCGTATCAAAGCCCTCGCGAGACGTGACCTTTTCCGCCACTTCCGGTACACCAGAACTTATCTTTCAGAAAACCGGGTGGCTTCCAGAACATGGCTTTGGTGCCTTTAATATGATAGTACGTTCAGCTGACGGTGTTCCCGCAGAGCTGATGAAAGTCTCTCTTGCGTCTGTCAACGCTTTGTTCATTAAGATGACAGTCCATCTGAACAACGTGATTGTCGCAGTAAGTGCTAGCATATTTCACGTGCCTGAATAGTTGTGTGTCATCCTGGGTGCAGACATTTGTGATGTGACGTATCAGTTGTCTTTTGAGCGTAGCGTATTCTCTAGTTTGAACAACATCTAATATGTAATTGATTTCATTGGTATGTGGTGTTTCAATACAAAGACATCATCTGAGCTCATTGAACTTTGATTTATTCTTCCAGACAAGGGACGTCACTGCTAATGACTATACTGAGATTACTTTCTCAAACGTACTTTTCGACACACTCACTTTCGCTACGGATGGTCGACTCTTCTACCTGCGTGTGACTGTGTGCATGGAACCTTCAGGTAAATACACATTTCTTATCTTTACTGTGTGCTTGTTTCCTTCAGGTAAATATATTACCTAAGCAAAACTACGTGCACGGTAAATCAATCTAAAATGTATGTCATGATTTAGAAACTATTTTCTTTGTTTTCCTTTGAAATATTAACGCTTATCACCGCCATACACAAGCGCATCTGTTTAGAGACATCAACACACATTCATTTCTGGATTAAGATTTCTGGTGATTAATTTAAACTCACAGCTAGTCATTCATGACGTCATAGCAATCTGTTACTAGATAAACATAACATCTAGTAGGTAGTTAAAACCTTATCTGCAACCAATCTTGATGTAATGACGTAGTTCCTATGATTATTCAAACCTTACCTCTAATCATCGTTGATGTCATGTTTAGTGAGTGGGGTTTAGATAGAACTTATTGGCAAACATGTTTTAGTGAGTGGGGTTTAGATAGAACTTATTGGCAAACAGGTTTCAGTGAGTGGGGTTTAGATAGAACTTAATGGCAAACAGTTCTTGGTCCTGTTGTAGCACCTAAGATAAACGTAAATTTTAAGAAGGTGAATGAACATCGTCAATCAACACTGGTGTCATGTTGTAACACGTACACCAGTCTTCTAAAGTATCCCCATATATGTCTAAATACAAAGTGTCTTTACGACACAAAACGTACACCAGTCTTCTAAAGTATCCCCATATATTTTGTCTAAATACAAAGTGTCTTTACGACACAAAACGTACACCAGTCTTCTAAAGTATCCCCATATATTTTGTCTAAATACAAAATGTCTTTACGACACATCACACACATGGTATTTTATTATCACGTTTTGTTAAGTATTAAACTTTAAGTTGTGACTTTGGAGCATTTTCTCCTTGATGAGATATGATTACGGACTGTGTCATCTTAGGAATGACAGCGCGAATTTTAATAGGTCAAAGTACATATGTTGAATGCCTTTTAAATACATTAAAAATTACGTCATCAATGGGATAGACTTAGAGAAAGTGGGTTTTGTTTCTCTTGTGAATTGCCGGGTAAATTACACATTTGCAGATGTGTAGATGACTCAGAATAGTTCCCTAAGAGAAATTTAGTAGCGTCCTAAAGAGTTTATAGCTTTCCACATGGCATTACGTTGGCCTTCATACAAATATAAAGATACCTAAATACATACCTTCATACAAATATAAAGATACCTAAATACATACCTTCTTACAAATATAAAGATACCTAAATACATACCTTCATACAAATATAATAGATACCTAAATACTCATCCATGAGGTAATACATCCCAGTAATTGTTCTAAAGAAATGACGTCACGCACACGTTGTCGGTAACATGCTAATGTCCGAGCTGACCGACCAACTGCTATTATTTAGTGCATGACGTCACGATTACAATATAAAGTAAATATGCTCGTGATGAGGAGTTTGAAAATATAATGAAATAATTAGTCCCCCCACAAAATATAATGAAATAATTAGTCCCCCCACAAAATATAATGAAATAATTAGTCCCCCCACAAAATATTCTTTATAAACCACGAAGAAATAATATGTAGATACGAATAAATCAGTGCAGGGAGAACATTGGAAGAAGTTAAATAACTTAGTCCGTCATTTTCATTGTTTCAACTGGTTTTTAGTTTTTATTTTAAAAAAACCGTAGTGTTTAAAAAATTATTTTTAATAATTGAAATAAGTGAAACCTCTTATGAAACACACTTGTTGGCTTGCTCGTTTCTGTTTCAGTGTTCCTACTGGCACCTATATTTATTTACGTACGAGAGATGTTTCAGTGTTCTTACTGGCACCTATATTTAATTACGTACGAGAGATGTTTCAGTGTTCCTACTTGCACCTATATTTAATTACGTACGAGAGATGTTTCAGTGTTCCTACTTGCACCTATATTTAATTACGTACGAGAGATGTTTCAGTGTTCCTACTTGCACCTATATTTAATTACGTATGAGAGATGTTTCAGTGTTCCTACTGGCACCTATATTTAATTACGTATGAGAGATGTTTCAGTGTTCCTACTGGCACCTATATTTAATTACGTATGAGAATTGCCTCATGTTTCAGTGGCGACAACTCCAGTGCCGGCTACTACCATGTCACGTATCTCTGCAGTAACAGCCACTGGTAAGTTTCTGGAATGTTCTTGCAAAAAAATCAGAACTTCTTGTACGTGCTAGAAATTTTTTCTTCGTCGCTCAAAACTATTCCGAAGGGAATCTATTGTACTGCTTAGAATTGATTTGTAGGGGAACGAACTCTAGTGCTTCCTACAGCAGAAATGCAATTGTTAAATCATTATATTCCAATCAAAAGATTGTACCAGACACAAGATATATCCTCAGACTTACAAAGCAGTTTGAAAGAGAAACGTTTCTCATACGTGTAACTTCACAGGCACAGAAATGTGTAACGCTATTTCGTATGTTTAATATTTGAAATATACTTTTACTACAGAGCATTTTTCTCTATTTTTAGCCACACCAAGTGTAACTGTGGCAACGTCACCGACTGTAGCATATTCAAGTAAGTAAAACAATTGTTTGCATTTATTCTGTACTTCAGTGTTTTGCATTATAGTGTGTCAGTGTGTATATGTGTCAGTGTGTATATGTGTCATTGTGTATATGTGTCAATATGTACACGTGTCAGTGTGTACTTGTGTCAGTATGTATATGTGTCATCGTGTATATGTGTCAGTATGTATAATTGTCAGTGTGTACATGTTTCAATGTGTACATATGTCAGTTTGTACTTGTGTCATTATGTACATGTGTCAGTTTGTATATGTATCATCGTGTATATGTGTCATTGTGTGTATGTGTCATTATGTGTATGTGTCAGTGTGTGTGTGTGTGTGTGTATTTGTGTCAGTGTATGTATATGAGTCAGCATACACGTTCGTGTGCATCTTTGTGTTGTGGCGTTTTTACACTGGACATAAACTGTTTTCGTTATATGAATAAATGCCTATAGTTGTTTGAAATAAAGTATACTATCAAACTCCTGTTTTTAATATTAAATATATTCATTTGCTTGACATCTATTATTTTCAGTTGACTGAATATTTGCTATTCTAATAATTAGACTGACACCTAGCTATAATATTCTTTTGACTGATTTCTGCTTGTATGTATTATTTATTTTTATTGACTTCTAATTTTAATTTGAATGACCTCTGCTTCTAGTTATACTGTTCTTTTGACTGAATTCTAATTCCAGTTCTTGTGTTAAGTTGATTTTCTACTTTTAGCTGTGACGTTCATTTGATGTTGTACACAACCATCCCATACAGTAATTGGGAAGTTTAAATTATTACTTTGATTCTTTCATGACTGGAAAATGTCGGGACATTCATGCCTGAGATTAACACGACCTGATTCTTATACTTGACAATAAATTTTAATGTGATTAATCATTGGCAAATTGTGTCCTCAGTCATCACTGAAAACTGTGTGAACACATTTATAATTGACGAGACTGTAATCTGATGTAATTGGTAACGTTTCCTGGTTCAGTATTGTACGCAAAGCAAAGCAAACCACATATAAAATTATTCATTTATTTATTGTTAAATTGGAGCAGTCGACTTAAAGCAAAGCAAACCACATATAAAATTATTCATTTATTTATTGTTAAATTGGAGCAGTCGACTTAAAGCAAAGCAAACCACATATAAAATTATTCATTTATTTATTGTTAAAACAAAAGCAAAGCAAACCACATATAAAATTATTCATTTATTTATTGTTAAAACAAAAGCAAAGCAAACCACATATAAAATTATTCATTTATTTATTGTTAAAACAAAAGCAAAGCAAACCACATATAAAATTATTCATTTATTTATTGTTAAAACAAAAGCAAAGCAAATCACATATAAAATTATTCATTTATTTATTGTTAAAACAAAAGCAAAGCAAATCACATATAAAATTATTCATTTATTTATTGTTAAAACAAAAGCAAAGCAAACCACATATAAAATTATTCATTTATTTATTGTTAAATTGGAGCAGTCGACTTAAAGCAAAGCAAATCACATATAAAATTATTCATTTATTTTTTGTTAAATTGGAGCAGTCGACTTAAAGCAGCATACGCAATATTAGCAATTTGAAATGAGATTCGTATGTCTATTTTAGTGTATTACGTCACGTCATGTTGGGGCATGCTTTGGAAATTAATGAAAAAAGGGGTGTTATATACTTTAATTACGTCACGTCATGTTGGGGCATGCCTTGGAAATTAATGATGAAAGGGGTGTTATATATTTTAATTACGTCACGTCATGTTGGGGCATGCCTTGGAAATTAATGATGAAAGGGGTGTTATATACTTTAATTACGTCATGTCATGTTGGGGCATGCCTTGGAAATTAATGATGAAAGGGGTGTTATATACTTTAAAAACACACTGCTCTACTGCAGTGCTCTAAGCGATGTTCTTTTCCTTTCTGTCTCCAGCTGTTCCAACAACAACGAGGCCACGTAAGTATGAAAAACAAGAGAAACAACTCCTGATATACTTCAATCAAAACATAAAATAAAACATAAATGAGGGAATCGAAAAGTATAAAAAAAAATAATTTTTGCTTTGAGAGTTGTATGTTATGGACCTCTAACTTGTACCAGATCTCAGCTATCAGTTTCATTTAGTTTGAGAAAAGTGAGTTTTAAGATTGAACAATAAAGAACAGAAATTCCTCTTTGCTGTAGTAATTTAATCGCAGTTTTCCTGTTTTAATTCTAGTAGTTTGTAATTCTGTTAGTTTTGTCATGTCTTAGTTTTAGCCTATATGTAGTAATTTAATCGCAGTTTTCCTATTTTAATTCTAGTAGTTTGTAATTCTGTTAGTTTTGTCATGTCTTAGTTTAGCCTATATGTAGTAATTTAATCGCAGTTTTCCTGTTTTAATTCTAGTAGTTTGTAATTCTGTTAGTTTTGTCATGACTTAGTTTTAGTCTATTTATATTTGAGAGGGTTTCACTCATTCTTACAAAATGCAATCCAGTGACACTCATCGAATATTTAGTAGGTCAAAGTTCGTCCACAGAATGCTATCTGAATAAACGAGATATTCAAAATGACCCCAACAGCATGATACATTTCTGGAGACAAGCAGGTTTACCGTATGGGTTTGTTTTTTCCCCCCGATTAAATCTTAAACGCCATATACATTTCTGGAGTTGGCCATGTTTACTGTATGGGTTTGTTTTTCTCCCGATTAAATCATAAACGCCATATTTGCAAATTGGCCGATAGGTCGGAAATAGTTCCCGAAGATTATCATCATAACATTACTGAAAAAGTATTTAATTTTTCTCGTGGCTTTACGCTGCCCTTCGTAATAATACAATTGAGATTTAACTATGAAAGT
This sequence comes from Sinotaia quadrata, assembly GCA_028829895.1. NCBI lineage: Eukaryota > Metazoa > Mollusca > Gastropoda > Architaenioglossa > Viviparidae > Sinotaia > Sinotaia quadrata. The sequence goes on along the minus strand of CM054183.1, from coordinate 94,703,582 downwards.
GCTCTCATGCGTGGCGTATGAAATGCCAGTAATTGTTCAATAATACCATTCCTGACGTCACATTGACGTAGTCTGTAATTTGACAAGTACTTAATGTGCGCGCTTGCAGATGCAAACTAAGTTAATTAGGTCTGATCAGCTTTAGAATTTAAATTATGAAGAATATTTTTTCCTGCAGATATTATTAATAACTCTAATATTAATTAATAATATTTAACACCAAGAAATCAGTACATGAAGAACAGCGCAAATAACTCTGTTGGTCAATTTATTACAGAATATTCCAATAATGGCTGTAAAGTTAAAAAGACCCAATTGAAGAATTTACATTTTAACCCAAGAAATTACTGTAGGCCTGTTAGGGTCTTCACATCATCGTCAGGTGCTGAACAGTATAATTAGATTCTGCCCACTGTAGTTATTTTCTCAACAACATAGTTAGATTCCCCAATTAATAATTAGATTCACACAGTAAAATTAGGTACATTGCCCACAACATAAGTACAATGCCCACAACATAACTAGGTCTTACATCTATAGATGTATTTCTCCACAGTATAATCAGATTTCTCATAGTATAATTAGTTCTCTCTCACTATAATTATGTCTCCAAGGCATAATTCGATTCCCTTCAGTATACGCTTTTTTCTACACAGCATAGTTGGGTTCTACAAAGTACAATTAGATTCCCCACTGTGTGATTGAGTTCTAAAAGAATAGTCTGGTTCTCCACAGTATAATTAGATTCCCTATAGTATACTCAGATTCCCCATAGTATAATTTGACTCTCCACAGAGTAGTGAGGTTCTCCCTAATCTTATGTGCACACCTTTTCGTCTCTGCTGACGACGTGTTTCGTGTCTTAGTAAATGTGTAGTGAATGTTCTCTTTACATAATGAACATCTTAGTAAATGTGTAAAGAATGTGCTCTTTACATAATTAACGTCTTAGTAAACGTGTAGAGAATGTGCTCTTTACATAATGAACGTCTTAGTAAATGTGTAGAGAATGTGCTATTTACATAATGAACGTCTTAGTAAATGTGTAGAGAATGTGCTATTTACATAATGAACGTCTTAGTAAATGTGTAGAGAATGTGCTCTTTACATAATGAACGCATTATTGTTATTGTTTAATATTTGTTTTTTTAATTTCTTTGACAGGCCCAACATGCAACAGAACCACAGTTGTCATATCAGGGACCTCGCGAGACGTGACCCTTTCCGCTAATTTAGGTAGACCGGAACTTATCTTTCAGAATACTGGGTGGATTCCAGAACATGGCGGTGGTCCCTTGAATATGATAGTACGTTCAGCAGACGGTGTTCCCGCAGAGCTGATGGAAGTGTCCTTTTTGTCTCTCGACGCTTCCTTTATTTGGATGACAGTCCATCTGAACAACGTGATTGCCACAGTAAGTGCTCGCAAAGTTGACGTAACTGACTGTTGTGTTTCATTATGGTTGCTGACACATGTGATGTGAGGTATCAGTTATCTATTGAGTGTAACCT